>JAOWBW010000217.1:483736-866022 GCA_026119855.1 Campanula takesimana
TTGAGTGATAAATGCAGTGTAAGCATTAAAGTTTGTAGCTCTCCGTGTACGAACCCCAACATGTAGATCACCAATGATGTTATAGATTGGGTGACCTCTAACTTCACGAATTTCAGGAGGTATGTTAGGTTGGGTTGTAGTAACTTGAAGGTCTTCAATTGGTACTTCTTCACCAGCTTCAAAATCATCAAAGTTAGGGGATTGAGCTGGTTTAGAATTGAAAGTGGGAGTGACACCAGGTGTAGCATTAGAATTAGGCGCGTGAGTAAAAGCATCAGGCGCATTGTACGGTGCAACTGAATCTTCACTCGGTGCGCTATTATCAAAGTTCGGCGCAACTGATGTAGATGGATTTCCTTGAGTTAATACATTCTGATCATGTGTAGGCGCAATTGGAATGGGAGCACCTGACTCAATAAACTCAACAGAATCATCAGCAACATTTGCAACTCTTCTTATTTCTTCAGTCCATTCTTCCTTTGGTTTCAGAATTGATGGTTGAGCAGCGTTGGTGCGCGGATTTGGATTCGCTTTCATTGGGATGTAAGGTCCATAAACCACGGTGTCATGAAGCCTTTCATCCATTGAGCTGATATGAGTCAAGATGCTGAATTTCCATATGTCAAAATGATCTTCATCAAAGACTGGAACGTGAGTGTATTTTGCCATTGCCATAGGTTTTAAGTTTGCCATTTTGAATCGGCACCCAAGCTGTTAAGCTTGAAAAACAAAAACGTTTTATAAAGGTGTTTGCTCTGATACCACTTGTTGGTCCCAAAGGGGCAACAAGGGTATAAAATAGCTAAGGGGGGGGGGTGAGTAGCTGTTTTGAAATTCTTTTTGTACCCTTGAAAAACTCAATTGCAAATGCGCACTTTATCAATTAAACATTATGAAATGCGCCTAAGTGAGTAAGTGAAATGCACAGCGGAATTTAGTAATGAAATAGGCGCAAAGTATGATAAAGGGGGCGCACACACACTCTAAGTAATTTGGCTCAAAGTGAGTGAAATAAGGAACTAAGGCAAATGTGAAACAAACACAACACAATTCAATCAAATTAATCTACAATGAATAAACAAGCAAATAGTGAGATAAGATAATAACTTGAAAGTAAATGACAAGAAATTAATACGCGCTATTTGGAGAGGTTCGATCGGGAAATGATCTACGTCCTCTACCAACATGGTTAGTCTTGTATTTCTAAAGGAGATCTTATAATATGAGTGAGTGTTACAAATTACAACGTTTGAGCTTTACACTAAATCAAGATCTATTATCTATGAAAGAACAAATCCTAGATAAAATCGGTGTATCTCTTAAGAAAGATCTAAGTGATCAAACTTAAAGAGGTGCGTGTGTGTTTTTAGTATCAAGTCTCTTTAGATCTATGAGATTGAGAGCACAAGAAAACTAAAGTGTTTTTGCTTGATGATCTGGGCTAAGTTTGAAGGTATGAAGATGTTCTTGAGAAATCTGGGATTTTAATGAGAAATCTTCAAATCCTCAACAAATGATTGAGAGAGAAATTCAGAGCAATCTTTAGCAACTTCAAATGGTTGAAGTTATGGGGGTATTTATAGTAGAGCCCCAAAATTAGCCGTTGGAAATCCCTTGTGGATAACATCAAAGGACAGATGTGCTGGAGCTCGTTGAGTGAAGTACGTGTCCTTTTATAGCCGTTAGACACATAACACAAATATGACCGTTGTGGACAGGTGTCCTCAATTCTAGGTGCGCACGTGTTATTTATCCACCGTTGGATCTTTGGCGTAGTTTGAATCTCTTCAAGTCATCATGTCTTCAATAAATCACCAAGTGTTGAATTACTTCACTGAGGCGCGTTGAGCCATTGAGGCGCATGAGCCAAGGGGCGCATAATCAATGCGCACGCCACATGGGGCGCATGACTAAGAGACGCGTAGGAGCATAGGCGCGGTGCGTAGGTGTGGTGCATAGGCGCATAGCTTCACTCAAATTTGTGATTTTCTTGAATCTTGATATTCTTGCCCTATTCCTAAGCCTATTCTATTCAAATGGACTATCTAAAAAAATGAAGTATAAATACTTCTTACATATGGGTCTAAAGTCCATGAAATAAAACTTAGGTGATGGATCAATCAAATCTAATCAATCCTATACAATGAATACTGAGATATAAGTGGGCATACCCAACAGACATTCATGCCCTTAATAAATAATGAAAAATTACATTAATGCCACTCCCTCCATCATTTCACTTTCTCTCCAAGCACCATGACCACCGTTGGCCACCCATCCCAACCACCTCCGGCGACCATTTTCCGGCGATCACCTCCGGCGACTGTTTTCCGGCGACAACCTCCAGCAACGGTTTTCCAGCGACCACCTCTGGCGACTTTTAGGCGCCATTTTCCGGTGACCACCTCCGTCGACCTTTATGGTAACTATTTTTTTGACGACAATTTTCCAGTGAATACAATTTTTTGCAAGAACAAGTTCACAGTTGTTCAAGAACAAGTTCGCATTTGTTCCAGAACAAGTTTACAGTTATTCCAAGAACAAAATCGCATTTTTTTAAAAAAATATTTCTTTCAAGAACAAATTCACAGTTGTTCCAGAACAAGTTCACAGTTGTTCCAAAATAAGTTTACAGTTATTCCAAGAACAAATTCACATTTAAGAAAAAAATACAATTTTTTGCAAGAACAAGTTCACAGTTGTTCCAGAACAAGTTTACAGTTATTCCAAGAACAAATTCACATTTTTCATAAAAAAAATACTATTTTTTTCAAGAACAAGTTCACAGTTGTAAGTTCGCAATTGTAAGTTCGCGATTGTTCCAATAACAAGGTCGTACTTGTTCGAAAAAAAGTTCGCAATTGTAAGTTCGCACTTGTTCCAAGAACAAGTTCACACTTGTCAACTAAACTAAGAACACGATCAACTCCGGCGACCAAACAACTGTGAACTAATCAGTAAGTTCACAGTTGTTCAAGTACAGTTATTTCTAATATAACTTCACAGCTATTGCAATAACAATTGAGAAAGTTCAATTTTTATTCACAATTAGTTTAAGAACAAGTTAGAATTCACAATTGTTTTAAGAATAAGTGTGAATTCACAATTTTTCCAATAACAACAGAGAAGTTTACAAATTGTTAACGGTTGTTCCAAGAACAACAAAATTCACAGTTATTCAAAGAAAAAACAGTGAACTTTGCAAACCAAATTAATACAATACCAACAATGAATCTTTGGATTATTCACTTTGGGAAGGACGAAGTAAAATACAATTTACCAATAAACAAAAATCTAAAATGAATGCATAGCATTATCTGGGAAGGACGAAGTAAAATACAATTTACCAATAAACAAAAATCTAAAATGAATGCATAGCATTATCGTCTCTACTACTACTCTACAACCCCCACCACATGAACAAGCATCCAATTTATGCAACAAAAAAATCGAATGAAAAGCACAATTACACTACAAGAAAGTGCCAAATTTGAACCCAAAGATATTTTACAATGGAAATGGTCATTTGGTGAATCAAAGGGGCGGTTAAAACATGACTGATGGTATTCATGATATGCCCCGATCATAGTAGGGAACCAAAATGATACTCAGCATTTACTTTGTTTCTCACATCGTGGTTTAGATGATTTTTGCAACTTGATTTGCTCCACTAAAGACTGACTTCCTTCAAACCCCGAACTTTACTTTGACCACTCACTTTTATACAATAATTAAGCAACAAGATTGTTACTCCACAAGTCTTACTTCCAGTGGTCTTTGTATATATCTAAAAAAATATCGTGTCAAACATGGACTTGTTGAACGAAACAAAAGAAAAGAGTGATAATTTGTCAAAATCCATAGAATATTTTCATATAATCCGGCATCAGTGAAACTGTAATTGTTCTAATCAATAAACTCAATTTAAAAACAGAAAATTAGCAAAAATTCAACTTCAAATTGACTACTTACTACAGAAATAGCCCGATTGAGATCCGCCGGAATCATCACAAAATTTAAAGCGGATTCTTCTTTGTAGGTGGTCGGAATCCACGAGACGAACAAAGGAGTTTCACCCGGTTGACGATGAAGAGCTATAGTGAGAGAGACGGCCAGATCTGTTCAGAATTGGCTCCTCAATGCCATCGGCCTAAGGGAAGAAGACGATCGGAGGCAGAGAAAATTGGCCGGAGATGGGCGATCGGAACGGTGGTCAAAGGGGTAGGGCTCGCCGGAGGTGGGGAAGCTCACTGGAGGGTGGGGGGTCGCTGGAGGCAGGTAGGATAGATAGAAAGATAACGTAGTGAGGGAAAGTAGAAAGAGAGACGGTGTGTGTACGTAGAATGGGAGGAGAGCGGACATGTTGTTATTTTTATTTGTATAAGGGTAGTTTCGGGATTCCAGTATGTTAATGGACCCAGTGGTCAAATATTTTTATCTGTTGTATTAGGTGGTAAATCAAAATATCAGGTTGGATTAGGTGGTAGTTTAGATTAGGATGAGGGACTAGGTGGTCACTTTCTCTTAAATAAAATTGACTTTGGCTTTGAAGGAATAACATGGACTTTTGTGGCAAAAGTCGGTTAATTAAATGTGGAAGATTCTAATAGTAGATGTCTTCCTAATGAAGGAAATTAAAAAGTCTTGATGAACACTTTTGTGGCACTAGAAAACCGGCTGTGTATGGCTTGGCCACCAAGTCTTTTGTTTGCTATAAAAGTGAAGCAAACATGTTATGAAGTACAACACTCTCTCTGTATAGAACAATTGAGAGACTGAGAAAGGTTTCATTAAAAATAAAAGAATGAAAAGAAATTAAAGAGAATCCTCTCTCCATTATGAGGAACTTAAAGGCAATGATCAAAAAAGAAAATGCCATTGCAATAATGAGAGCTATCATGGATTAAGGTAGACATTTTATTTTATACTTGCACGAAATTATTTATACTAGTATTGATTTATTATGTGTTCTAAGATCTTGGGAAATTAAAGATCGTAATAGATTTTAATTAAAGTCCGCATTTAAAGTTGCTATGTTAAATCCATACAATATAAAAGATACTTACACTCATGTCCCCATCCTTTGCCATCCAGCTATGCCCCGGGGGACGCAAATGGCTTCTTCTTGATTTTATGAAACATGGATCCTATCATGCTAAACCAAACAGTTTGGATATAAACGTATGATAAGATTGACTAATTAAAAAAACAGAGTCTACCTACAACAAAGTCAATCGAACCTTCAACTTATCATTTCTATTTCCTAGCATAGTTAAATCTAACCTTCATTCATACAATTAAGTTCTACCTCTATGCATAATACTGGCACCTGGACTTCTTCATGGTTGAGGTTATGAAACAATTGCTTTATCAGCCATAAAAGCCAGCCCTGTGTCTTGAGTTCACTTTTACTACGTAGCTGACTTGGAAGTTTATCCGACATGTATGTCAATGAACCATATAAACATACAGTTATATATACACATATTGTAAGGATTCGTTATGGTCTTGTCAAGATTCACCGAATATAGCAACCGGATCATGGTAAATCTGGACAAGATCATAACGATTCTTTACACATATAAATGTTATTGTTCATAGCCGATGGAGAGAGAAGGAGAGAATACGCAGAATACATAAAATTTGTAATGAGGTTCCATTACAACAAAAGGCTTTATGGCCAAATACATTAATATCTACAAAGAGAAAACACCAAAATACCCTTACTAACTAAATACACAAATACGCTAACATCCCACCTCAAACTCGAGTCAGAACAACAAGAAGTAGCGAGAGTTTTCTAACCAAGAATTTGTGATGCTCGATTGTGTGAGCCTTTATGAAGAAGTCAGCAAGCTGCGTAGAAGATAAAGTAAAAGGCAAGGTGATAGCGCCAAGTTGAAGATGATTTCGAGTAACATGACAGTCAATCTTGATATGCTTTGTACACTCGTGAAAGACTGTGTTGTGTGCAAACTAAATAGCACTCTAACTGTCACAATACAGGGGTAGCCGGGTAGGAGAACACAGAGAGATACCCATGTCAGCCAATAACCAACGTAGCCACACAATCTCACACGTTGTAGAAGCCATAGCATGATACTTTGCCTCCGTAGAAGACCTAGAAACAACATCTTGTTCTCTCATCCAAAGATGAGAGAATTCCCTAGAAATACACAAAATCTAGTCCTAGATTCGATCAGTCTGGTCACCAGCTCAATCTGCATCAGAAAATGCATGAAGCTCCAAAGAATAAGTTGAAGGAAATAAAGGAATTTGGTAAAGAGTTTTATATAGGTAACGGAGAATACGCATAACAGCGGCCCAATATACTGAGGTAGGAGAAGAATTAAACTGACTAAAAATATGTATAATACAAATGTAATGTCAGGACGAGTGATAGTTAGATAAACCTGACTACCAACAACTGAACGATACAAAGTAGGGAGAAAGTAGGATTAGGGAGAAGAGTACCATCAGTGGGGGTATGGCGAACATTCAACTCGAGAGGAGAAACAACCGAATGAGTGTCAGTAACACGAGTTCGGTGAATACTTAGATTGAGAGATGAGATAACCCTTATGTGAATAGGATAAGAAAGTATCGCAAATGACCCAAATCCTTCATATCAAAACACCAAGACAAGGTAGTTTTTAAGAATTTGATACCATCAATATCATCACATGTAATAATCATGTCATCGACATATAAGAGAAGCAAAACCTGACCCACAGAAGTCGATCTAACAAATAATGCTGAATCATGAGGGTTGGAAGTAAAACCAAGTGAAGTGACTATGGTTGAAAATATCTCAAACCAAGCTCTAGGGGCTTGTTTGAGTTATAATGCCTTCTTAAGCCTACAAACTTGACCCGAGATAGAAGAGACACGAGGCGGATGAGCCATATATAACTCCTCCTTAAGATCCATTTTCAAAATGACATTTTTAACGTCCATTTGTGACATCTACCACTGACGAACAAATGCAACATCAATTAAAAATTGGATAGAAGTCATCTTAGAGACAATAACAAAGGTCTCCTCATAATTGTGAGATACCGCGCATTCGTGAACTGCGAGGACCAGATCGTTTTAACCCTCGGATCGAAAATGGTCTCGGAAGTGGGACCGAATAAAACATAAGGATTCGCCACATTGTCTTGAAGTTAGGCCTCAACAATGAAAATGCCATTGACTTTAGAATTCTTGAGTTAAGAGGTTAGGTTACGTCACGGGAAGAATGTTCGTGTTCACCCAGGATGCCTCGTATCCACGATTCTTCCTACCTCATTGAAAATCATGTTTTAATGTGTGTGTGTGGTTTTAAAATAAAGCTTGAAAGAATGTTTTATTGATTGGACTTTACAGAAAGCTATAAACTAAAAACTGGAATGTTCTTCCATGGAGGCAAAACAGTCCATACGGAGTGAACTTCTAGGGGGAAGAAGTCTCCGTACGAATTCTTATGCCTGTAAGACATTCCAACAGATTCTTGATCAAAACCTATCCAGACATGAGCCAAGGCCATGGATTGAGCAATCATGGGAGAAAGGGAAACATAATTTGAATAACAAGATTGGAACTTCTACATAGTAAATGAAGGGAGATAAACAATAAAGATTTGAACTTTAACATAACAAATCCCCATCTCCTCTTGGTTCATCCTTTTAAAGCACTTTTATATGAAAGATGAACCCTTGGGATCACTTGGGTGATTTAGGTCCAAATCATAATACAACTTAGATAATCACATTGAGAATAACAACATTAACCAAATGATATAGATGATAAAACAAGGCAATATCCCAACAATAATAGTAGACAATAAAGTAAAGACTTGTAATAATTAAAATGGAGAAAGTTAGGGATTATACCCTTAAATGGAAAGCTTGTTGTAGATCTTCAAGGATTGAACCAAGTTTGCTTCTTGTTAGGAATCTTGGATTCCAAGGCTTTGAGCCCCTGACTTATGGTTGACTTGCTTGAGTGTTCTTGATTTGGGTGTGATAAACCCAAATGAGAGATTAATACTTCCTTTTAGTAGTTTGTTAATACCTCATGAGGGAGTAAATATACTTTTTAGTTAGAGTTTAACTTAGGCAATTGGAAATCAACAAACACAACTCACTGTTGTTTAAGTTTCTGGAAAGATCAAATACTAAATGATAAACAAGATTAATATGAACAATTTAAGAACAAGTGCTGAAAGTAAATTTGCACAAATGTAAAAAGGAGTAAGTAATTAAGACAATGATATGGAGATGTTCGATCTGTTAAAAGATCTACATCATCTACCAAGATGATTAGTTTTAGATTTTTAATGGAAGTATATATTGATTCTTCCTTGAGTACAAATTACAGAGGTGAAGCTTTGAATCAACAACCTATTTTCTATGAAGTTCAAATCCCAGACTATAACTAGTGTATCCCTAATGATGCAATCCATGTGATTGATCAATCGGGGTGAGTGTGTGTGTTAAGAATCAGAAGCTCTTTATAATCTATATGACTAAAAGCCTAATGAATCTTAATGTGTTACAAGGCTTGAGATGATCTTTGAAGGTCTATTGGAGATCTTTGAAGACTTGAAGGCTGAGTGCTTGAAGATTCGAAGGATTCTGGAAATCTTGAATATGATCTTCAATCACAAAGAATTTCAATAACAATTTCTCTCTTTGAATATCAATAATGTTCAATGAAGAACTCAATATTTATTTATAGCCTTGATGAGAAAACTAGCCGTTTTGAATTCTTGGAGGACATGTTTGAAGGACAATGAGCTGTTGAAGTCTTATCAGAGCTCAGTCCTTTGTTGTACTTTTGTTGCAGAAGATAGTGGTCAAGATATACTATCTTGTACTAGAAATAACAACCAAATTGAAATTTAAAATTTGAATCTCGCAACGTTCAAATTTAACCCAAGGTTTGGACACTAGTGTGACCATGGTTAATTTGAACCAAACTTGTTTTGTCTTGATCTTCGATCAATAATGCGGTCAAGTATAGATTATGCAGTCAATCAGTATGCGGTCAACTGGTGTCTGGGAAGGTTGCGGTCAGTTGATGACTTAGCCTTATGTGGTCAGTTGACTTGGCTTGCTGCAAATCAGCATTCTTCAAAATTTGAGATGCAAGTCTTCTTAAGTCTAAGTAAACTATTAATGGACTTAACTAAATTAAGTTTAAATCTTCTTGCAATATAACCTAAAGTCCATAACGATAAAATTAGGTTATGAGATCAATTAAATTAAGGTAATAGGAGTGATTTATATTAAGCATACTTAACACATTTAAAATTGGATTCAAGTAGAAGGGGGGGTAAATGTGGATAATCTTGTTACCTTTTTCTTCATATATTTATTTTTTGAAGTAAGACTTCATGTCCCACTTCTTGTACTTTTATTTTATATCTTTTGCTTTTAATAAAATTTAGCGGGCTTTGCCCTTTTTGATATAAAAAAAATAGTGAATCTCATGCTATAATGTGTGCCTATAAGCACATATTAGAAAAGCCCATATATATATTGGGCCAAAAGTTTATTAAAAAATGGCTTTATTTAAGAGTTGATGGATTATTATATTTTAAATCGATATTTTTTCTATATTGTAATACTATTTGCTACGTGGAATAAATTTATTATGAAAACTAAATTCTTGTTATGAATGTATCGTATTGCAAAATATTCCCTCCGCCCACCCTAAATTCCTAGTTGGACTTGGCATTAGGATTAAAAAAAAATATTGCGAGTATAAAAAGTAAAGTAGAAAAGAAAATGTGGGTGGAGAATATTTATTTTGAAAATGACATGTGTGTTTTATTGTCCCTTTAAAATAAGGGTTAATTGCAATTCTGGGCCTAAAGCCAGAGGGGAGGTCTTCTAGAAGGGGCCTGGTATTTTTTTGTGTGGCCAAATCTGAGCTTGAAAAATGCAAATTTTTGGCCGGTTAAGGGCTTTTTGACGATTTTCGTTAGAAAAGTCAGTTAACTATCATGTGCATAGCACGTGATCGACTAAATTGATGGATTTTTAATTGATATTAGCTAGTAAGGGCTTTAGTGAAATTTCTGAAACTCAAATAACTAAAAAAAATATTTAGGGGATCAAAATGTAAATATATATCCCTTCATCTTCAACCTTCTACACAACCACCCACCACCACCACCCAAAGCCAGTACCACCATGCCGCCGCTGCCTTGCCGCCATCTTTGCGTCGCCACCAGCCCACCACCACCATTCTTCCACCATAAGCAAAATTAAACACTTCCTTTTATCCCAATCCAAGCAATAAAATCAATGAAGTAATTTTAAAGTAACACCAAATAATAATTACACCCAATAATAAAATATCAACATAAAAAAAAAGATTCAAGATCAAAAATTAGGGTTTTTGAGTTTGGGAGTTTGGAAGGTGTTCTTCAACTCTAACTTCAAATCTAAAGAAGATTTCGAACCCTAAAAGAGTTTTGTTCATCCCAATTTCAGAAAACAACTTCAAATTGTAGAGATTTTTTTGTTAGGGCTTGATTAGAATGAGAAATTAATTTCTGTTTGGTAAAGGTGAAAAATAAGATTATATATTTTTTTAAATAAATTTTATATCTTTGATTTTTTTTTATTATTAATTTATTTATAAATGATAATTAATATTTTATTATAAATTTGATTATTTAGAAAAAGGATTACTTTTTGCAAAAAAAATATATTTCATTTTTAAACCTTTTATGTTTTAGAAATTTCACTAAAGCTCTTAGCAGCTAATATCAATACAAATTCATTCATTTGGTCGATCACGTGCCATGCACATGGCATTTAACTGACTTTTCTAACGAAAATCGTCAAAAAGCCCTTAACTGGCCAAAAATTTGCATTTCAAGCCCTGGTTTGCAAAAAAAAAAAAAAAAAAAAAAAACACGCCCTTTTTAGAAAACTCGCTTTTATTTCAGGCCTGAAATTACAATTAACCCTTAAAATAATGCCACTATAAACCCTTAAGATTAGAGTGAGACAGATAAAACAAAATAATAATAATAACTTTTAAGTTGGACCAGATGAAGTAAGAAATAAAGAAATGGTTTATGAAAGGTGTACTTAGTGGAGAAACTTTATATTAGCTCTTATTGATGGCGGAGCCAACTAATTCAGTCCCACCACCCACCCACCCATACAAATTATACAAATTATATAAAGAGATTTTTATTTTTAAAATATTCCACTCATCCAAAATTATGGATCCCAAATCTTTAGTTTTCTAACATAATGTTTACTTTTCTGAGATCGAGGACTTAGGTTAGGCACATGGGATTGCACGATGGACAGTGAGATGATTTTGGTAGTTTAAAATTCACATAATACTATCTTAAATATAATTTTCTCTTACAAAATTTGTCATTTTAAATATTTCACTTAAATTGTAAAAGTTTAAAACGAAAACTTTATAATTTATTTAAATAAAGATCCGCTTATCATACTCACAACTGGCCCACTTACTGTTCCCTACTGCACTAGTAATTCATACCCACAATATCTATACTTAAAACACGTTAATATCACTCCATATGTTTTAAAATATATGTCGTTTTACATTCCTTTATGCATATTAAGAAAAAAAAATGATCTAAGTAATAGTACATAGAAAAAAATACTTATGTCTAAAAGAATCCAATTGCCTAAGTAAATACTCCCTCCGCCCCACCTCACTTGAGACCTAAGAGGTGGACATAATAACTGAGGAAAAAGAATAAAATAAGGATAATGTGTGGTAGAAAATGAAAAAAAAAATGAGTGGGGTTAATAGTATGTTGAATGAATTGTGTGGTGGAAAATGAAGAGAGAATGAGTGAGTGGGGTAGATTGAATATAAAATTATAAAAAGATTACCATTTTGGGGAGTCTCAAGTGAAGTGGGACGGACCAAAATGGAAATAAGTCTCGGTAGGACGAAGGGGGTAAATGATTATAGAATAATGGTATAATTAATATACAAAAGTAAATATTTCTTGAAAATAGTAAAATTTTAAATATCTTGAAACAAAATTTAATTCAGCAAATGTATTTTGCAATAAAAAGAGAATATATTTTTCCTAAATTTTTGTGCATTGAAGATTTTATGCAATTTTAAATGAGATAGAGGAAATATTAATTTTCTAAACTAAAAATAAAATAATGGGGTTGGCACTAACCTCAACGATACAGCTCAATCTTATCATCGGAAAATTTTGGGCACGTGTTTTCTGTCAATCCCAGCTCTCTCTCTCTCTCTCTCTCTCTTTCTTTGAGACAGATAACAGATGTTTAAAAAAATACTCGTTGGGTCCCCCGGGGCATAGCTCAGTGGTTAAGGAGGAGGACATAAGTTGTTGTGCTGGAGGCATAGAGTGTGGGTTCGATTCCTGGTGGGAGCAATTAGTGCCAGGGCCGAGCAACCGTAAGTCCTGGCACAACGGAGCTCTCCGGGCTCTTTTCCGGGGTCAGACCTTCTATTGTGTTATCAGTTGACATGTGCTCAAACCCTGGCTACTGAAGCACATCCCGCGATTTAACGGGTGGTAGGGAAGGGGGACCAGAACTACTACCCCCAGGAGTAGTTGGCGGAGCTAGGCCGAGCAACCGTAAGTCTGGCGAAGTTGGTGAACCTGGGCATCAAAAAAAAAAAAAAAATACTCGTTGGAGATCGATTTTGTGTGGTGGTTGGGATACGCCAGGTGTCCTTTAACTCGTACTGTAGTAGTGTTGGTTTTGGCTTTCAATTTCTAAAATAATTTAGGATTCATTATCCTTTCGGACATTCATCATTATGCACATGATGAATGTAAGATCGCTTTTGGTGTTTCCCAAGAAACACTTTGATGTTCCATCTCTCTCTTGATACATCCTTATCTTTGGATGGTTTGTGCCTATAAATAAGTTTTGATAGGATGATTTCTAGCATAGTGGCAAGTTTGTGAGAAAACATTTGGAGTGTTAAAATACTTTGTGAGAGAGAGACACATTTGTAGTGAGAGATCACTTTGTAAACAATTCGTAATCACCTTATAGTGATTTTGGTTGCCACCCGTGGACGTAGGAGGATTTCTCCGAACCACGAAAATTCTCGTGTCTCATTTGTTACTTTGTTCGTGTGGGTGTGTGGAAGTGCAAGATCCGTTTCCGTATTTGGTTTCAACAATTGGTATCTAAAGCTTTGGTTGTAGAAGTTGTTCTACTTGGCGCTTCCACACATATCACATATTGAGATAAGTCATTTGTTATTTCTGTCTTGGAAATTTATTTTTCTAAGAATCTGTTTGTTTTCTCTCGTACCCATATAATTGTTTTCGAAGCAATTTTGTGCAATGCCAGAAGCTGAGGTTAGTACTAAGTCACAAAAACGTGGGCCAAGGGTGTCTAGTACTAATCTTGAAGTTGAAAATTTGATGGAGAAACAATTTTGGAGTTTGGCAAGGTGAAGTTTTGGATCTTTTGGCGATGCAAGACCTCGAATTCACCGTCGAGGAGAAGCCCGAAGAAATGGAAGAGTCGGAATGGAAGAAGCTAAATCGCCAAGCTTGTGGAACAATTCGTTCTTGTTTGAGGACGGACCAAAAGTATCCGTTCATGAAGGATTCTTTGGCAAAGGAGCTTTGGGACAAATTGGAGGCCAAATATATGCAAAAAAGTGTAGAGAACAAACTCTACTTGAAGAAAAAGCTCTTCCTCTTTGATTACAAGAAAGGTAATTCAATGACTGAACATTTAAATGAATTTAACAAAATTATTACCGATTTGCAAAATTTAGATGTTGATGTAGCCGGTGAGGATAAGGCTTTGTTATTGTTAAATTCTTTGCCTGAGTCATATGAACATTTGACTACTACCTTGTTGCATGGAAAATCTGAAATTTGTTTTGATGATGTTTCCAATGCTTTGATGAATAAAGAGGTATGGAGGAAGGATAAAGGAACCTTTCGAGACTCAGATTCAGATGCTCTTACTGTTCTTAGGAGGACAACTAGTAGAAACAATGGAGATCGTGGTCGTTCCCAGTCAAGATCAAGAGGACAATCTGTTGATCCAAAGAAAGTCGGTAAAGATGAATGTGCCTATTGCTGGAAGAATGGTTATTGGAAGAAAGATTGCCTGAAAATTAACAAGAAGAATGAGTCAAAAGCGAATGTGGCTAGGAGGGAAGACATCGACGGAGATGACGCTTTGACGGTCTCACTCTCAGTTTCAGTCAGTCATGCTGATGAGTGGATCTTGGATTCCGGATGCTCCTACCACATGTGTCCTTACAAATAAATGTTCTCGACATTTGAAGAGCTAGATGGTGGAGTTGTTTACATGGGTAACAACAACACTTGCAAAACAAGGGGGATTGGTACTGTGCATTTGAAGATGTTTGATGGAGTTGTTTGTAAGATTACCGAAGTTCGGTATGTCACTGATTTGAAGAAGAATTTAATTTCTCTTGGAGCCTTGGATGCAAAAGGCTATCACATCACTTTGGATGGGGGTCACTTAAAAGTAACTCAAGGAGTTTTGGTAGTGATGAAAGGGACTCGGAGAGGTAACTTGTACTACCTCAATGGAAGCACAGTTGTTGAACAAGCAACCATAGCAAGCTCGAATGAGGCAGACATGTCGAAATTATGGAACATGAGACTCGGACATGTTGGAGAAAATCCCCTGCAGACTTTGGTGAATCAAGGTGTGCTCAAAGGTGCCAAAACTAGCAAAGTTGAATTTTGTGAACATTGTGTCTATGGAAAGCATAGAAGGGTGAAGTTTGGCACTGCGATTCATAGAACCAAAGGTGTGTTGGATTATCTTCACTCGGATGTATGGGGTCCTACGAAGAATTCTTCGTTGGGTGGAAAAAGGTGGTTCATCACCTTTATTGATGATTACTCTAGGAGAGTTTGGATGTACCTGTAGATACCCCGGGAAAACTCCTACTTGGCTAGAGCGGTGGAAGGATCCTAGGATGTCTATTTGATTTTAATTGTAGAGTCGTCACCTATGTTATTAAGGGAACATAAGAAAAACCTAAGAATAGCCTATTTTATATTACGAAACCAGAGATTCGGGAGAGAAGGGTTCGGGGGTTAGGTGACGGAGTGGGAAGTACTTAAACACACACTCCACCCGGCTTAAGCCGGTCTTGCTACTATTGGTGTTTTAATGCTAAATGTCCTTCTTTTACTAAATAGTGCTAACAATTATATGATAGAGAAAAAGGGGAAATATAAGGAAAATAAAAGAGAATTGTTTTATTGATTTAATGCTAAAGATTACATTAAGAGAAGAAGAGTAAATTGAAGTAAAGATTGAAATGTATGGAGATGACCTTAACCAACTTTAATGTAGTAAAGTGGTCGTTTAGTCATGTCCCATTGATGGGGATTGCATACATTGACTAAGACATGTAATATAAGAGAAGAAAAGAGGTAAAATTATACCTTGAGAAAGAGGACCTCAAACTTGGTTAGAAAGTGGTGTTTGTTGTAGAGAAGTTGTTGTGTAGAAAATTGTGTAGAGTTTTGTTGTTAAAACTCTTCTTGAGAGAATTTATGTAGAGTTATTGATAGATAATCAAAGTTGGGTCCTTTTCTAAAGTAGAAATGAGGGTTTAAATAGGTAGAGAAAGGAGGGAAAGAAACTTTTCTAACCAATGAGAAAATAAAGAAAACTAAATAATAAATAGAAAATCAAATGAAATAAAGATCAAATATTTTGTTTTAGGAAAAAGGCTAGAATATGGGATTTGGGAGTTATGGAATAAAGGGGGATAAACTTGGATGTAAAAAGAGGTTTTTGTGATCAAGAAAAAGGAGGGAAAAAACTGCAATCCGTAATTACCAAAACGGGAAGCGCGCGAGTCCGGCTTTAGGGGCGAGACGCGCGCGCAGCCCACAAGCAGTGCCGGAGGCGCCCGCGGATGATAAATGACAGAATGACCCTAAAAGTTAACTCTGCTATGCAGTTTAGTCCAAAACTAACAGAACCAGTTAGGAACTTAAATGAAGTAACATAAATTAACGAAAATAAGTTAAATAAAAATACTATGTATGCAATCGGGGTGAGAGGTCCAAGGCAGGGTGTCTACAAAGCCCCTCGACGACGTGGATTGCAAAGCAAAACGAGTCGATGAAAGAAAGACAACCACCGAGGACATCGACAAAGAAAAAGAAAGAAAAGAAAGCAAAGACTCAATGAAAGCAGGAATTTGAAATTGCGAGAGATAGAGGTGCGCTTCCTATGTGAGCGACTTTTGTTGATAGAAGAGGTGTGCTGAATCCATTTGTGAATCCGTTTGTGAATCCGTTTGTGAATCCATTTTGTTGAATCTGTTTGTGAATCCATTTGCCGAATCCATTTGTGAATCCGTTTTATTGAATCCGTTTGTGAATCAAATTGTTGAACCCGTTTGTGAGTCCATTTCTCGAATCCGTTTGTGAATCCGTTGGCTGATTTCGTTTGTGAACCCTTTGCTGAATCCGTTTGTGAATCCATTGGTCGAAACCGTTTGTGAATCCGATGGATGAGTCCGTTTGTGAACCCGTTGCTGAATCCATTTGTGAATCCATTGGTCGAATCTGTTTGTGAATCCGATGGCTGAGTCCGTTTGTGAACCCTTTGCGAAATCCGTTTGTGAATCCATTGGTCGAATCCATTTGTGAATCCGATGGTTGAGTCCGTTTGTGAACCCTTTGCTGAATTCATTTGTGAATCCATTGGTCGAATCCATTTGTGAATCCGATGGCTGAGTCCGTTTGTGAACCCGTTGCTGAATCCGTTTGTGAATCCATTGTGAATCCGATGGTTGAGTCCGTTTGTGAACCCCTTGCTGAATCCGTTGTGAATCTATTGGTTGAATCCGTTTGTGAATCCGATGTCTGAGTCCGTTTGTGAACCCGTTGCTGAATCCGTTTGTGAATCCATTGGTCGAATCCGTTTGTGAATCTGATGGCTGAGTCCGTTTGTGAACCCGTTGTTGAATCCGTTTGTGAATCCATTGGTCGAATCCGTTTGTGAATCCGATGGCTGAGTCCGTTTGTGAACCCTTTGCTAAATCCGTTTGTGAATCCATTGGTTGAACCCGTTTGTGAGTCCAAATGCTTGTACCTGTTATGTGTATGCTTTGTAGATATATGTACTTGTGCGAGAAAATGTGTGAAGTGTGAAATTGTGCTTGTGGTGTGATGTGATTTGAAAAGCAGAGATTTGCATGAGAGAGAGATTTTGCAAAGATGGAGAAATTGCTTTTGCGTGCGATGTGATTTGAAAGGAGCTTTGATGGATGATGTCCATACCTTCACTTACCACGGCCGCTTGTTTCGGGATGGAGATGTTGTGGCTTTGATGGAGATGATGAATTGCTCTCACTTTCGATGGAGGCATGATCACTTTTGATGATGGGTTGGTTGTGCCAAAAGGCTGCCTACTTATCTCTTGAAGAGTATCACACCATCGTAGTTCAAGGATGATGGAGAACGCTGGGGAAGAAGCTAGGAGCAAAGCAAAATGAAGCACATACTTTTTATACAAGTAAAAAAAGAAAAATATAAATCTTTTTGTCGTTTTTTTTTTTAAAGATTAGAAGGAAAAGAATATGTACACATGTGAGAAAAAGATATTTTTTTATTTTATGGGTGAACCATTTTAATCATTGTGTGTTCGTAAAGCCAACCCAAGATCAAGTCATGTTCGGTCGAAGTCCGGGCTGCCTCGCTTGAATTCTGTTGTCGCTGTTGTGTCCAACGAAGATTGATGTCTATCCCAAAGAGATTTGTCAATTATGGGGCTTCAAAAGACTTTCTATGCCGAGATACCGAGGGTTGTTGATTGTAAAGCCCCTAGGATGCCTTTGATGCCAAACTTTGAGTGACTGGCATAGCCCCAAGATAAATCAGCCATTGGCTCATTCAAATAAATCGCCTTTTGTTGTGAGCAAGACCCAAGAGGAGATTATTGATACCAAGCTTCGAGAGATTGTCAAGCCCCGAATGTCATGTACTTGTTGTTTGCGAGCTTGGAGATGGTGGGTTGTGAAGACCTGTCGATGTAAAGCCCCAAATTATCTTGGAACCGACTCGGTACTGAGAGCGGATGCACCGTCGGGTAGGATTCTTGATAGAGATCTCCTTCTTACTCTTACTGGGGAGATGAATAGCCTCATTGTGGTCGGTACCCAAATGGCGGAAAGCTTATGTCAAAAGATGCAGTAGTGTCTTGTCGTGTCGTCGAGGTCGCGGATAATAAGGTCTTGGTGTGATAAGGTCCCAAATGGGTATGCTTTCTTGAGTCTTCTTGAGTTGAACTAAAGACGGATCTTCAAATGCAACCAGTGCTTGAGGCGCAAGAGCCACACTTTTTGCTTTTGATCTTGGAGAAGGGGGTGCTGAATTGCAGAAACATTGAGATTGACCAAGGCATTTCCCGCTATAACCCTACAGTTTAGCATATTGAATCTTTTTTCCTTTTCTCTAAGAATTCCTTCATAATCTCGTTGTAAGTTCGAACAAGAATCATCAAATTCATTCATAATATTGGAGCCCTCCTTTCAAACCAGAAGACCTTTAACGTGAAGTACTGAGAGACCCTTTAAGTTTGGACCACTCCCCACATTGCATTGCATCGAGTATCATTGCCTAAAAGATTGTCAATTGCAAAGCCCTAATATTGCCCTTTGCTCGGATTACTGTAATACCGTAGCCCAAAAGATAGTAGATTGCGAAGTCCCAATATTGCCCTTTGTTTGGATTACTGTAATGCCATAGCCCAAAAGATTGTAGATTGCGAAGCCCCTTGAGACCTTTGGTGCCAAACTTATTGAGGTTCCAATGTTGCATATGACTTTGCTTGGGCCATTGTTGAGAGGTGAAGTGAATTGCTTCTTGCTGAGGGAGCCTTTCAAACTTTATTGTAGCCCCTAGTGTGTCATCACTGATTGTAAGTAGAGCAAGAAAGGCCTATCCTTGATTGGGGAACAGGCACGAGCACACATGACATGAAGTCTTTTCGACATTCCTCTTGAGAGACTTTGAGGATTGTCTCACACATCTTTCTTGAGCATAGCCCCTAGGGCTCATTAACTGTCAAATGAAGTAAAAGAAGATCTCGTTCTTGAGTCACATGGCCCCTAGGGCGTCATAATTTGTCTAGCAAAGCAAGAGACTCGTCCTCGTGCGAGGGAACAAATATAAGAGGACATGGAAAGAGCTACTCCATTCTCGGGAAGCCTTTTGACATACTGTAGGGGCACATACTTGTAGAAGCTCGAAAACTGAGTCACACATTGTTTCCATTCATTGCCCAAACCAATTGACACACTGGGGAATATTTGTGCAATCTCGTACCCCTTAATGATGGGCTCATTCTTGTATGGATCTTGGTTACCATGGGGCTTCTTTCACATGAACCCGAAAATGGATATTGCAAGAACAACCTCTCTTATACCAATAACCCAAAATGACCTTTGATTGTGCCGTATCTTGTCGAGCCCTTTGCAATTACAAAGTTGACTCAATGGGGAACTGGCTTGCTGAGGAGATCCAATGTAGAACTTGTGTAGTTGTCTTCTTTAGAGGCCGGGGATCTCCATTTCTCTTTCCCTTCTCTCTCTCACTCTCTTTTTTTTTTATGACGCACCCTGTTTTTTGCCTAGACTGCCCTTTCGGGTTTTCAATCTAGCGGGCATATCTTTTGCGTATTCATTTTGACTTGATTAATGAGGAAGTGTGCATTGACTCTAGCTAAGGAGATAATACATGTGATTTTTGCGGTGGAGACCTTTTCTCACTAATGATGAGTGACATTGACTTGACTAGGGAAGTAGCCCCTAGTATTGACTTCATGTATTTATATATTTTTGAACGACCCACGAAGGCAAGTAAGTCATTAAGAGAGAAGAGAAGGAAAGCCCCAATTCGATTGCAAGAAACTGGGAGTATCGCTGAAAGATAAGAAGCCCCTAGACTCGACAAGGAACGCAAAGCGATTCCAATTCTAAGAAAGTTGTTCAATCTCGAGGTGATTAATTCATTGGCAAATGACTCGTACAAAGATGTCTTGACAAGTTCGAGAGGAAGGCCGATCACCATAACGCACTAGGGCTAAACATATCTTCTTTCTTGCATGAGACCGGACCCGAAGGTTACCTACGTTCCTCCAGTGTAGAGGCTCAGGTCACCGTAGTTCTTGTGAATACTCCATTCTTCATAATGGTTGCTTCGTCGTGATTTTTGTTGATGTCGCTTCGTCCTTGGAAAATGATATTGATCTTGTGCACTACTTTGATTAAGGGGGATTTTCCATTTCTTTTTTTTGTGCTCTAACTTTTGCCTAGGTTGTTTTGAAGAGTCAACCTAGCGAGCTCTTTTTTTTTTTTTTAATCCCCCTTTGAAACATTGCTTGATTTTTATCCATGGTTGTAGTTCCACCTTGCTTTGGCGCTTGATGTCTTGGATTTGTCATTGATGTTGTTGCCTTCGTCACGATGTTTAGCCCCTAGGAGTTCAAGTGATGGCCTTCATTCCAAAACTCGTTTAGACATCTTTTCATCATTTTGCCAAGAATTAAATTGAACAACTTTGAAGAGTGTATGAGGATAAGAACGGCTTTTATTTATCGAAGACCGACTCGAACTTTAACCTAAGCAAGACGAGAGAAAACTTAATGCACACTTAAGAGGACTTTTGACCCTTTTTTTATTCCTATTACTAGGTAGAGAAAGAGAAACGGAGATTGTTGTCGTCGTCCTTGTTGTAGTTCTCCTTGTGGCATGATCTCTTGTTGAAGCCCCATTTCAAAACCAAGCCTTTTCTTTGATGAGTTCTTGCATGTTGTCACTCTCTAATGGTTGCTCTTTACCCACAGTAAATTCACCATTGTCGATCAAATCTTGGATGATGTTTCGGAGAGTGAAGCATTCCTCGGTAAGATGGCCACTGTGTTGATGATAGCCACAATATTTGTGATGGGCATGGTTGGCGTTGATCGTCTTGGGTTGGTACCCTTGTAAAGGCTTGATCTTTCCACTTTCCACCAAAGTTTCAAATGCTTCGGCTCGGGTCATTCCTAGGAGAGGAGTGAAAACTCGGTTGTTGGCGGTACTTTTGTGGATTTTGAGGGACGGGCCACTTGAGCATTCTTTACCATTGAACTTTGCTTTGTTTTCGGTGAGCTCTTGCAAACGGGCCATTAGTTCGGAAATCTCTTCTTTGTGAATTTTCCTCTCGAGATCAAAATGGGCTTGCCACAAATCGTCTTTTCAGCAGGCATCCTCGGCAAGTCTATCCATAAATTCCCTCATGGCTCTCATTATGTTGAAAAGCCTTTTGTTGGACACGGAAAAATACACACCCTTGTTGTTGTCGCCGTTGGAAGCCATTGGACCTATTGGAAGAACACGGTTGATCTTAGGATGGTCCCACAAATACCTTTTGAGTAAAATAATTTCACCCACAAACATGAGAAAAGACTCAACCACATAAAGAAAAAAACTTTTTTTTTTTATTATTTACAAAAGTCGGAAGGACGGAGTCCTTTTTTGGGGTTTCTAGAAAAATAGTGGAATCGTCACACTAGTATATAGACCTTCTCGCGGTCCCATATACTCATCGGATTCCACCACGCTTGTGATACCTACATGTGACGGGATTAAACTAAATTAATGTCATAAAGCATACATGCGGGGATGGAGTTTTATTTTGTCCATAATAACCACTTGGGGACGGTGTTTTATTTCGTCCATAATAACCACTTGTTTCTTTTGGAAACGACATGTATGATTTGATGACATTAGTTTAGGGAAATCTCGACGCACGAAAACCGACTTGGTCACTGTTAGTACCTAACCTGAAAATGAGTTATTAGGCATTCTAGAACTCACAGGGACCTCCCAGGTATTTACGAACTGCGCAGGACTTATCCAAGATTTCCCGAAAAGCCCAGATAAGAAGATGTTCTCGACTGATCGGATGAGGGATCGAAGATAGACTTTATCTGATTATCCTCCAGAGTCCAGATAGACATACCTCGAAAATTGTGTCAATCTTTAGGACCGGCCGGGCGGCCACATGTCTAGCCAGGTGGCCACTTCTCCCAGATCAAGTTTTCTTATAAATAGATGACCTCAGTTCACAATTTCAACACACAATTCTCTCCCCCGAGTTCTACAAGCCAAACCGATGGCAGAACTCTCTCTTCAAGCCTTTCTAGCAATCTCGAAGGTCCAACGAATCCGCGCTAGAGATTCGACTTCGTTCTTGTCAAGATTGGTGAGAATTTGCCATGTCTTCTTAGTGTAGATCTGATTTATGCTAGTTTCATCATGTTTATTCATAAATATTCATATGATTCATAACGTGTTCTTCATGTTCTTACTAGAATTCATAATATGCTCTATAACTAGGGTAGAGATTTTCATGATTATGTGTTATTTCATACATATTCATGATATTCTTATTATTATGCCAGATCTACGGCTTATCTCATGCATAACATGCTAAATCTAATGTTTTAATCTCTGTTCATATTTTATAGCCGATGATGATCTCCAAGATCTAGGAACTACTTCTAAACCCTAAACTTTTGGTAAATATTCCCATGATCAGTAATTCTCCAAGGATGAATATGAGGACTACACATTGATCTTATCAATGGTATAATCATTATTCTAGGATGTGATCATCTTGCATGATTCTTTCTCCTCCCCCTTCATCTTGCATGATCCCACTTCTTTCTCCCTATTCCGATTATGTGCGAACTACGCTGACCTGAGCTTCTCATCACGAGAGGAACGTAGGCGATCTTCGGATCCGGTCTCAATCACTAACACACTACTAACACATTCATCATGATAGAAAGTCCGATCTATCGGGCGATAGGAGTGATTACTTTGTTAGCTTTTTCTCAATGTTTTAGCTCAATAAAAACAACGTGGCGACTCTTAATAAGTTAAATGCCAACTTGAATATCCTAATCCCATAGAAAAGATAAAATAAAGATAAATAAAAGAAAGACTTCCCGTGCGTCACCCGCATCGTCGGAAAGGGGTATTCACAGTCATGGAGTGTTAGACCCTAACTAGAATTGTGTTGGCTTGTGCTAGGTTAAAGAGAGGCTTAAGGTCACCCCCGGCATGTAGTCGTGAACTACGCCACGGGTTGAGGTTTACCGCTTCGAGAGAGTCAAGGTCGGGTGGAACTTGAAACTCTCTAAGACGGGCCTCGACGGGTTTGGGGTTATGAACTTGGTGCGACTCGATTGTGAGCAATTCATAGGAATATGTGCATGTAGTGTGAGGTCAAGCCAAGTGACAAAATATATTTTAATTATTTTTTTTTAAAGAAAAGAAAAAAACAAATAGGCACATATTTACAACTTTTGAATCACTCGTGTGACCGATAAAATAAACTGAAAGTAAAATCATTCATGTGCAGGCCCAGTGCCTACACACTGTCAAAACTGTTCTGTTTCTGTGCACTGTTCTGTTTCTAGAAAATGCCCAGAAGCGCGCGCATTGGGCTGCCTACTCAGGAGGCGCGCACTTTAGAGGAAGTGGGCAAGAGGCGCCCGCTTCTGGGTGAAAACCTGCAAATCAGTGGGTTCAAGGGATTCCCTTGACCCTAAATAAGAAAACTTTCCCCTGCGGAATTTGTTAGCACAGAAACATGGAATGGAAGGACAAGAAGAAAGGCGGGCGATTCTGGTTCAAAGGGTCGGACGGGCGTGCTTTAGGCCAAGAAGGCCAGAGGCACGCGCTTCCCACCCTTTTCACCAGAATGCCCAGAAAACAGAATAAATAACACCAAAAGTAAGAAACACAAGTTTAACCCTCTAAGTTGTCCCTAGCAGAGTCGCCACTGTAGATACCCCGGGAAAACCCCTACTTGGATAGAGCGGTGGAAGGATCCTAGGATGTCTATTTGATTTTAATTGTAGAGTCGCCACGTATGTTATTAAGGGAACATAAGAAAAACCTAAGAATAGCCTATTTTATATTACGAAACCAGAGATTCGGGAGAGAAGGGTTCGGGGGTTAGGTGATGGAGTGGGAAGTACTTAAACACCCACTCCACCCGGCTTAAGCCGGTCTTGCTACTATTGGTGTTTTAATGCTAAATGTCCTTCTTTTAATAAATAACGCTAACAATTATATGATAGAGAAAAAGGGGAAATAAAAGGAAAATAAAAGAGAATTGTTTTATTGATTTAATGCTAAAGATTACATTAAGAGAAGAAGAGTAAATTGAAGTAAAGATTGAAATGTAGGGAGATGACCTAAACCAACTTTAATGTAGTAAAGTGGTCATTTAGTCATGTCCCATTGATGGGGATTGCATACATTGACTAAGCCATGTAAAATAAGAGAAGAAAAGAGGTAAAATTGTACCTTGAGAAAGAGGACCTCAAACTTGGTGAGAAAATGTGTTTGTTGTAGAGAATTTGTTGTGTAGAAATTTGTGTAGAGTTTTGTTGTTAAAACTCTTGTTGGGAGAATTTATTTAGAGTTCTTGATAGATAATCAAAGTTGGGTCCTTTTCTAAGGTAGAAATGAGGGGTTTAAATAGGTAGAAAAAGGAGGGAAAGAAGCTTTTCTATCCAATAAGAAAATAAAGAAAATTAAATAATAAATAGAAAATCAAATGAAATAAAGATCAAATATTTTTTTTAGGGAAAATGCTAGAATATGGGATTTGGGAGTTATGGAATAAAGGGGGGATGAACTTGGGTGTAAAAAGAGGTTTTTGTGATCAAGAAAAAGGAGGGAAAGGACTGCAATCCGTAACTGCCAAAATGGGAAGCGCGCGAGTCCGGCTTTAGGGGCGAGACGCACGCGCAGCCCACAAGCAGTGCCAGAGGCGCCCGTGGGTGATAAATGACAGAATGATAGAATGACCCTAAAAGTTAACCCTGTTATGCAGTTTAGTCCAAAACTAACAGAACCAGTTAGGAACTTAACTGAATTTATAGAAATTAACGAAAATAAGTTAAATAAAAATACTATGTATGCAATCGGGGTGAGAGGTCCAAGGCGGGGTGTCTACAGTACCCCATGAAGCACAAGCACGAGGTTCTTAGTGTCTTCCTTGAATGGAAGAAAATGGTGGAGAACCAGATGGGCCGTAAGATTAAGAAGTTGCGATCAGATAATGGTGGTGAGTACAAGTATGATCCATTCTTAGAAGTGTGTAGAAAAGAGGGAATAGTTCGACACTTCACTATTCCTGGCAAGCCGCAGTAGAATGGAGTTGCAGAAAGGATGAATCAGACCTTGGTGCAAAAGGTTCGTTGCATGCTATCCCAAGCGTGGTTGAGTAAGGCATTTTGGGCTGAAGCTCTCAACTATGCAGTTGAGTTGGTGAACCGGTTGCCTACAACTGGAAATGGAGGAAAGATACCTCTTAAAGTATGGTCTGGTGAACCAGTTAGAGATTATGATCAGTTTCACATATTTGGATGCCTTGCATATAATCATGTTGATGATTCGAAGTTGGACCCTCGAGCAAAGAAAGCCAAATTTATGGGCTTTAACAATGGTGTCAAGGGTTTCAGATTGTGGTGTCCTGAAAAAAGAAAAAATTTCAAGAGCCGAGACGTGACATTTGATGAGTCTGTGATGACTTTAAAGAAGGAAGAGAAAGAAAATGAAGCCCCCACGAAGGTACAAACATTTATATTTAATCCTGTTGTTAAACCTGTATTTGAAAATGTTGAACATGTGGAGGAGAGTTCGGAGAACTCCAATCAGGTGGAGCCAATCCACAATGAGGATGAAAATGAACAGGATACTGAAACAGAGTACTCTATTGAAAGAGATAGACCTCGAAGAGAGACTCGCAGACCTGCTTGATTTGATGATATGGTTGCATATGCTCTTCCGATGATTAAAGAAGTTCCAGTAGCTATAAAGAAGCTATTCAGAGTTCTGATAATTCGAGATGGCAAAAGGCTATGGACGAGGAAATGAATTCCTTGAAGAAAAATAAGACTTGGGATTTGGTAGAGCTTCCGAAGGGTAAGAAAGCAATTGGGTGCAAATGGGTGTTTGCAAAGAAAGATGACACTCCTGGGATTCGCTATAAGGCTCGGTTGGTGGCGAAAGGTTATGCACAAAAGGAAGGGGTAGACTACAACGAGATATTTTCTCCGGTAGTAAAGCATTCGTCTATCCAGATATTATTGGCATTGGTTGCTCAATTTGGCCTTGAGCTTGCACAGTTAGATGTGAAAACTGCTTTCCTACATAGAGATTTGGAGGAGGAGATCTATATGACCCAACCAGATGGTTTTAAAGTTGTTGGTAAAGAAAATTGGGCTTGCAAATTGAAGAAGTCCTTGTATGGACTAAAACAGTCTCCTCGACAGTGGTATAAAATATTTGATCAGTTTATAGTGGAGCGTGATTATACTCGCAGCCATTTTGACCACTGTGTGTATTTTTGAAAACTCAAAGATGGATCCTTCATTTATTTGCTCTTGTATGTTGATGACATGTTGATAGCATCCAAGAGCAAGGTGGAGATCAATAAATTGAAGGATCAGTTGTCAAAGGAATTTGAGATGAAGGATTTGGGTGAAGCACAGAAGATATTAGGGATGGAAATCCAGCGAGGTCGAGGAAGTGGTACTGTTTGGTTGACTCAGTTACAGTATTTTCAAAAGGTGTTAGCAAGATTTGGTATGAATGGTTCTACGAAACCAGTTGGTACACCGCTCGCTCCTCACTTGAAACTCAGTGCTTCGATATACCCTAGCTCAAATGAAGAGAAAAAATTTATGGAAAATGTTCCATATGCAAATGCCATTGGTTCTTTGATGTATGCTATGGTATGAAACCGACCAGATGTCGCTCAAGCTTTGAGCATTGTTAGCCGGTATATGCATAATCCAGGAAAGGGTCATTGGCAAGCTGTTAAGTGGATTTTGAGGTACATTCATGGTACTGTTGATGTTGGTCTCAAGTTGCAGAGACAAGAAAAACTTGAGCTTGATAAACTTGTGGTTGGATATGTGGATTCAGACTACGCTGGTGATTTGGATATGCGTCGATCCACAACTGGTTATTTGTTCACTATGGCTGGTGGACCTGTTTGTTGGCGTTCTGTACTCCAGTCCACAGTTGCATTGTCTACCATCGAAGCAGAGTATATGGCATTCACAAAAGCTTTTAAGGAAGCTATTTGGATGCATGGGTTGGTGAATGACTTGGGGATTTTCCAGCAACACGTTAGTGTGTTTTGTGATAGCCAGAATGCTATTTGTTTATCGAAAAACCAAGTGCACCATTCTCGGACAAAGCATATTGATGTTCGCTTTCATTTTGTTCGTGAAATTGTTAATGAAGGTGACATTCGGTTATTGAAGGTTGGAACTGCTGACAACCCTGCTGATATGTTGACTAAGGTGGTCACTCGGGATAAATTTGCACATTTTTTGGATTTTATCAACATTGGTCGAAGATGATAGACGGTAGTTTTGGTGGTAACCTGACCCGGTTTTGCAGTTGGAACTTTCGCCAAGTTGGAGATTGTTGGTTTTGGCTTCAAGTTCTAGAATAATCTAGGATTCATTATCCTTTTGGACATTCATCATTATCCACATGGTGAATGTATGATGGCTTTTGGTGTTTCACAAGAAACACTTTGATGTTCCATCTCTCTCTTGATACATCCTTATCCTTGGATGGTTTGTGCCTATAAATAGGTTTTGGTAGGATGCTTTCTAGCATAGTGGCAAGTTGTGAGAAAACATTTGGAGTGTTAAAACACTTTGTGAGAGAGAGACACATTTGTAGTGAGAGATCACTTTGTAAACAATTCGTAATTACCTTATAGTGATTTTGGTTGCCACCTGTGGACGTAGGAGGATTTCTCCGAGCCACGTAAATTTTCGTGTCTCATTTGTTACTTTGTTCGTGTGGGTGTGTGGAAGTGCAAGATCCGTTTCCGCATTTGGTTTCAACATGCCCCGTCCCATTTTCCCATTTTAAGAGTCAATTTTTTTTTAAAAGGGCGTCCTATTTTAAGAGTCAAAATTCTAAAATGGAAAGTGGGTCCTACATGTTATACTCACAACAATTATCCACTAACTTTTCTCTACCCCATTTTCTCTCTCCTACCCAACTATCAATACTCACAACACATCACATTTTCCTTAATTCTTGAACCTACCCATTTTTTGACTCTTAAAATGGGACATAGGGAGTATGTTGTTGGAGCAGTTATTACTCCCACTGTCCCAAGTTTCAAATTTATTGTGCTACTAAAAATGAGTGCACACATAGATTAAAAAATATGTTAGAAAAATAAGTTTTGTGAGTAGGTAGGAGGGGAGAGAAAATAAGTTAGTAGATAGTTTATATAAGTGGGTAGGAGAGAGAAAATTAAACATTTTAGGTAAGTAGAAATAAGTATGGAACGCTCAAAAAGAAAATAGATAGCAATAAGTTTGCGATGGAGGGAGTACACATCTGGAATCAACTAGTCCATTCTTAGCTATATAAAGATTCAGTGTTACTCCTCTCTCATGGTCAATTGAATTTGACATCATCCTAATTTTTAAACCGTTGTAAGAAGAAAAATGGAGTTGCAAAATAATGTGAAACAAATTACAAAAGGCCATAGTATTTGCGTCGAGTCTACTTTATAAATATAAATATAGACCAAAAGAAAGTTTCCCCACCTTCTGTCACAAACATTTGCAGAATATCAACCAAAGATTAGAGAGAGTAACAACAATGGCCATCTTCCCCCTTATATTCCTTGTCTTAATCTCCCTAACGTTCATCCTCAAGAAAACCAAACCCAAATCTGCCCCTAACCTACCTCCAGGTCCAACTCCATTGCCTCTCCTGGGCAACATTCATCAAATTGGCAAAAGACCTCATGTCTCATTTGCCCAATTTTCCAATAAATATGGCCCACTAATCACGGTCCGCCTCGGCACTCAACTAGCTATCATAGCCACATCCCCTGCATCCGCAATCGAAATCCTCAAAACAAATGACCGTCAACTCTGCTCCAGACACGTCCCTCGTGCATTCCGGTCACACGATTTGCACCACTCCCTCATTTGGGCCACTGACTGCACCACCACCGCGCACTGGAGATCCATACGCAACTTGTTACGAACGGAGGTTTTTTCAAGCAGAGCACTCGAATCACAAACCATTATGAGAGAAAACAAATTGGGTGAAATGGTAGACTGTTTGAAGTCAAAGGAAGGTCAAGTGGTGAAGATTTCAGAAGTAATCTTCGCCACCGTTTTCAACACTTTGACCAATATTATCTATTCCAAAGATTTTCTTGAGCTTGAAGGTGATAGTGTTGAAGCTGTTGAGTTGAAAAAGGCACTTAATGAGATGCTTGCTACTGGAGGGACGCCGAATATAGGTGACTTTTATCCCTCCCTTGACAGGTTTGATCTGCAAGGTTTAAAGACGAAAACTACTGACATAACTTCACAGCTGTTCAGTAAGTGGGAGGTATTAATCAATGAAAGAAGATCAGCAAATAAACCCCCATCTGCTAAACAGGATTTCATGGATTGCATGCTAGGACATGGTTTCTCAAATGGTCAGATCAATCTATTGTCTATCGTACGTACGCTCAACAATATACTACCACCTCTGTCCAAAAATGAATGTCTGAAATCGCTCTTGATCAAGAGCGATTTCAAACATTCATTTTTTGACGGGGGAAACTTTTTTTTTTTTTTTGTTTAGACAGTTGAATTTGAAATGAAAATCTAACATAACATTTGATTTTTCTTGAAGGAACTATTTACGGCTGGCACGGACACAACAACCTCAACAGTTGAGTGGGCAATGGCAGAGTTGCTGAAGAAGAAAGAAGCCATGGACAAAATTAGAGAAGAGATAAGAAAGGAAATCGGTTCGTCAGACTTTATGATTAAAGAATCTCAAGCCTCTCAACTTCCTTATTTGAGTGCTTGTATAAAGGAAACGATGCGATTACATCCACCAGCACCTTTTCTACTCCCTCATCAGGCAAATGAGACCTGTCAAGTTATGAACTACACAATCCCTAAAGATTCTCAAGTAATGGTCAATATCTGGGCAATTGGGCGCGACCCTTCAATATGGAAAGACCCTTTATGTTTCAAGCCTGAACGTTTTCTCGACTCGAATTTGGATTACAAAGGATTTGACTTTGAGTATATACCATTTGGGTCAGGGAGGAGAATATGCCCTGGCATGCCTTCGGCTGTGAAGCAACTTCCATTTATTTTAGCTTCTTTGATCCATCACTTTGATTGGATTCTTCCTGGTAATAAAGATCCTCAACAACTAGACATGAGTGACAAATTTGGTACAACGTTGCAAAAAGAACAGCCTCTAAAGCTCATCTTCAAGAACAGGTTTAGTTAATTGTGACATTCTGTCATCACTATCAGTAATTAAATTATGTTGTGTTGTGTTTTCCAATTGTGACTCCCAACTGTGAGGAGTTTAACTCTTTTTCAATTAGTATTCGGTATCTCTTTCCATATATGAAAAATCAGGGATTCAATCGCCCACCAAATACACTTGTGCACTCTTTTAATAGTTTAAGGCATTTATTAATAAAAATTCAAGTAAAAGAAAAGACTCCCAACTATCATGTGTGTAATTGACTAGTGAGTCTGTCAGACTATCTCTAACAGCACTCTACAACACTGAAATAGAGCATTGTTTTGCTCCAACAGAACTTTAAATATTGTTCTTGACACGCCCCCAAGTCCTGGAATTCCCTAATAGAACCTCGAACCTGGTGCGCGTGACTAACAAGAAACGAGAAACTGAATGACATCTGCTTATATCAAACTGACATCATATATATACTCAAGAGTTCTATACCAAGAAATTTAAACCAAATGGTTGTACACAGCGGAAAACATGCCTAGCACATACGCTGGCATTACAAGAACACTATACAAGTCTACCCAATATACTGAGTCTAAACAACTGATACAAGATCGTCATCACCAAAACTGGAAAGGATAACAATCCCCAAACAAGAACAACCTGCCAAGTAGGCCCCTGCTAAGTCGAGCCTCACAACGTATTACCACTTGCTTTCCTGGGGGGGGGGGGGGAAACAAATAAACAAGGAACGGGGTGAGATAGATCTCAGTAAGTTACTAGAAACAAGTACATAGCATGTTATCATGTAATCATGCAAATCAAGAATATTATCAAGTAATCATGCTCAAGATGTCATCAAGTAACAAGTATATGAGAGGCTAAGCCAAATCATCAAGTAACTAGCACATAAGGCTAACTAACATGTTACAAAGGATATCCCAACCTTATTCCTCCCAAGTAAACCATTGTTGTCGTTGCTTATTGCAGTTGACAAATCACGATCAATCAAGTTGCTGCTGTGCAGTACACAAGAGGACCCAGTAACCAGTATCACTCACAAGAACAAGATTCACGAGGTGTTCAAGAGTTTAGCATTCACTTAAGTCAGGCGTATTGCTCCAACCAAGGAAGCTATGCCCTTACTGTAGACACCCCGCCTTGGACCTCTCACCCCGATTGCATACAAAGTATTTTTATTTAACTTATTTTTGTTGATTTTCTGTTACTTCGGTTAAGTTCCTAACTGATTCCGTTAGTTTTGGACTAAACTGCATAACAGAGTTAACTTTTAGGGTCATTCTGTCATTCTGTCCTTCTCTGCCGCGGGCGCTTCCGGCACTGTTAACGGGATGCGCGCGCGTCTCGCCCCTAAAGCGGGACCCGCGCGCCTCCCATTATGGCAGTAACGGATTGCACCTTATTTCCCTCCCTTTTCTTATTTACAAACATCTTTTCTTGATCACAAAAACCATCTTTTTACATCCACATTCATCCCCCCTTTTTCTCATTAACTCCCAATCCCAAATTCTAAGCCTTTTCCCAAAAACTAATATTTCTTTCATTTATTATTTGATTTCTTTTATTTCTTTATTTTTCTTTTATTCATGTATCTTATTTGTGATTGGCTCATTCCATTTCACATGGATGACCAATTTCCCTCCATCATTTCCCTCTCTTTTTTACCTATAAAAACCATCATCTCCTACCTTGGAAAAGGACCTCATTTTTTAGACCTTGATCTCACATTTTCACTACACCTACACTATACACAATTCTCTACACAAATTCTCCAACAAGAGTTTTTATACAACAAATTGTTCTACAACGATTTCATTACAACAACAACACTTTCAAGTCAAGGTTCCAAGTCCTCTTTCTCAAGGTACAACTCCATTCTCTTCCTTTGTTTTCTTCTTCTTGATGTATGCAATCCCCATTAATGGGACATGACCAACATGACTACTTCACATATTGAAGTTAGTTAAGGTTATCTCCCTACATTTTAATCTTAACTTTAATTCACCATGTTAATTTCTCTTCATCCCTTAATGTAATTCTTTAACATTACTTGTTACATGTAATCTTTATCATTAAATAAATAAAACAATTCTATTTTATTTCCCCTTTATTTCCCCTTTTCTTCTCATCACAATTGTTAGCACATTTCTATTTAATTAATTGAAGGACATGTAAATATTAGAACACCAATAGTAGCAAGCCCCGCGTAAGCAGGGCGGAGTGGGTGTTTAAGTACTTCCCACTCCGTCACCTAACCCCGAACCCTTCTCTCCCGAATCTCTGGTTTTGTACATAAATTAGGCTATTTCTAGGTTTTTCTTATGTTCCTTTAAAAACATAGGTGGCGACTCTAAACAATCTAAAACAAGTTAGACATCCTAGGATAATTCACCGCTCTAGCCAAGTTGTGGTTTCCCGGGGTATCTACACTTAATATAGCCGGTAGTAAGGGGTCAAGGGCAAATACATAGGGACCCGATTATCACTTAAGCCCCAGCTCTCGCGATAAGCGTGAACCTATATATTTCCGAACAAGCAAGGAGAACCAGCTGGACTCACACAAGAATGCACAAGTAGATGTTTACTTGAACTACAAGAGTATAGAACTAAGTCCAAAAGTAGTGGACTAGCTCTTCAGGAACCATGTACTCATGTGGTCACCAAATACAAGTACACGTATGCTATATTTGCAAATACAAATAAATATAACAATGGCACATAATGTGTCCACGTAACACAATCAAGCCAAATTAGAGTCTATTAATAACAGACCCCAACCAAGTAGTAGGGTATGTCATTTTATGTCACTTTGTCATATGCCATATTTGCACGTACATATTCATATAACCTTTAACATTAACACACTAATGTGTCTATCACGATACTCTTACTTCCAAGTAGAGCCCAACATCTTAGACTCTAAGCACGTAGTCGAATAGGTCGTATTGTACCTAGTCACAATCATATCTCGCGTATATGTATCGTTAATAATCGAATACATTTTCCAACACATATTGTGTTCTATAAGCATTGTTTTATGAATTATCTTCATATTACACTAGTCCCTCATTCTTTAGGAACTCAACTCAAGAATAAGATATCTTCTTTATACTTTATATACTTCATTGACTATATACACGATTAAACCAATTACTAGCACATTAGTGCTTGTTCATAGCACTTTCAATACACACGTATTAGATTCAAGTATGTCTTAGAGTTGTTCATTCTCTATCTAGTTCCACATTCCAATTCTTTGGTTATTCATACCATATATCAAGTAGTCAAGAAGCCACATTCTATCAAGTAGCTATATGCAAGATTTGCACATACACACCAAGGATAGTTCTAACACATTAGTGCTTGTTCATAGCACTTTCAATTTCATTACCATACACATGTATTGGTTTCAAGGCATGTACAAGATTTTATCATCTTACATTCAAGTTCTCAATCCAATTCTTTGGATGTTCAAGACATGTACAAGAATTAATTAACTTATACTCAAATTATTATTCCAATCTTTGGATATTCAGGTCATGTACAAGATTTAATTGTCTTATACTTCAAGTTTAAGCTAAGTAGATGAGTTATACATCTCATACTTACAAGTTCTTAATCCTATATTTTGGATGTTCAAGCTCAAGACATTGTTCTAGTGCCCCTAAGGTACACAAACATTGAAATCAAGACACATATAACACATTAGTGCTTGTTCTTAGCACTTTCAAGACAATTAAAAGAGTTCTTAATTTGATATTCAAGTTCTCATTTTAATTCAATAGGTACTCATGTTCAAGACCAAGTTCTAATGCCCCAAAAGGTACATATACACTTGCTAGGATATCTTATGCTAAGTCTCTATGCCTTAGGAGGGATAAGGTTTCATTTCATTTGAATTTAAACCACTTTTGTGAAACAGCGGACTTGGGCGGTCGCCCACTCCCCACCTGGGCGGTCGCCCAGACTAGACATTTGGAACCAAAAACCCTGATCATTTGGGCGGTCGCCCAGAACCAAATTGGGCCAAGAACTCCCCAGCAAGCTAGAAAACCAAATTTTCATCCATTCATTTAACAAGCTCAAATTCACCCGTGCCACAAGTAGGTGTATAAATTACTAACACTCCCTAACATTCAAGAGTGCATTTTAACATGCTCAGAACACTTCTTTAGGGATACTTTAATTAATTTTACTGTCCCACAAATAATAGAATAATTTCCTTTTATTCCATTTAAATATTTCACCGTCCCAAGAGTATAAGTATAATTTTCTAATATACTAATATAATCATTTAGGGATACTTCTATTCATTTCCCCGTACCACAAATAATGGTACAATTTTTCTAATAATATTTAAATCAAGTTACTATTTTACCGTCTCACGAATAGGAGTATAATTTTCTTATTAACATTCCCAGGACACTTTTGCAAATCTATTTCATTCTTGTAATTCATACGAATACTCCCTTCGTCCCAAATTTACAAGTATCACAAAATTCAACCAAATCACGAAATTAACAAGCACAACTATCAAGAATAACACATAAGCATGTTATTACAAGCAAGGGGGAGCTAGTGACTTACCTAGTCCGAAATCAAATTCACCCAAACTAATTTCTGTTCGGCAGGAAATGCTCTATTCACCGCCCTGATCATTTATGCGAAGTCGGATTTTCGAACAGAGACATAATTAAGCGAGAAGAGTCGAGAATAGGGTAAACCTTAACTTTCTTTTATGAAACAGAGGAAAGTACGAGAGAAATGGGGATAAACATACTGAGGAAGAAGAGGCAACCCAACTTTTTATCCTTATGATATTTTCAATAATTGCACCTAGGCCCTCCAAGTTTTATTTTTGACAAAAAGGCCCTTCAAGTTTCAATTTGAGCATTTTAGCCCCTAAACTTTAATTTTTCACAAATGACCCTAAAGTTCAACTTTGAACAATTAAGACTTAAACTTGCTTAATTAGTTAAATAATTAACTCAATTAAAATAGCATATAATTATGCAAGTCAAGAATTTAACAGGAATTAGGATGGGCGTTACAGTTCTATTGTAGAAACAACTTTATCCCTTGCTCCAAACATGGTGCAAGAGATTGTGCTGCGCTATCCCCTTTTCTTTCTAAATATCCGTTTTTTGTTCTTATTTTTGATATATATGAAAAGATTTATATTTAAGTGTCGCAATTGATTTGTTAATTTTTTTAAGAAATGTGTTTAACTTGTATGTATAGGATAATTGGGAATATGCTGAAGGCTTGGTATTTTATTAACCAGCAAGTATGGGTATTTGTATAATTCTATTGCTAATTACAAGGAGCTAAAAGAGTCAATTACATGAAAAAAAAAAAAAAAAAAGCGTCAATTACACGATGCATATAATTACATAAAACTGCAGATGATGGGGATCGATTCTGGACTGATTCTGTTGTAAAGCATCATGTTGTATGATCTTCAATTTAATGCATAGATGCTGAACCTGAACTTATTGCACAGATGATGGCTGAGATGATGTATCTCATGAAGTATGTACATTGTTTGGACCGGTGTAAAATTACATTAATATTATTTTCTTATTGCACCAACGTAAAATTGCATTAAGAACGATACTTTTGCTTTGGGAATGACAAAATAATGCAACATTTATTTATGGAAGGCGGGAGTATATTATTTTCTATTTTATCCTACAAGAGTGTTTTCCGGGATTGCCTGACAGACAGACTGCCATCTGATCTGGTTAGCAAAATTATTTTCTCAAGAAAGAATCTCATGGTGTATCACATGTTCTAACATAAAAAATGTCTACTTCCTTCATCAGCCTTTCTTTTGGCAATGGTTCGCGTCTCAATACAAGTTAACAAATTAACTACTCCCTCTATCTCGTACTTATCGCTACTTATTTTCATTTTGGGCGTCCTATACTTATTGCTACTTACTCAAAATATTCACTTTTCTCCCTCCTATCCACTCACAACAACTATCCACTAACTTATTTTATCTCTCCTACCCACTCACAATACTTACTTTTCCAACATACTCCCTCCGTCCCATTTTAAACTTCAAAAATTTCCCTTTTGGGTGTCCCATTTTAAACTTCAAAATCCAAAAAAGGAAAGTTTTTTATACTTTTTTATTTAGTGGGACCTACATATCATACACACAACAACTATCCACTAACTATTCCCTACCTCACTTTCTCTCTCCTACCCACTTTCTATACTCACAACACTCTACCCCACTATCTGTTTGGGGTGAAAAATCTCACAGCACTATATCTACATCCTGGAAATAACGACTTGAGTCTACATGTTGACATCCTGAAGTTACATCTTACATCTTGACTCTACATGTTGACATCCTGAAGTTACATTTTACATCTTGACTCTACATGTTGATATGTTGACTTTACATCCTGACGTGACATCCTGAGTTGACGACCTGACGACCTGACATCTTGAGTGGCAGTTTTATTGTTCCTACTTTATAGGGCTGTTATTAATTCACACATGGGATAAATGATTAGCACATCTACTCATGGACCAAGTCAAAGACTAAAGCTTATCATCAACAAACAAAGAGACTGCAACAAACTCCCCGAGATTTTAGGCATTGATGGATAGTTTACATTATTCTTTTAGTATAAATAGTTAACACATTCTATGTAAACACACACACTTTTTCACTCACTCCCTGCGGTAACACTCACTTCTCTCTTGTAACTCTCCCTCTCTACTTTCTCTTGTACTCACACTCATACATTAATAAAATCGTTTGGTACAGAGGTAGGTTTCCAAAACCTCCCGAGGTTTTATGCCAGAGAGTAGTTGCTCAAAGGCTTTCCTCGTTACATCCTAGTCCAATATTCTTGAATCTTTTACTTCTTTATTCCATTGTACCCAATTTCTTTTTTCTTCATTTTATTAGTCCAATTGTCAAAAATTGGCAGAAACACTATCTATATTATATAATATAAAGATTCTCATCTTAATTCTTCTGCCCACTTTTTTTTTGAAGTATAAGATAGGACGGAGAGAGTATTTTTTAATCCGCGTACACTCTCGATTGGTAGCAATAATAATAATATGGGACGGAGGAGTAGTTCACAAAATGGAAAATCTGTCAGAACGCACACTTGCATCAAAATAAAATTGGTTAATGATAATTTAGACCCAAAAGTGATATACCACTCTTTCAAACGGACCCTGATATTTTTTTCCACCAGATCAAACCTTGACGTGTTAAAAACTCGCCAGTTAAGGCCTTTTTGACGTATTTCGTTAAAAACTCATTTTAAAAGCATGTGCCATGCACGTGACTAACAGAATTGGGTAGTTTGAAGATGATATTTCTTTCAGGGGGCTTAATAAAAATTCCAAACTTAATGAGGCTGAAAATTAAAATAATTATTAAAATATTAAATAAAAGTTTTTTAAAGTTTTTTTTTTCAAAATATTAAATAAAAATAAAGAAAATTATATAATTAAAGTAAAAAAATAAAGTAATTATCACTATTTATAAGAAAAAAATGAAGAATGTTACTATTTTTTTAATTTCCATTTTCTATTAATTTTATTTTTACCAATTTTTATGAATGAATGAATTAATTTATTGTTAGTTAACTTGAAATTGATAGTAGATTTAAGGAGTGTGAATACGCATGATTAAAATTGGGAGTCGTCACGCCGTTTTATTTGTAGTTAAAACATTGAAAAAACTAATTATGAGAATAATTGGGTTCGGGGGTCAAATTACAATAGAAGAAGAATATTAATGTAATCACTCCTATTGCCCGACGTATCGGTCTTTCTATCATGATTAATGTGTGTGTGTGTTTAGTGTTTGAAACCGGATCCAAGGATTGCCTATGTTCTTCTCAACGTGAGAAGCTCATGTCAGTGTAGTTCATTTATATTTAGAATAGAGAGATGAAGCGGGGATCATGCATAAGGAAGAGGGAGGAATAAGAATTATGCAAGATGATCACATCCTAGAATGATGATTACACCATCGATATGATCGATGTGTGATCATCATCATTCATCCTTGGAGAGTTAGTTGATCATGGAAATATTCGCCTAGAGATTAGGGTTTAGAAGTAGTTTCTATATCTTATTAGGGTTTGATGAAACCCTATATCATCATAGGCTATGCATAACATGTATATATGAAGATCAAAACCCTAGATCTAGCATAATGATATGAAGGACATGAAGATCATATGAATGAAGATGCATAGTATGAAGATTGCAACCCTAGTTATAGCATATATTATGAATTTAGACTAAAAACATGAAGAACACATGATGAACATATGAATATGAATGAATAAACATAATGAAAACATGCACAAAATAGATCTAGCCTAAGAACATAACAAGAACATAATAAGAAAACTAAGAAGACTCACCTTGATCGGCAAGAACTAGTATTGAATCTTCTTGAGGATTCGAGGAGGCTTCTGTTGGTGTATATGCCATAGGCATGTTATTGGCACGTTGTTTGACAATGTTTGTTATCACTTTTTCATTTATATACAGAGATATTTTAGATTATTATTTGTTGTTACGTGTTTTGTTATAATAATCTCTATCCCTAGTACTTATGAAGAACTAGTATTAGTTTAATTCGATGATCATGTGATGATCATGTGTATGGGATACAATTTAAACTTATGGATGCAGCCTTGCAACTTTTAGTATCTTTACCTATGTCTTATGAACATTATGTCGATTCGTGCATAAACCGTAAAGATGGGATCTCTCTAGAGGAAGTGAAAACTTCTCTCAAGACGAGGGAATTGCACCGAAAGGCGAGTGGGAATGAGGCAGGTACCCAGCCATCAGGTTTGGTTTCTAGTAGCAGTAATAGGGGTTCTAGTGGGAAGAAGAACAATCAAGGTAATTCTTCACACAAGAAGGGTCCGAAACCTGGGGATATCTGTAATTTCTGCAAAGAAAGGGGGCATTGGAAGTTCGATTGTCCCAGAAAGAAGCAAGGCAAGGCACCAGTCACAGCAGAGGCCATGACGGCCAGGGATTGCAGTTCAGATGAGGATTATGCTCTAGTAACATCAGAATCAGCATGCGCATCTGATGCGTGGATTCTAGATTCAGGAGCTTCTTACCATATCAGTCCTAGGAGAGAATGGTTTACCGGTTATAGGCAGATAGTTGGCGGTGATATAAGCATGGCCAACAGTACAGTCTGCAGGGTTGTCGGTATTGGTTCGATCAAGGTCAGGACTCATGATGGTAGGGTTGTCACTTTGAACGAGGTTCGACACGTTCCGCTTATGACGAAGAATATGATTTCTCTTAGTCAGTTAGACAGCAAAGGGTTCAGTTTCAAAGGTAAAGGTGGAGCAGTTAGTGTCTGTAATGGTTCAGAAGTGATGCTGAAAGGCCTTAAGCGGGACTCCTTGTATTTCCTCCTAGTAAAGACGCTTGCAAAGTCGACTATGGCTGCATCAAAAGAGGTGAACGAGGGAGATATGTCTAAGCTGTGGCACATCAGGCTCGGTCGCATGAGCACTCGAGAGATGCATGAGTTGACTAACAGAGATCTTGTATGTGGCGTTAAGATCAAGGATCTTAAAGGCGTTCTGGATTACATCTACTCAGAGAGTTGGGGACCTTCATGTCAAGAATTTTTAAGGGGGCACATATATGTCTTGTCTATGGTTGATGATTATTCGAGGAGGCCTTGGGTGGTTATCTTGGAGCACAAGAATGAGGTCCTAAGGAATTTCAAGGACTGGAAGACGTTAGTGGAGAACCAGACAGAGAAAAAGATCAAGAAGCTCTGGACAGATAATGGTTTGGAGTTCTGCAGTACTGAGTTCGATTCGTTTTGCAGAGAGGTGAAGATTTATAGACATTTCACCAGCAGAGGCACGCCACAGCAGAATGGTGTAGCAGAACGAATGAATCAGACATGGCTTGTGGGAGCGTTGTACATGCTCTCCAATGCAGAGTTGTCTAAACATTTCTGGGCAGAAGCGCTTGGTACAATATGTTACTTGATTAATCATGGACTTCATACCGGTATTGACCTCAAATTTCCCTATGAGGTATGGATTGGGAAATCCACGATTGTTTCAAGTGTTGGCGGTGTTGATAAACAGGTGGAGCAACAAGATACTGTAGAGTTAGTTGTCCCTAGTTGTCCCACAATCAGATGTTGATCAGGATCCACCAACAGAGAAAAATACTGAAGCACCAGAAAGTTCAAGTTCAGTTCCCAAAGAACATGGGTTAGCACAAGTAAAAAGGTCTAGAACAGCTAATTTCGGGAAGCCTCTGAAGAGGTATGGATTTGAAGACTTGGTGTCTTATGCACTGCTGGTTGTTAAGGAAGTGAAGCCCGTTCTTATGGAACCTTCTACTTTCAGTAAAGTAGATACATGTTTCAGAGTCATCTCAGTGGTATGCGGCTATGGGTGATGAGATGGAGTCTCTTCACAGGAATCAGACTTGGAAGTTGACTACAAGGTCAGAAGGCAAGAAGATTGTGACTTGCAAGTGGATCTTCAAGAAAAGGAAAAGGATGTCACTAGCAGAAGGGTTCAAGTATAAAGCTCGCGTTATTGCAAGGGGTTTCACACAGAGAGAGGAGGTGGACTACAATGTGATCTTCTTAACAGTGGTCAGACACACTTCGATCAGAGTGTTGCTAGCAATAGAGGGACAGATATACATAACAGAGTCGGAAGGATTCCAAGTTCCTGGTAAGGATGATCAAGTTTGTAGATTGAAGCAATCACCTAGGTAGTGGTACAAAGGATTTGACAGCTATGTGATAGCAGCAGTCAAGAAGTCAGGGATTCAGAAGCTGAAGGCTTGGTCGCAGAGATGAAGGGTTTGGGTAACGCGAAGAGAATTCTGGGTATGGAGATCTATAGAGACAGAGCCAAACGGTAACTGTTCTTATCCCAGAACAGATACATCAAGAAAGTTTCAGAGAGGTTTGGTAGGTCAACAGCTAAGGCTATAGACACTCCGGGTGCAGTGAATGCACAGACAGTCGCGTTTGGGCCCAAATCGGCTGAGGAGAAAGAGTATATGGCTCGAGTATCCTATGCTGGTGCAGATGGTAGTTTGATATATGCTACAGTGCGCACTAGCGATGTCAGTCTCGTCTATGGAAGTGGAACAGAATGTGCAGTCGAGGGTTTCTCAGATTCGGGTGATGTTGATACAAGAAGATCGATGACCGGATATGTATTCACACTTGGTGGGTCAGTTTTCTGTTGGAAGGCTACTTTGCAGGCGACAGTGACGTTGTCTACAACAGAGGCAGAATACGTGGCATTGACAGAGTCCGCTAAGGAAGGAATATGGTTGAAGGGATTGATCAGCAATCTTGGGATACATCAGGATCAGGCTATTATTTATTGCGATAGTTTGAGCGCGATTTGTTTGGCCAAGGATCAAGAGAAGACCAAGCACATTGGGTTCAGATATCATTTCCTAAGGGATAAGAAATGGGTAAAGGTGAAGGTAGGGACAGTGGACAACCCTACAGACATATTCACAAAACCCGTGACGGGAAGCAAGTTCCAACACTGTTTGGACTTGCAGAATGTTCGCAGCTATTAGATAGCAGAAGAGGCGAGGGGGGAGGAAAGATTTGTTATAATGGAGATTCAAAGTCAAGGTGGAGATTGTTGGGATAATGCATTTGAATGTGGGACGCCATATTAAAGGATTGTAAAACAGGAGATTTCGTAATGCCAAGACAGAGAAAAAGAAAAGACAAAGAGCAGAAATCTGGGCAGAGCACGAGTCGTGCTGGGTAGCATGAGTCGTGCCATAAGGAAGATTTCCTATCTGCACGTATGCTAGACTCGTGAGCATGAGTGGATGTGTAGAGCACGAGTCGTGCCAGCCTGCACGAGTCGTGCAGTAGCGGAAAGAGCCCAGTTTTTGCGCAGAAACAAGGAAAACGCGTGGGACAAGTTTGTTTCCTTTTGGGAGTATTATTTTGGGACTCCTATTGTCTTCAGGGTTAGGTTATGACTAGTATAAATAGAGGCTATCATCCTAACAAGAAAAATAGGTTGAAAAACATAGATTGCTCAGAGAAGATCAATAATTCTAGATCTAGGGTTTTAGCACAGTCGGGAATTTTGTGACCAAAATTCGTGCTAGCATAGATTAGTGTGATCTTGTAATCGTTTCTCCAGAATGATAATAATATTCTCTCCCCTCCCCGTGGACGTAGCCAAGTTGGTGAACCACGTAAATCTGTGTTCTTGTGATTGCTTTCTTTTCTCATCAAGTCTTGTTCAATTGCTCTAACAAAATTAAATAGATTTAAAATACTCCCGTGTTTGATCCTTATGTGACAAGCGGGTTTTCAGGTGTGGATGATATGGACCTTACAATCTCAGAGATATGCGCAAGGCATGCTCGAGATTTATCAATATTGCATGTGATGTGAGAAGGCACGATTCTTTACAATGCGCTTATGTAGCGATCAAATTTTTGAGTTCGGATCGTTACACAGTAACAGCCATCCAGTATATTTTAGTAAAATATTAGAGTATACTCCCTCCGCCCCACCTCACTTGAGACTTATTTTCATTTTGGTCTGTCCCACTTTACTTGAGACTCCCCAAAATAGCCATCTTTTAATTATTTTATAGGGTTAATTGCAGTTTAGGCCCTGAACTCAGCATAGTGTTCCCCAAAAAGGGCTCCAACAAATTATTTCTGCAGACCAGGGCTCAATACGTCTTTTTTTCATCAATTTGGGGCGTTTTGACGGAATTCGTTAGAAATTTCGTTAAATGATCATGTGCACGGCACATGATCAATGGAATGGTTACTTTGAAGTTGATATTCCTATATAAAGGGCTTAATGAAAATTCTAAATATTAAAGGGCAGGATATAACAAAAAAAAAAAAAGCAAAGCAAACATTCCCAACTCCCAGATTCAGCTAACCTATCCCAACCTTTCCCCTCTTTCTTCAACTCCCTTATCCCCGGCACCACCAAGTCCCAGATTCCGACCAGGACCTCCACCTTCTCCGGCCCTTTTTTCTCATCTTCTCTCACTCTAAGTTGCTCGCCTTTTCATCTCACCTTACCCTACTACTCAACCCAGCAAACAGAATTGATAAAAAAAACAAAAACTGTAATTAACCCAAAGAAAAAGGAAAACTTCCCTCCCCCATTCACCCCTTCCATTACCTTCATGACCCACAACCCCATCGAACATCACCTTCATTACTGTTTGCAAATGCAATTTTAAACCTAATTCACCATCATAATTCGGTTCCACCTTCTTCCGCTGCTTCCTGTTTCCCTTCTCCCCTATCACTGTGCGTATGCAAGCCTAGAAATCAGACCATCATTTCCAAAGAAGACGGCGCCGGAGGTGTAAAAAGAGAGTCGTTGATGGGAGTTTGGAGGTGATTTTGCGTTGGGGTCAAATTGGGTCGGTGGAATTGATTTGGGATTGGGTTATTGATTTGGAATTGGATTAGGGAGGTGGAGATGGAGTGTTTTGGGAGAAGGGTGGCGGAGAGGAGGAGGAGGGAGGAGATTAATTGGTGGAGGGATAAGCCGGAGGAGAGGTTTACGATGCCGCGGGTTAGATTTTTGGGGTGGAGATGAGGATGGGGTTGGGTGTAATATTTGAGAGAGAGAGAGAGAGAGAGGTTTCCAATTTCACCCACCTTTTTCAAATTCTTACATTTAACCCCTTAATAGTCAATATAAATTTCAAAGTAACCAATTTGTTGATCACGTGCACGGCACATGGGAAAATAACGAAATTTCTAACGATTTCCGTCAAAAAGCCCTAGATTGATGAAAAAATACGTATTGGGCCCTGGCCTGCAGAAATAATTTGTTGGAGCCCTCATTGGGGAACACTATGCTGAGTTCAGGCCCTATACTGCAATTAACCCTAGTTTATATTCAAACTACCCCACCACTCATTCTCTAGCTTCATTTTTCACCACTCAATTTATTCAACTAACACTACTATTAACCCCACTCATTGTCTCTCTTCATTTTCTACCACACATTTTGTTTACTTTATTCATTTTCCTTAGTTATTGTGCGAGTAAACTACCAAATTGACCCGCGAACTACTTCATATTTTCACTTTTACCTCCGTACTAACGAAACAATAAAAGTAACATGCGTACTATTGATAAATTAGCAAAATTAACCCAAATTGTTAACAATGTTAATGGAAGATAGCAGCCGTTAAAATTTTAACGGTTATTACTATTAAACTTTTCAAAATGCCCCATTAACAAAGAAACTTCTAACTTGCAAAATTGATTGCTAATATGATCTGTTTACCCTCCGTTTCCCAACCTTGCACCCCCTTCTTCTTCTTAAAAAAAAAAAAAAAACCTTACACACACCCCCCCTCACACCAGCAGAACGGAAGACCCTATTCATTTGGGAAAAAACCCTAACTCCCTCCCTCCCTCCCTCTCTCTCTCTCTCTCTCTCTCTCTGCATTTCTCCTCCTTGCCGATCTCCCGCAACAATACCCCAGATCTGTCCTTCGTTCCAATCACAGACTACTTCGTATCTATCACAAACGAACCACCAGTGCTCAACACCAACATCTTGGTCCGGCTGCAAAACTTCTCTGATCATCTACTTCCTAACTCCAGCCTTCCAGTTCAGAATTCCAGCAAGGCATGTCCTCTTCAAGCCACCCCATTCTTCCTTCCGGCTAAATGTCCTCTGCAAGTCCTAATCAAAATCGCCTCCTTTTCCGCACTCAACCAAAAGCGCAGCAACCGCACTCAACTGAAATCTGGTTGCCCTTGACAGATTTCCTTAAAAAAGGTAGATTGAACAATGATTTTGAATTTTGAAAGAATGGTTTGAGTCAGTTTTTGAAATTGGGGGTTCGAAGGTGATGTTTGGACTAGATCTGTACAGATAAAGAACATATACTTTGGATTTGTATATTTGGGTTTGTTTGGAGATGGGTTAATTTTTCAATTTCATGAATTGTCGATGTTGGTTGTGTGGTTGGGCAATACAGTGTTTGAATGGTGGTGATGATGGACTGGGTTAGGCTTTTTGGGCTAACGGTGGGTCAGAACGTAGTTCGATCCTCTACTCGCTTCGCTCAGCCTTCGGGGTTCTTCACTACTCGTACAAGCAGGACTCAAATGGCCGGGTCTTTTTAGTATCCAGTTAAAAGAGAGTTAGCATTATACTTGGTTATGGGTTATTTTGAAAAGTTTAATAGTAGTATCTGTTAAAATACTAACAATCGTTAACGCCATATATAGTTGATAACGACTTGGGTTAATTTTGCTAATTTATCAATAGTACGCATATTACTTTTGTTGTTTCGTTAGTACGGAGGTAAAATTGAAAATCTGAAAAAGTACGCGGGTCAATTTGGTAGTTTACTCGCTATTGTGCCCACCTCTTAGGTCTCAAGTGAGGTGGGACGGAGGGAGTATTCCTATGTCTTATAAGTGTAGTTAACTTGTCAATATTTATAAATTTATATTATTTTTACATTATGGCTTGCACAATAGTGAAATTGCCATCAAGATTATTTGTATAACTAGAATTACTAATACTTACGCAGGGACAGACGAACAAGAAAGCTCAAGATCTATCATAAAATAAAACAGCGGGGTGAGCATAATAGAATCATCCAAATTATGCTCAAATGTCAAAATGAAATTCTGTCAAACGCCTACTTAAACACATACTCCCTCCGTCCCAGAAAAAGTAGAACTAGAGGAGTGTGCACACTAATAAAGAAAAACAAGTAAATGTGTGGTAGAAAATGTAGAGCGAGAATGAGTGGAGTAAATTGTGGTGTTGGTTGGATAAATTGAGCGGTGGAAAATGAATTGAGAGAATGAGTGGGATGAATAGTAGTGTTGGTTGAATAAATTAAGTGGTGGAAAATGAAGAGAGAGAATGAGTGGGGGGGAACATTTCTATTTTGGGTAGTCTCACTTTTAGTGGGACGTCCTAAAAAGAAAAGAAGTCTCACTTGTGCTGGGCCGGAGGGAGTATACACTATACAGTGTAGGACAAATTAGAAAATAAAGAGTTGAAATTCTAATTACCTGAAAAATATGATGAGGTGACTGGAATTTCAAAGGCGGAACTAGCAAATGGTAGCAGCCTAATTAGTCGTCGTCAAGCCGATTCACCTCCGGTATGCTTATAGAAGCATACCCCCCCCTCTCCCCCTCCTCCCAAGTGAAGTAGATGTAACGACCCAGATTTTCATAAAGTAGATAAATCCATAAAAACATGGAAATACCAATAGTTATCTTACAAAATCCCACTTAAACAGCCCAACGGCTAGTCTCAAACCATCAATTCAACAATAAATGCGGAAGCGAATTAAATGCTAAGTCTTCAAAGCCAGTACAACCACTAGCTAAACAAAATAAACCAGAAAGTCTTAATATAACTGACACGGACAGCTTCATCTAGCGATCCGTCTACCTCTTTAAGTCGTTACCTGAAAAAGATTATTAGAGAAAGGGTGAGCGAACAATGCTCAGTAAGTTCATACGGACTTCTCCGATAGCTAAGGAGAAGTGACCGAAAGAACGGACTCAATTGATAATTTCAAAGATCGGACGTTATTTAAAATACTAACTGCATGTAACGAATGCAGTTAACTATTCAAAGAGTTGTGGTCCTAATTCCATTCCGTCAATTCCAAGTTCCAAACACCTTTTCAGGGTGTTAAGTGAATAAGAGACCTTACACCTTTTCAGGGTGCTCCCTTATTTAGAGTTATCATGATAATCTAGAGTTCCACAAAGTCTAAGTTACACGTAGTTAACTAGACTTATTTCCATTAGTCTGTTTCCTAAGACCGTTTCCACATTAGTCCTTTTCAGGGACTATACAGCTACACCTGTTGCAATTAGATATAGCATACTTTCCAAAATAGTGTTCCCTAAACGAGAGCACATGCAAATTCAAATGTTCTAAGATTCCCTAAGACCAAAACACGTCATAGGTAAGATATACAAAAGACGTTCATCAACGTAGAGTTCAAGCGCTATGGACCATATAGCATTCATGAAAGAATTATAGAGTTCCAATGAATAAAGAATTCAAGATACTTAGGAACGTAATCCCTTACCTTGCTAGCGTTGACTTCTAGCGGTTTCTTGCGTATAATCTACAATCACGCAAAGATACTACTTTTAGGGTAAGAGCAATATTTAACCCCGTCCCCCAACTTCATTTTCTATCTTTAACCTTATGAGTTTATTTCTGAAACCCCTTTTTAAGGTCTTTCTTTAGTTTAGGGTTAACATTACCCTTCATAACTTTCCCAACATACCCTTAGGTTTTACGTAAAAGTCTACTTTCAACCCAAATGTCTTAAGTTGACTTAATTTCATGAAAACACTATTCACAGCGTTGACTTTACTATTCACAGTTTGACTTTCACTATTCACAGTTTGACTTTCCCTATCCCAGTTGACTTTCAATATTCCAGTTGACTTTTCACACACTTGGAACACCATGAACACACACACACAAAACCCTAATTTACAAACCCTAATTTGTGACACACACTTTACACACACACACACACACACACACACTCTCGGCATACACACACTGCACACACACACAAACACACACACTGCCCAAACACACACACTGCACACACGCACTACACACACACTGCACACACACGCACAAACACACACACACGGACACACACACACACTCCACTGCCGCCAGCCGCCGCCATCGTGGTGGTGGTGGTGGTGGTTCATGCATGCATGTCTATTCCATTCCAACTTCCTCTATTAAAGAGGTTTTCAAAGATTAATAATAACCCTAGTTTTATCACTTTAGGGTTAGGGTTCTAAGTTTCGTTTCAAAATTCCTAGGTGATACCCAACCCAAGAATTAATATTTAGAGACGAGGGAATTACCTTCGAAGGGGGGGGGGGTTGAATCTTCATCTTCCTCCTCTCTTTCTCCTTCCTTCTCCTTCTTCTCCCTCTCTCGGTTCTCTCTCTCCCCGCCTCCTCTCTCTCTTTCTTTAGGGTTTGGTTGACACAAAATAGTAGAGAGAGGGTTAAAGAGGATTCAAATACTTAGGGTTCTCCTTTTCCTATTCCAAAAAGGTTTTCCAAAGTTTGAATAGACTGGGCCCTTCTTTACTAGCCCAATTCATTAATTATTTAATGAGCCCGATCACAAAGCATTTAATATAAAAGAAAAGAAAGAAATAATAATAATAATAATGGCAAAAAAGGCCGGTTATTACACTCTTCCCTCCTTAAAAGGGTTTGGTCCTCCAAACTAAACGTACCTTAAGCAGCGAATAACTCAGGGTATGCTTCTCGCATCTCACTCTCGAGCTCCCACGTCGCTTCCCTTTCTGAGTGATTGCTCCATTGAACTTTTACGTAAGGAATCACCCTTCTTCTCAGGGTTTGATCCTTGCGATCCATGATCTTTATCGGTGCTTCATCATAGCTCAGGTCGGCACGCATCCTCAGTTGCTTGTACTCGATTGCATGACTTGGGTCAGGAATATACTTCCTTAGCATAGATACATGAAACACGTCATGAACTCCTGCTAAAACAGGCGGTAAAGCTAACTTGTATGCTACGGTCCCAACTCGTTCTAAGATTTCAAATGGTCCCACATATCTTGGACTCAGCTTCCCACGGATTCCGAATCTCACCACTCCCTTGGTTGGCGAAATCTTCAAAAAGACATGGTCGCCTAGTTGGAACTCTAAATCACGTCTACGATGGTCAGCATACGATTTCTGTCGGCTTTGCGAGGTTAATAACCATTTTCTAATTTGTTGAACCTTGTTGGCAGTTACTTGCACAAGTTCCGGTCCGGTTATCTTTCTCTCACCAACTTCGTCCCAACACGTCGGTGATCTACATTTCCTCCCGTACAGCGCTTCATACGGTGCCATACCGATGCTAGCATGAAAGCTATTATTATAGGCGAACTCTACTAATGGCAAGTGTTCATCCCAAGTCCCTTGCCAATCCAATGACGTCGCTCTCAACATATCCTCCAGTGTTTGAATAGTTCTTTCTGATTGTCCATCGGTCTGCGGGTGGAAGGCTGTACTCATTGACAACTCGGTACCCAAAGCTCTTTGCAGACTATTCCAAAATTTTGATGTGAACCTAGCGTCTCTGTCGGACACAATCGAGACTAGTATCCCATGCAATTTTACAATCTCATCTATGTAGAGCTTTGCCAACTTTTCCAGCGAATCATTTACCTTAATTGCCAGGAAATGAGCAGATTTGGTGAGTCGGTCAACTATCACCCATATTGCGTTATACCCTTTCAGCGTCTTTGGCAAACCCACTACTAAATCCATCGCGATATGCTCCCACTTCCATTCGGGAATAGGCAGTGGCTGAAGCAATCCTGCCGGTCTCTGGTGTTCGCTCTTTACTTGCTGGCATACTAAACATCTTGAAACAAAATCAGCCACTTCTCCTAGACGTGTCCATGCCGGTTAACCGCCGGTTAGCCGGTTATAACCGCCGGTTAATTTTACCGGTAATCCCTAACCGTGGAGTAACCTTCTAACCGCCACATCCGGTTACGGTTATCCGGTTAACGGTTAAACCGGTTAAGCCGGTTTTGCCGGTTAACCCGGTTATGAGACTTTTTCAATTATTTATTTATTTTTATTTTAAAAAGAAACAGTTTTTTAGGATTTTGTTAGAAAACTGACTAAAAATCATTAAGAAACTAACTGAAAATGAAATAAAAACACCAATTTGTTAGAAAACTAACTGAAATCGTTAAAAAACTGACTGAAATTGTTAAAAAACTGACTGTAATTCTTAAAACTAACTCGAAAATGGTAAGAAACTGACGGTTAGTATAGACGGTTGAACCGGCGGTTAGCTTCCCGGTTATAACCGCCGGTTGACGGTTATCAAAATGGACTAACCTTAACCGAACCTTGAAAATACGGTTGACGGTTGAGACGGTTCACGGTTAACCGGTTAGCCGAGTTTGACCGGTTTTGATCGGTTAAAAAACCTCCGGTTAGATTTTGGACACGTCTAACTTCTCCCTTCATATTGCTCCACCAGAATGATTCCCTTAGATTCCTATACATCTTCGTGCTTCCAGGGTGCACGGAGAATCTTGAACAATGGGCTTCTTTCAAAATTTCCCTCTTGATATTCTCATCATCAGATACACATATTCTAGACTGATATCTCAGGATTCCATCTTCTCCAACACGGAATTCCTTCGCCTTCCCATTAGCTATACTGTCGCGACCCCGACCCCGCGGGCCCGGAGTGCGCGAGCTGGACGTCGACTTACTAATCAAAATACCAAAATATCGGAGATAAAAATTTCATTTCATATCAAAAGATGATAACACAAGGTTTTGGAAAACAATTTAACAACAACAATGTACTAGTGTAAGCCCCACAAGCTCACACTACAAAATAATAAAATATACAAATCTTAGTGACGTCAAAGTGTGGTACAACTATCCCCAAAAGAGTTACACATTTATATAATGTAAACCCACCAATATACACTTGCCCCAAAAGCTCAACCCTCGCGACGTCCTCGTGATCAGCGAGTCTAATTCCTTGGTCCTGGGGGGGGTTAAGGAAAAACAAAGATAAAAAGAAAGGGGGTGAGATAAATCTCAATAAGTTACTAATGCAACTACATTACATGCTATGATGCAATATACAATAATAAAACATAGATAGCACATAGCAGTTATCACATAACAGATAGCAGCGGAAATAAACACATAACAAAGGATATAGCCAAGGTTTTCCCAAACTGATATAACCAAATAAAGGCCGCTGCGCAGCTTCAACCATCAACCAAATCAATATCTTCATGATAGCATGAGAGCTGAAGAGAAACCCCGGTACCGGAACCAATTACAAAGTAATGTGCCACAAAGGGCGGGATCCATGCCACAAAGTCATGCTCTAAACGTCTCAACCAAGGCCGATCTGGAAGAGAAAAATAAGGACAAAACAATGGTCGACACCATAATGGACTTGGCCGGTGCCATCACAATATCTCACATCGCCCGACACAACCACAAATACCAGCTGGACTTTCAAGTAAAAGCTAAGTAATAAAATACTAGCACGATAAACAACCATTGATTCCAAAGTAGGGAACCATACCAAGTAGTCACCAAGAAAATGAAATGAACCAACAATAACCAATTAAGGTGCTCTAATAATTTCCACAATGATAACACAACTCCCTTATCACATTTGATCACAAAGGATCCAGTTAACTCAAGCACACAACCAAAACTATTCACTCATCTCGAAGAGCTCAAGGAGAGCTTTAAAACGATAGCTTAAACACCTAAAACGGAGTCCGGACGAACAAGATATGGCCCTCGAAAGATTGGACAAAAAGGGAAATAAATTTCACAACAGGGGATAGGGTGCGCGCGCCTCCTATGGGAGGGTGCGCGCGCCTCCCATGATCAGAAGGATTTGAACTTTGAAGCCAAAGAGGGAGCGCAACGCCCCCTAGGACAAGGTGCGCGCGCCTCCAGGAAACAAAAGGTTTTGTTCAAGAAGGGCATAAGGGTACGCGCGCCTCCTATGGGAGGGTGCGCGCGCCCCCTTGCCCGGAAAGGCAAATTCCGGCCAAAAATCTGGGTTTCTACCATTATCAGCCCAAATCAAAACAAACCCAATCTTCACCATTTCTAATACTACCAAAATGTGAACTAAAGTACCTACACCATTTTGAACCAAAAAGACTCCAACAACATCATCTAAGGAACCTCAATCAAGGATGATTCAAATACCAAAATGAACAAAATGAACAAAAATGTAAATCATCACAAAATCAACCAAAGAAGCAATAAATGGAAATCATAGTATCATCTAAGCATAGGATGAACATTTTTAGCATAAATGGGGGGGGGGGAAAGTAACTTACTTGAATTTTCTCAAAGTTGCCGGAACTCGAATATTTTTAGCCCTCTACGATCCTAACGACGATCTAAACAAGTTTCATATTATGAGAAATGAGAAATAATGGAAGGAAGATAGGTAGAATGAAGAGAGAAGGAAGAGAAGAAAAACTTACCCAAATGGAGAGAGAGAGAGAGAGTTTGCTGGGAGAGAGATGGAGTGTGAGGGAGAAGAGAGGGAGTAAGGAGGGAGTAGGAGAAAGATTATTTGAACATTTACACTAAGGCCCCTCCCCCTAATACTACCCTTTTTCAAATAACTCCCCACTACCAAATAAGACCCAACACTTCTACACTAGCACAAATGACCCAAATAAAATGCTAAGCATAAATTATTATGAAACATAAAATGCACACATAAATATTTAAATAAATAAATAAGCAAATAAATAAATAATTAAATATTTATTATTAGAAAATAGAGACGGGTTTTCGGGTCGTGACATTCACTCCCCCTTAAAGAAAATTTGACCCGAATTTTAACGAGACTTACCCGAATTAAAAAGCCACGGATATCTACGCTCCATCTCCTCTCGAAGCTCCCACGTCGATTCCTCAACATTATGATTCCTCCAAAGAACTCTAACCAACGGAATGCTCTTGTTCCTCAACTCTTGGACTTTGGTATCTAAAATCCGAACCGGTCGTTCCTCGTAGGTCATGTCGGGCTCTATATCCTCCGGTACCCTCGGTAACACGTGAGATGGATCATGAACATATTTCCGAAGCATAGAAACGTGAAAAACATTATGTAACCGGTCCAAAGATGGCGGTAACGCAAGTCGATACGCAAGAAGTCCCACCTTTCCCAGAATCTCAAACGGACCTATAAACCTCGGAGCCAATTTGCCTTTCTTCCCGAACCTTCGAATACCCACCTTCGGAGATACTTTCAAGAAAACAAAATCACCGGTCTGAAAACTAAGATCTCGCCTTCGGTTATCTGCATAGCTCTTATGTCGACTCTGGACTATTTTCAATCGATCCCGGATAACTCTAACTTTCTCAACTGAATCCTGAAGCAAATCAATACCCACGATCTTCGCTTCACCGACCTCATCCCAACAGATAGGCGACCTACACTTTCTCCCATATAAGGCCTCATAAGGTGCCATCTCGATACTAGCCTGGTAACTGTTGTTGTAAGAAAATTCCACTAACGTTAAATGTCTATCCCAAGAATCGGAAAAGTCTATCGAACAAGCTCGCAACATATCCTCCAAAATCTGAATGGTCCTCTCGGATTGACCATCGGTCTGAGGGTGAAAAGCTGTGCTGAATCGCAAATCTGTACCCAAAGCTTCCTGAAACGCCTTCCAGAATCTAGAAGTAAATCTCGGGTCTCGATCTGACACAATGCTAACCGGAACCCCATGCAATCTAACGATCTCATCGATAAAAAGGGTCGCAAGCTTCTCCATCGAATATCTGATGTCAATAGGCAATAAATGAGCACTCTTGGTCAATCTATCCACGATCACCCAAACACTGTCATACTTCCTATGGGTACGAGGTAGTCCCGTAACGAAATCCATAGTCACATGCTCCCATTTCCACTCCGGAATCTCTAACGGCTGAAGTAGTCCCGCGGGTCTCTGATGCTCGGCTTTGACCTGCTGACAAGTTAGACACTTCGAAACATACTCCGCTATTTCCCTTTTCATATTATTCCACCAAAAATGTTGCTTCAGATTCTGGTACATCTTCGTACTACCCGGATGAATAGTATATCTCGATTTGTGACCTTCATCTAAAACTTGTCTCTTTATCCCACCAACATCGGGTACACCCAAACGATCACGGAAAGTCAAAACTCCACTCGAACTCAAAGAAAAATCCTCGAAGTTCTTTTCCTTCAATTTACCCATTATCTTCACCAACTCGGGATCTTCTTTCTGAGCTTCCTTTATCCTTTGAATTAGGGTCGGAGATACCCTAATATTCGCAAAAATAGCCCCATGTCTCGATTCACGAGGAGACCAATCTCGAACATCCTCAAGCATTTTCCACTCTCGAACCATCATCGAAGCCACATAAGACTTTCTACTAATCGCATCGGCTACCACATTCGCCTTCCCCGGATGATAAGAAATCATACAATCATAGTCCTTCAAAAGTTCCATCCATCGACGCTGTCGGTTATTCAATTCCTTTTGAGAGAAGAGGTATTTCAAACTCTTGTGATCGGTAAAAATCTCAAACTTCGCTCCATAAAGGTAGTGCTTCCATTTGTGCAATGCAAAGACTATCGCCGCTAACTCCATATCATGAGTCGGGTAATTCTGTTCACTAGGGGTCAACTTCCTCGAAGCATAGGCAATCACCTTCCTGTTCTGCATCAAAACACAACCCAAACCCTCTTTCGAAGCATCACTATAAATTACTAAATCATCATTCCCATTAGGCAAGGTCAAGATCGGTGCAGTAGTCAACCTCTTCTTCAATTCCTCAAAACTGTTTTGACATTTTTCACTCCACACAAACGGTACATCCTTCCGGGTCAACTGAGTCATCGGAGTAGTAATCCTCGAAAACCCTTCTATAAATCTTCGGTAATACCCGGCCAAACCCAGAAAGCTACGAATCTCTGTCACTGACTCGGGTCTCTTCCAATCCACTATAGCTTCAATCTTTGAAGGATCCACAGAAATCCCATCTTTCGAAATAACATGACCCAGAAAAGAAACCTTCTCGAGCCAAAATTCGCATTTACTAAACTTCGCAAACAATTGCTCCCTCGCAAGAATGGATAAAACTGTCCTCAAGTGTTGCTCGTGCTCCTCTCGAGATTTAGAGTAGACAAGAATGTCGTCGATGAAAACCACCACAAATGAGTCAAGGTAAGGATGGAAAACCCGGTTCATCAAATCCATAAACACGGCAGGCGCGTTAGTCAACCCAAATGGCATAACCAAGAACTCGTAATGACCATAGCGAGTGCGAAAAGCAGTCTTCGGAATATCCTCCGATCGAATCTTCAACTGATGGTACCCACTCCTCAAATCAAGTTTAGAAAACACCACGGACCCTTGAAGTTGGTCAAATAAATCATCAATGTGAGGTAGAGGATACTTGTTCTTCACTGTAACCTGATTCAACTTCCGGTAATCGATACACAATCTCAAAGAACCATCTTTCTTCGCACAAACAAAACCGATGCTCCCCACGGGGAAACACTAGGACGGATAAACCCTCGATCAAGCTACTCTTGCAACTGAACCTTTAACTCCTTCAACTCTGTGAGAGCCAACCTATACGGTGCTTTCGAAATCGGAGCTGTACCCGGCAAAAGATCTATACAAAATTCTATCTCACGATCTGGAGGCATATCATATTCAGAAGAGAAAACATCGGAAAATTCTCTAACGACCCGAACACTCTCCAAACTAGGGATTCTTTCCTAGTATCAAGCACACTAGCCAAGTACCCTCACAACCACGATGCAATAACTTTTTCGCTTTCACATAAGAAATTAAACGAACTTTTCTACTCAAAGGGCTAGCCTCAAAAACAAATTTAGGCACATTGGGAATAGAAAAAGTAACAACTTTCCTATGACAATCAACAGAGGCATGAAACTTGCTAAACCAATCCATACCCAAAATAACATCAAAGTCTTGAATGGGAAGGACTACCAAGTCCGCACATAAGACACGACCACAAATAATAACATCACAAGCACGAAAGACTTTATCAGTCACCAGACACTCTCCCATCGGAGTAGACACTTCTAACACATAAGGCAATGACTCAGATGCAGCAGTTAGCAGAGAAGCAAATTGCACAGAAATGTAAGAATGGGATGATCCTGGATCTACTAACGCTCGTGCGCTCACACTAGATATAGAAATAATACCTCCAATAACTGTGGGATCATATGTGGCTTGTTGTTGATTCATTGCAAACACTTTCCCTTGGACCTTGGGCTTTCCCGTAGCGTCCCTTTTCTGACCCTGAGGAGCCCCAGCTCCTACCCCAGTCAGTTGAATTCTATTCCTCAGACAATCCCTCACATAATGCCCCATTTGACCACAATTGGTGCACTTGCCCTGTTTCTTCCAACAACGGTCCTCTGAATGACCTTCCCTTTGACAATACGAACAAAGTCTCCTGTTTTGGTTCCCTTGGTTCCCGGAAGTAGTGCCCGGGTTCCTTGGGTTTTGTTGTCCTCGGGACTAAGATTGTCCCCCAAAGTTACCTCGGTTATCAACCCGTGGTTGTGACTTGCCTTGTCCTCCTGGCTTGCTAGAGTTAGTCACCTCGACCTTCTTCTTATGCTCCTCTATGTCTTGCTCAATTAAGTATGCACGGTCTACCGCATCCTGGAATGTCACAATCCTCTGAGCTATAAGTTGAGTACGGATAGAAGTCTTCAAACCCCGGATGAATCTCATAGCTTTCTGTTCTTCGGTCCTCACAAGATAGTCACAATACCGGGCTAATTCTGTGAACTTAGCCGAGTACTGAGCTATAGACAACAAACCTTGCTCCAAGCTGAGTAGCTCGATCTCCTTTCGGTTCTGGTCCACTACCGGAATGAAATGCTCCTTGAACTTCCGCACAAACAATTCCCACGCATACACTGTATGGGTATCATCCCAACCTGCTTTAACTCCTTTCCACCAATGCTCAGCGGCCCCAACCAATTTATAAGCCGCAAACCGGACCCTATCCTCATCCGTGCATCCAAACACATCATATATTTTCTCCATAGACTCAACCCATAGTTCGGCCTTCTTCACATCGGGCTCACCATCGAACTCTGCCGGTTTCAGTTTCAAGAATTGCTCCAAACCATATCGGGGTGGTGGTGCTTGCTCTACTCTCGGTCCTTGGTCATGAATTGCCTTCATGGCCTCCTCAAACATGCCTTGGAACATAGCACGGTTCTCTTCCTGAAGATCATTCTGATTCTGAGTCCCACTAGTACCTTCACCCGTTCTTCTTCTAGCCATTGAGAACAATTACCTGCATAAAACATCAACCGTTACTCACTCCGAACACAACTACCCACCTAGGTCATACTAGTCCACCTAGACTTATACTTAGACCTAAACCATGGCATTGATACCAAATGTCGCGACCCCGACCCCGCGGGCCCGGAGTGCGCGAGCTGGACGTCGACTTACTAATCAAAATACCAAAATATCGGAGATAAAAATTTCATTTCATATCAAAAGATGATAACACAAGGTTTTGAAAACAATTTAACAACAACAATGTACTAGTGTAAGCCCCACAATCTCACACTACAAAATAATAAAATATACAAATCTTAGTGACGTCAAAGTGTGGTACAACTATCCCCAAAAGAGTTACACATTTATATAATGTAAACCCACCAATATACACTTGCCCCAAAAGCTCAACCCTCGCGACGTCCTCGTTGTCGCGACCCCAGACCCCGCGGGCCCCGGGACCGCGATCTGGACGTCGACTCTAAAACCAAAACTCAAAATACCGAAGTTAAAAATTCCATTTGATACCAAAAGGTGATAATCCAAAGTTTACAAAACCAAGTTTGATAAAGACTAAATACAACAATCATAAACTTCCACAAGTTTATGCCCAACAAAATAAAATATACAATTCTTAGTGACGTCATTGTTTGGTACAAATACCCCAAAATGGTTACACATTTACATAATGTAAACCAACCTATATCAACTTTCCCCAAAAGAATGCATCCACACTCGACGTCCTCTTTCTCGTGATCAGCGAGACTATTCCTTAGCACCTGGGGGGGGGGGTTAAGGAAAAACAAAGATAAAAGAAAGGGGGTGAGATAAATCTCAATAAGTTACTAATGCAACTACATGACATGCTATGATGCAATAAGTAATAAACAATAATAATTATCACATAGCACATAGCAATTATCACATAACAGATAGCAGCGGAAATAAACACATAACAAAGGATATAGCCAAGGTTTTCCAAACTGGTACATCCAAATAAAGGATCGCTGCGCAGCTTCAATTATCAACCAATCATCATCTTCATAATAGCATGAAAGCCGAAGAGAAAACCCCGGTACCGGAACCAATAACCATAAAACTGTCACAAAGGACAAGGACCATGACACAAAGTCATGCCCGTTAGCCAGATACATTCACAAAGGAACGCTGACTTATCCTTTCGAAGGCCAATCTGGAGAAGGGGTATAGTAAGGGCAAAACAATGGTCAACATTATAATGGACTTGGCTTTGCCATTATAATCCTTCCCATCGCCCGATGCAACAAATATGCCAGCTGGGCTTCCAAATAAATGCTAAGTAATAATAATTTAGCATGAATGAACAACTTAAGGTTCCAAAGTAGGGAACCAATCCAATTAAATCACCACAAAGGTAAACCAATACAAACCGTGCACCAAAGATGACCACATTCCCAAAATGATACTTAATCAAATTCCATCTCGTATTTGTTCACAAGGAATCAAACCCAATCAATAAAGTGTTCCAACAATGACACTTAACACTTACTTAATTTCAAACACAAACTTGATCACAAAGGACTCAATTCTATCACTAGAATGCACTACAATGTTCACTAAGGTCAACTAGGAGGACACCCAAGAATTGGCTCACAACGCATTCTTTAGTCACACAATTTTAACAAATGTTAAACTTTCAGAGTACTGTGCGGCCGCCCAAAAGGGTCTGTGCGGTCGCCCAAAAAGGCTCAAAACAAGAACAAAAGCTTTCAGATAGTTGTGCGGTCGCCCAGGTATATTGTGCGGCCGCCCAACCTTCCGGATTGCCAGAAATCCGGAAGAACAACATGGGTTCTTCCATTTTCAAACCCAAAACACATTTAACCAAAATCCCAACTTCCAACTCATGTACTAATGTACCAAAACAACTTATAAGTCTAAAAGGACTCCTAAAACAACATTTAACAACCAAAAATCAAGAATCAAACCAACATTCAAGATTTCACCATTTTTGATCAAAAACCCAAATAAATTCCAAATAAATTGCAAACTCATCCAAACTTCCAATATAACAACAAAAGCATTATATGAACATGATATGAACATTGTAGCATCGAAATGGGGGAAAAGTAACTTCCTTGAATTTTCTCAAAGTTGATGGATTTCGATTCTTTTTGACTCTACGCGATCCTAGCGACGATCTAAACACGTTTCTTGTTTTAAGAAATGAGAGAAGATGAGAGGAAGAAGGAGAAAATGAAGAGAGAAGTAAAGAGAAGAAAAACTTACCCTTCTAGCTTGGAGAGAGAGAGAAATGGGCTGGAGAGAGAGAGAGAGAGAGAGAGAGAGAGAGAGTTTCCAGGGAGAAAGAGAGAGGTGGAGTGAGAGAATGGTGAGGGAGGTGAGGGGAGTAGGGAGGGAGTATGAAAAATGTTTAAAAGATTTACACCTAGGCCCCCTCTCTCACACTACACACAAACTACACTCCCAACTAACAATTAAGACCCAACATTTCTATACTAACACAATGACCCAAATAAAATGCTAGGCATAATTATTATAACACATAAGTTGCTCACAATAATATTTAAATAAATAATAATTTTAATAAATAATAAGCATATAATTAAATAAAAATCATTTAATTACTAATAAAATAGAGCCTATATTTCGGGTCGTGACATTCACTCCCCCTTAAAGAAAATTCGACCCGAATTTTAACGAGACTTACCTTAAACAAAAAGCCACGGAAATTTCCTCTCGATCTCATCACGAAGCTCCCACGTCGACTCCTCGATATTATGGTTCCTCCAAAGGACTCGAACCAACGCAATGCTCTTGCTCCTCAACTCTTGGACCTTGGAATCTAAGACCCGAACCGGTCGTTCCTCATAAGTCATATCGGGCTCAATATCTTCCGGTATCCTCGGTAACACGTGAGACGGATCATGAACATACTTCCGAAGAATAGAAACGTGAAAGACATTATGCAACCGGTCTAAAGATGGCGGCAACGCAAGACGATACGCAAGAAGTCCCACCTTTCCCAAAATCTCAAACGGACCAATAAACCTCGGAGCCAACTTGCCTTTCTTCCCAAAACGACGGATACCCACCTTCGGAGATACCTTCAAGAATACCAAATCACCGGTCTGAAAACTAAGATCTCGCCTTCGGTTATCTGCATAGCTCTTATGTCGACTCTGGGCTGTTTTCAATCTATCGCGGATAACTTTAACCTTCTCAACCGAATCCCGAAGCAAATCAATACCCAAAACTTTCGCTTCACCAACCTCATCCCAAAAAATAGGCGATCTACATTTCCTTCCATACAAGGCCTCATACGGTGCTATCTCGATACTAGCCTGATAACTGTTGTTGTAAGAGAACTCCACTAACGGTAGGTGCGAATCCCAAGAATCAGAAAAGTCTATCGAACACGCTCGCAACATATCCTCAAGAATCTGAATAGTCCTCTCGGATTGACCGTCGGTCTGAGGATGAAAAGCTGTACTGAATCGCAAATCTGTACCCAAAGCTTCCTGAAGTGCCTTCCAGAATCTAGAAGTGAACCTCGGGTCTCGATCCGACACAATGCTAACCGGAACCCCATGCAATCTAACGATCTCAACAATGTAAAGGGACGCAAGCTTCTCCATCGAATATCTGATGTCAATAGGCAAGAAATGGGCACTCTTGGTCAATCTATCCACTATTACCCAAACACTATCATACTTCCTACGGGTACGAGGCAGTCCCGTAACGAAATCCATGGTCACATGCTCCCATTTCCACTCGGGAATCTCTAACGGCTGAAGTAATCCCGCGGGTCTCTGATGCTCGGCTTTGACCTGCTGACACGTTAAACACTTCGAAACATACTCGGCTATTTCCCTCTTCATATTAATCCACAAAAATCGTTGCTTCAAATCCTAATACATCTTCGTACTACCCGGATGAATAGTATACCTCGATTTGTGACCCTCATCAAGAACTCTCTGTTTAATTCCATCAACATCCGGAACACACAATCTTCCACGAAAAGTCAAAACTCCACTCGAACTCAAAGAAAAATCCTCGAAGTTCTTCTCTTTCAGTTTACCCATTATCTTCACCAACTCGGGATCCTCATTCTGAGCTTCCTTTATCCTCTGAATTAGGGTCGGAGACACCCTAATATTCGCAAAAATAGCCCCATGTCTCGATTCACGAGGAGACCAATCTCGAACATCCTCAAGCATTTTCCATTCACGGACCATCATCGAAGCCACATAAGACTTTCTACTAATCGCATCGGCTACCACATTCGCCTTTCCCGGGTGATAAGAAATCGTACAATCATAATCCTTCAACAATTCCATCCATCGGCGCTGTCGGTTGTTCAATTCCTTCTGAGAGAATAGGTACTTCAAACTCTTGTGATCCGTAAAAATCTCAAACTTCGCCCCATAAAGGTAGTGCTTCCATTTGTGCAACGCAAAGACAATAGCTGCTAACTCCATATCATGAGTCGGGTAATTCTGCTCACTAGGGGTCAACTTCCTCGAAGCATAAGCAATCACTTTCCCATTCTGCATCAACACACAACCCAAACCCTCTTTCGAAGCATCACTGTAAATCACTAGGCTATCGCTCCCATTAGGCAAAGTCAAGATCGGTGCGGTAGTCAACTTCTTCTTCAATTCCTCGAAACTCTTGTCACATTTCTCGGTCCACACAAACGGGACATTCTTCCGGGTCAACTGCGTCATCGGAGTAGCGATCCTCGAAAACCCTTCAATAAACCTTCTGTAATAACCGGCTAAACCAAGAAAGCTTCTAATCTCTGTCACTGACTCGGGTCTCTTCCAATCCACTATGGCCTCAATCTTCGACGGATCCACAGAAATCCCATCTTTCGAAATAACATGACCCAGAAATGACACCTTCTCAAGCCAAAATTCGCATTTACTGAACTTCGCAAATAATTTCTCCCTCGCAAGAACGGATAAAACTGTCCTCAAGTGCTGCTCATGCTCATCTCGAGATTTCGAATAACAAGAATGTCGTCGATGAAAACCACCACGAACGAATCAAGATAAGGATGGAAAACTCGGTTCATCAAATCCATAAATACGGCCGGCGCATTAGTCAACCCAAACGGCATAACCAAGAATTCATAATGACCATACCGAGTGCGAAAAGCAGTCTTCGGAATATCCTCTGATCGAACCTTCAACTGATGGTACCCACTCCTCAAATCAAGCTTAGAGAAAACCACGGACCCTTGAAGCTGATCAAACAAATCATCAATATGGGGTAGAGGGTACTTATTCTTCACCGTAACCTGATTCAACTTTCGGTAATCGATACACAGTCTCAAGGAACCGTCTTTCTTCCGCACGAATAAAAACCGGTGCTCCCCACGGGGAAACACTAGGGCGGATAAACCCTCGATCAAGCAACTCTTGCAACTGAACCTTTAACTCCTTCAACTCTGCGGGAGCTAACCTATAAGGCGCTTTCGAAATTGGAGCCGTACCCGGCAGAAGATCTATACAAAACTCTATCTCACGATCGGGAGGCATCTCATACTCGGTAGAGAAAACATCGGGAAATTCCCGAACTACCCGAACACTATCAAGACTAGGGGATTCTTTCCTAGTATCGAGAACACTAGCCAAATACCCCTCACAACCACTATGCAATAATTTTCTCGCTTTCATAAAAGAAATTAAGCGAACCTTTCTACTCAGAGGACAAGCCTCAAACACAAACTTAGGCACATCGGGAATAGAAAAAGTAACAGTTTTCTTACGGCAATCAACAGAAGCATGAAACTTGCTCAACCAATCCATACCCAAAATGACATCAAAGTCTTGGATAGGAAGGACTACCAAATCCGCACAAAGGACTCGACCACAAATAACCACGTCACAAGCACGAAAGACTCGATCAGAAATCAAGCATTCTCCTATAGGGGTCGACACCTCTAGCACGTACGTTAAAGACTCGAATGCAGCATTTAACATAGAGGCAAATTGCACAGAAATGTATGAATGAGATGATCCTGGATCTACTAACGCTCGTGCGCTCACATTAGACACAGAAACAATACCTCCAATAACGGATGGATCATCGGTAGCTTGTTGTTGATTCATCGCAAATACCCTTCCTTGGACCTTGGGCTTCCCGGCGGCATCCCTTTTCTGACCCTGATTAATACTAACCCCTGACCCGGATGACTGTCCTCGGTGCCTCGTGCAATCTCCCGCAAAGTGCCCCATTTCACCACAATTGATACACTTGCCTTGCTTTTTCCAACACCTATCCTCCGCATGGCCTACCTTTTGACAAAAGGTACAAGGCTTCCTAATTTGGCTCCCTTGGTTCCTGGAAGTGGTACTCGGGTTCCTTGTGATCGGTTGCCCTCGGGACTGAGATTGTCCCCCAAAGTTACCTCGATTTTCAATCCTTGGTTGTGGCTTGCTCTGCCCTCCCAGCTTGCTCGGGTTAGCTACCTCGGTCTTCCTTTTATGCTCCCCAATATCTTGCTCTATTAAGTAGGCTCGGTCCACCGCATCTTGGAAAGTCACAATCCGTTGAGCAATAAGTTGAGTACGGATGGAGGTCTTCAATCCCCGAATGAATCTCATAGCCTTTTGTTCCTCGGTCCTCACCAAATAGTCGCAATACCGGGCTAATTCTATGAACTTAGCCGAGTATTGTGCTATAGACAACACACCTTGCTCCAAGTTGAGTAGCTCGATCTCCTTTCGGTTTTGGTCAACAACCGGAATGAAATGCTCCTTGAATTTGCGCACAAACAACTCCCACGCATACACCGTGCGGTTATCATCCCAAGTAGCTTTAACACCCTTCCACCAATGCTCGGCGGCTCCCACAAGCTTGTAAGCCGCAAACCGGACCTTGTCCTCATCCGAACACCCAAACACATCATAAATCTTCTCCATAGACTCAATCCACAACTCAGCCTTCCTTACATCGGGCTCCCCATTGAATTCAACCGGTTTCAACTTCAGAAATTGCTCCAATCCATAACGGGGTGGTGCTTGTTCTACCCTCGGACCTTGATCATGTATGGCCTTCATGGCCGCCTCAAACATGCCTTGAAACATGGCACGGGCTTCATCCCTTGTATCATTCTGATTCTGTGCCCCACTAGCACCTCCTCTGTTTCTTCTTCCAGACATTGCGAATAATTATCTGCATAAGACATCAACCGTTAATCACTCCGCACACTACTACCCACCTAGGTCATAATAATCCACCTAGACTTATACATAGAGCTAATTCCATAGCTCTGATACCAACTGTCGCGACCCCGGACCCCGCGGGCCCCGGGACCGCGATCTGGACGTCGACTCTAAAACCAAAACTCAAAATACCGAAGTTAAAAATTCCATTTGATACCAAAAGGTGATAATCCAAAGTTTACAAAACCAAGTTTGATAAAGACTAAATACAACAATCATAAACTTCCACAAGTTTATGCCCAACAAAATAAAATATACAATTCTTAGTGACGTCATTGTTTGGTACAAATACCCCAAAATGGTTACACATTTACATAATGTAAACCAACCTATATCAACTTTCCCCAAAAGAATGCATCCACACTCGACGTCCTCTTTCTCGTGATCAGCGAGACTATTCCTTAGCACCTGGGGGGGGGGGGGGTTAAGGAAAAACAAAGATAAAAGAAAGGGGGTGAGATAAATCTCAATAAGTTACTAATGCAACTACATGACATGCTATGATGCAATAAGTAATAAACAATAATAATTATCACATAGCACATAGCAATTATCACATAACAGATAGCAGCGGAAATAAACACATAACAAAGGATATAGCCAAGGTTTTCCAAACTGGTACATCCAAATAAAGGATCGCTGCGCAGCTTCAATTATCAACCAATCATCATCTTCATAATAGCATGAAAGCCGAAGAGAAAACCCCGGTACCGGAACCAATAACCATAAAAGTGTCACAAAGGACAAGGACCATGACACAAAGTCATGCCCGTTAGCCAGATACATTCACAAAGGAATGCTGACTTATCCTTTCCAAGGCCAATATGGAGAAGGGGTATAGTAAGGGCAAAACAATGGTCAACATTATAATGGACTTGGCTTTGCCATTATAATCCTTCCCATCGCCCGATGCAACAAATATGCCAGCTGGGCTTCCAAATAAATGCTAAGTAATAATAATTTAGCATGAATGAACAACTTAAGGTTCCAAAGTAGGGAACCAATCCAATTAAATCACCACAAAGGTAAACCAATACAAACCGTGCACCAAAGATGACCACATTCCCAAAATGATACTTAATCAAATTCCATCTCGTATTTGTTCACAAAGGAATCAAACCCAATCAATAAAGTGTTCCAACAATGACACTTAACACTTACTTAATTTCAAACACAAACTTGATCACAAAGGACTCAATTCTATCACTAGAATGCACTACAATGTTCACTAAGGTCAACTAGGAGGACACCCAAGAATTGGCTCACAACGCATTCTTTAGTCACACAATTTTAACAAATGTTAAACTTTCAGAGTACTGTGCGGCCGCCCAAAAGGGTCTGTGCGGTCGCCCAAAAAGGCTCAAAACAAGAACAAAAGCTTTCAGATAGTTGTGCGGTCACCCAGGCTATATTGTGCGGCCGCCCAACCTTCCGGATTGCCAGAAATCGGGAAGAACAACATGGGTTCTTCCATTTTCAAACCCAAAACACATTTAACCAAAATCCCAACTTCCAACTCATGTACTAATGTACCAAAACAACTTATAAGTCTAAAAGGACTCCTAAAACAACATTTAACAACCAAAAATCAAGAATCAAACCAACATTCAAGATTTCACCATTTTTGATCAAAAACCCAAATAAATTCCAAATAAATTGCAAACTCATCCAAACTTCCAATATAACAACAAAAGCATTATATGAACATGATATGAACATTTTAGCATCGAAATGGGGGAAAAGTAACTTACTTGAATTTTCTCAAAGTTGATGGATTTCGATTCTTTTTGACTCTACGCGATCCTAGCGACGATCTAAACACGTTTCATGTTTTAAGAAATGAGAGAAGATGAGAGGAAGAAGGAGAAAATGAAGAGAGAAGTAAAGAGAAGAAAAACTTACCCTTCTAGCTTGGAGAGAGAGAGAAATGGGCTGGAGAGAGAGAGAGAGAGAGAGAGAGAGAGAGAGAGAGAGAGTTTCCAGGGAGAAAGAGAGAGGTGGAGTGAGAGAATGGTGAGGGAGGTGAGGGGAGTAGGGAGGGAGTATGAAAAATGTTTAAAAGATTTACACTTAGGCCCCCTCTCTCACACTACACACAAACTACACTCCCAACTAACAATTAAGACCCAACATTTCTATACTAACACAATGACCCAAATAAAATGCTAGGCATAATTATTATAACACATAAGTTACTCACAATAATATTTAAATAAATAATAATTTTAATAAATAATAAGCATATAATTAAATAAAAATCATTTAATTACTAATAAAATAGAGCCTATATTTCGGGTCGTGACACTCGTGATCAGCAAGTCTAATTCCTTGGTCCTGGAGGGGAGGGGTTCAGGAAAAACAAAGATAAAAAGAAAGGGGGTGAGATAAATCTCAATAAGTTACTAATGCAACTACATGACATGCTATGATGCAATATACAATAATAAAACATAGATAGCACATAGCAGTTATCACATAACAGATAGCAACGGAAATAAACAACAAATGATATAACCAAGGTTTTCCCAAACTGATATAACCAAATAAAGGCCGCTGCGCAGCTTCAACCATCAACCAAATCAATATCTTCATGATAGCATGAGAGCTGAAGAGAAACCCCGGTACCGGAACCAATAACAAAGTAATGTGCCACAAAGGGCGAGAGCCATGCCACAAAGTCATGCTCAAAACGTCTTAACCAAGGCCGATCTGGAAGAGGAAAATAAGGGCAAAACAATGGTCGACACCATAATAGACTTGGCCGGTGCCATCACAATATCTCACATCGCCCGACACAACCACAAATACCAGCTGGACTTTCAAGTAAAAGCTAAGTAATAAAATACTAGCACGATAAACAACCATTGATTCCAAAGTAGGGAACCATACCAAGTAGTCACCAAGAAAATGAAATGAACCAACAATAACCAATTAAGGTGCTCTAATAATTTCCACAATGATAACACAACTCCCTTATCACATTTGATCACAAAGGATCCAGTTAACTCAAGCACACAACCAAAACTATTCACTCATATCGAAGAGCTCAAGGAGAGCTTTAAAACGATAGCTTAAACACCTAAAACGGAGTCCGGACGAACAAGATATGGCCCTCGAAAGATTGGACAAAAAGGGAAATAAATTTCACAACAGGGGATAGGGTGCGCGCGCCTCCTATGGGAGGGTGCGCACGCCTCCCATGATCAGAAGGATTTGAACTTTGAAGCCAAAGAGGGAGCGCACGCCTCCTAGGACAAGGTGCGCGCGCCTCCAGGAAACAGAAGGTTTTTTTCAAGAAGGGCATAAGGGTGCGCGCGCCTCCTATGGGAGGGTGCGCGCGCCCCCTTGCCCGGAAAGGCAAATTCCGGCCAAAAATCTGGGTTTCTACCATTATCAACCCAAATCAAAACAAACCCAATCTTCACCATTTCTAATACTACCAAAATGTGAACTAAAGTACCTACACCATTTTGAACCAAAAGGACTCCAACAACATCATCTAAGGAACCTCAATCAAGGATGATTCAAATACCAAAATTTCACAAAATGAACAAAAATGTAAATCATCACAAAATCAACCAAAGAAGCAATAAATGGAAATCATAGTATCATCTAAGCATAGGATGAACATTTTTAGCATAAATGGGGGGGGGGGAAAGTAACTTACTTGAATTTTCTCAAAGTTGCCGGAACTCGAATATTTTTAGCCCTCTACGATCCTAATGACGATCTAAACAAGTTTCATCTTATGAGAAATTAGAAATAATGGAAGGAAGATAGGTAGAATGAAGAGAGAAGGAAGAGAAGAAAAACTTACCCAAATGGAGAGAGAGAGAGAGAGAGTTTGCTGGGAGAGAGATGGAGTGTGAGGGAGAAGAGAGGGAGTAGGGAGGGAGTAGGAGAAAGATTATTTGAACATTTACACTAAGGCCCCCCCCCCTAATACTACCCTTTTTCAAATAACTCCCCACTACCAAATAAGACCCAACACTTCTACACTAGCACAAATGACCCAAATAAAATGCTAGGCATAAATTATTATGAAACATAAAATGCACACATAAATATTTAAATAAATAAATAAGCAAATAAATAAATAATTAAATATTTATTATTAGAAAATAGAGACGGGTTTTCGGGTTGTGACATATACTCTCCAGTACCTTCCTTAATTCTTTGTCTCCTCCTTGAGCTTCTTTAATCCTATCCATAAGCGTTGGCTGGACGCTCATTTGTGCCAAATACCCTTTAACCTCAACCTCTAGGTTAGTAATCTCCAAAGGATCCCAAACATTCTTCTCCTTAGAAATCAATGTGGCTAGCGTCCCACGATTCTTCCTACTCAACGCGTCTGCCACCTTATTGGCCTTGCCGGGGTGGTATAAGATCGTACAATTATAGTCCTTTAATAGTTCTAACCATCTCCTCTGCCTCATGTTGAGCTCTTTCTGCGTAAAGATATACTTAAGGCTCTTATGATCCGTGAAAATCTGACATGTAACCCCATATAAGTAATGTCTCCAAATCTTCAGGGCAAATACCACAGCTGCTAATTCTAAGTCATATGTAGGGTAATTCTTTTCATGGTTTTTTCAACTGCCTGGATCTATAAGCTATCACCTTATCATTTTGCATCAATACGCAACCTAGTCCTTTAAGTGAAGCATCACTATAAACCACGAATCCTTCGGTGCCTGATGGTAGTGCAAGAACTGGTGCAGATACCAAACGTCGTTTTAATTCCTCGAAACTTGTTTCACATTCATCAGACCAAACGAACTTGGCTCCTTTCTGCGTCAACTTGGTTAGTGGTAAGGACAACTTAGAGAACCCTTCCACGAATCTCCTATAATAACCTGCCAGTCCCAAGAAACTCCTTATCTCACTTACTGACGTTGGTCTCTCCCAATTTACAATGGCTTCTATTTTTGTTGGATCCAAAGCAATCCCATCTTTCGACACTACATGCCCTAGGAATGCCACTTCCTCTAACCAAAATTCACACTTCTTAAATTTGGCATACAACTTTTGCTCCCGTAGGATTTGTAATACTAACCTCAAGTGTTCCTCATGTTCCTCCTTAGTCTTTGAGTACACCAAAATATCATCGATGAAGACAATCACACACGTATCTAAGAACTTTTGAAATATCCTATTCATTAGTTCCATAAACGCTGCCGGTGTGTTAGTCAATCCAAACGGCATCACCACAAATTCGTAATGACCATATCTAGTTCTAAAAGCCGTCTTTGCTACATCTTCCTTCTTTACTCTTAGCTGGTGATAACCAGATCTCAAATCTATCTTGGAGAAGTAACATGCTCCACGAAGCTGATCGAACAAGTCATCAATCCTCGACAACGGATACTGGTTCATTACCGTCACACGATTCAATTCCCTATAGTCGATGCACAACCTCATCGTCCCATCCTTCTTCTTTACGAATAAGACCGGTGCGCCCCATGGTGAAACAATTGGTCGAATCAATCCTTTGTCCAGCAATTCTTGTAGTTGCTCCTTCAATTCCTTTAGTTCTAGGGGAGCCATTCTATACGGTGCCCTCGATATTGGTGTAGTTTCTGGTACCAAATCGATGAAAAACTCAACTTCTCTTTCAGGTGGTACCCCAGGTAAATCTTCTGGAAACACGTCCTTGAAGTCTTTGATCACTGAGAGTGATTCTATAGTTACCTCCCTGGCATCAGTGGTACTCACGTATGCCAGAAATCCTCCACATCCCTTTCTTAGCATCCTACGCGCCTTCATAACTGAAATGATGTTCGATGGAGCCTTAGGTCTCGTACCTCTAAAGCAACACTCTTCTCCAGATGGTAGCTTGAATTTAACCTCCTTTCTAAAGCAATCTATATGAGCATGATAGGATGCTAACCAATCCATCCCTAAGATCACATCAAACTCATCCATCTTCAAACTAATAAGGTCGACTTCGAATTTCCTACCGTTCAATTCTAAGGGGCATCTTTTAAACACAGATGTAATTGAAATCGAGTCTTTAGTCAATGTATCTACTACTAACGAATGCTCTAGCACATCAGGGACCAATTTCATTTTGTTTGCTAGTTGAGTGCTTATCACAGAATGAGTAGCGCCGGAATCAATCAATGCACGAACATTACGAGAGTAAAGTTGTACCGTACCTGCCACGAGATCATTAGTGGCGCGTGCATCCTTAACTGTCATAGTGAAGACACGTCCATTACCTCCACCTTTTCCCTTATTGTCGTCCTTTACTCCTTTGGCCTTGTTGTCCCTCCTTGGTTCCGGGAACTTCCAATGGGGATGTCTCGTCTTGTCACAATTGTAGCATTTCTTCTCCTTGTACCAGCACCCTTCAATTTTATGCCTCCCGTCACATACTTGGCATTTCACATCTAAGCCTTGCCCTTTGGCATCTTCTCTTTTTCCATCTCTACGTCTTCCTTGACCTTTATTAGGGTACTTGTTAGCCGTACCATCCTTCTCACGATCATCACTCGTCTTGCGCTTGTTATCCTCATTCTTATTCCAGCTCCCTTTGGTAGGTTCCTTTTCGGTCGTCTTCTTCTTTTCATCCTTCTTGTTCCGATAATTGTCCGCTTCAGTTTCTGAAAGAGTTCTAATGGATCCCTCATAGGAACTTGTGGGTTCTGCTGTGGTTGAGTTAGTGCCGTCATAACTTGCCCGATACCGGCCACGATTTGATTCAGTGTTCTAAACAAATTTGCCATATCAGGGTCAACTCGTCCCTCGGCGTTAGCGTTTCGTCCGGATCCTCTTCCAGCCATCTGAATAAGGTTATTCTTAAGTTAATATCATAGGGGAGAATGCATTACTTACATTACACATGCATGGCTACTATGTCTAAATACTATCATACATAGGGCCGTCCCCAAAAGATAAAGTTTCCACATTAATTCCAGGTTCTAGCCATTTACTAGGCTACATTCATTCATTAGAGGTCAATTCACTAGACCTATTACCATACACAATTGGCCATCAAATCATGCCAATTACTTCTACAGTTAACTACTACTATGAAGTCATTCACAGTTTTGTTTCAGTCATTCCACTAGACCAAAACTATTTCCACTTGGCCGTTTTCATGAGCCATACTTTCTAATTAAGGTATTTTCTCGACCTACACTTCTTGTTCTACTAGATCACATTCCATAATTAGACATAACGGATAACAAAGGTCAATTACTAATGAATAACTTCAATACTTTTATTAAATGAAACTTCCAAAATCCAATAGTTAAGAAAGAAAAATTCCAACTAAACTTCTAACTATAACTACTTACTAATACTATGAAAGAAATAAAAGAATATCCAACTTCTACTTTTTCTTCAAAGGTTCCCATTTTTCCTTCGTCTTCCCCTAGGTCTTCCACTAGGGACCTTGGGTGCCTTCTTCGAACCTCTGGGCCTTCCTCTAGGCCTATGAACAGGTACCTCCACTATCTCTTCATCATCCTCAACAAGCATTGGGGCAGCTTCATTGCCCTCCATGTTAACCTCCATTTCCTCGGCTTCTTCCTCGACTACCACGTGTTCCTTAATTAGCTTTCCTGCCCTCTTTCCACTCCTTTGCATTAGAGTGGTTGCCAACTGCGGGTCTATCTCCTTCAATGCAAAGTAGTAGCTTAGTACATCATCACATAATATTTCAGCCCACTCTCTAAATCCATTTAGTTCTTTCTTACTTTTCTTTAATTCCTTGCTAGTGTCTCTTAGTGCTTTTTCTGCAAGCAGCCACTTATTCAAGGTAATCCTTCCCTTAGCTTGTTCCTTCTTCAGAGTCTTGTTCAATTTCCTTATCCGAAGAGAGTACCTCTTAACCACTTTGGTCACGTTCTTGCCTAACGAGTTCATCTTCAAGTTCTTCTCAACTCCGTTCATGACCTACCACCATGACATTACCACAATTAGTGACCATAATCTTAATGATATAAATGATTACCAAAATATCTTTTAAACACCAACACAATGCATCAATGTATTACTTAAGGTTCATTCATAAGTATTTCTTAGGATCCCTAAATTGATTCCAGATTCTTTCTCAAAATAGAAGGTTCCCAATTTAGAAAGTTTCCCAAAATAAAAAGTTTCCTAAAATAGAAAATTCTACCTTAAGCAATCCTAGTACTCCTAGAATGCTCAATCAAGCCTATTCAATATCAGAGTTTCCTATCCCTTAAGTTCTAAAACCTTAGCTCTGATACCAACTGTAACGACCCAGATTTTCATAAAGTAGACAAATCCATAAAAACATGGAAATACCAATAGTTATCTTACAAAATCCCACTTAAACAGCCCAACGGCTAGTCCCAAACCATCAATTCAACAATAAATGCGGAAGCGAATTAAATGCTAAGTGTTCAAAGCCAGAACAACCACTAGCTAAACAAAATAAACCAGAAAGTCTTAATATAACTGACACAGACAGCTTCATCTAGCGATCCGTCTACTCTTTAAGTCGTTACCTGAAAAAGATTATTAGAGAAAGGGTGAGCGAACAATGCTCAGTAAGTTCATACGGACTTCTCCGATAGCTAAGGAGAAGTGACCGAAAGAACGGACTCAATTGATAATTTCAAAGATCGGACGTTATTTAAAATACTAACTGCATGTAACGAATGCAGTTAACTATTCAAAGAGTTGTGGTCCTAATTCCATTCCGTCAATTCCAAGTTCCAAACACCTTTTCAGGGTGTCACACCTTTTCAGGGTGTTAAGTGAATAAGAGACCTTACACCTTTTCAGGGTGCTCCCTTATTTAGAGTTATCATGATAATCTAGAGTTCCACAAAGTCTAAGTTACACGTAGTTAACTAGACTTATTTCCATTAGTCCGTTTCCTAGGACCATTTCCACATTAGTCCTTTTCAGGGACTAGTTAGTCCTTTTCAGGGACTATACAGCTACACCTGTTACAATTAGATATAGCATACTTTCCAAAATAGTGTTCCCTAAACGAGAGCACATGCAAATTCAAATGTTCTAAGATTCCCTACGACCAAAACACGTCATAGGTAAGATATACAAAAGACGTTCATCAACGTAGAGTTCAAGCGCTATGGACCATATAGCATTCATGAAAGAATTATAGAGTTCCAATGAATAAAGAATTCAAGATACTTAGGAACGTAATCCCTTACCTTGCTAGCGTTGACTTCTAGCGGGTTCTTGCGTATAATCTACAATCACGCAAAGTTACTACTTTTAGGGCAAGAGCAATATTCGTCCCCCAACTTCATTTTCTATCTTTAACCTTATGAGTTTATTTCCTAAACCCCTTTTTAAGGTCTTTCTTTAGTTTAGGGTTTACATTACCCTTCATAACTTTCCCAACATACCCTTAGGTTTTACGTAAAAGTCTACTTTCAACCCAAATGTCTTAAGTTGACTTAATTTCATGAAAACACTATTCACAGCGTTGACTTTCACTATTCCAGCATTGACTTTACTATTCACAATTTGACTTCACTATTAACAGTTTGACTTTCACTATTCACAGTTTGACTTTCCCTATCACAGTTGACTTTCAATATTCCAGTTGACTTTTCACACACTTGGAACACCATGAACACACACACACACACAAAACCCTAATTTACAAACCCTAATTTGTGACACACACTTTACACACACACACACACACTCTCGGCATACACACACTGCACACACGCACTGCACACACACACAAACACACACACACTGCCCAAACACACACACTGCACACACGCACTACACACACACTGCACACACACGCACAAACACACACACACGGACACACACACACACTCCACTGCCGCCAGCCGCCGCCGCCGCTGCTGCCGCCGCCGTCGTGGTGCTGGTGGTGGTGGTGGTTCATGCATGCATGTCTATTCCATTCCAACTTCCTCTATTAAAGAGGTTTTCAAAGATTAATAATAACCCTAGTTTTATCACTTTAGGGTTAGGGTTCTAAGTTTCGTTTCAAAATTCCTAGGTGATACCCAACCCAAGAATTAATATTTAGTGATGAGGGAATTACCTTCGAAGGGGGGGGGGTTGAATCTTCATCTTCCTCCTCTCTTTCTCCTTCCTTCTCCTTCTTCTCCCTCTCTCGGTTCTCTCTCTCCCCACCTCCTCTCTCTCTTTCTTTAGGGTTTGGTTGACACAAAATAGTAGGGAGAGGGTTAAAGAGGATTTAAATACTTAGGGTTCTCCTTTTCCTATTCCAAAAAGGTTTTCCAAAGTTTGACTAGATTGGGCCCTTCTTTACTTGCCCAATTCATTAATTATTTAATGAGCCCGATCATAAAGCATTTAATATAAAAGAAAAGAAAGAAATAATAATAATAATAATGGCCAAAAAGGCCGGTTATTACAGTAGATCACGGCCGATTATATCTGTTAACATTTCTGATCAATGAGCTCATATTTTGGCATATATTCTGGGCCTCTCACCTGTTACATGTTTGAAATCATTGACTGTTTTTATTTTATATACTGGTAGGAAAAAAAAAATTGGAAGCAAATTAACAATACAAGATTCAATGACTAAAATGGTTGATGATTATAAATATGCAATTAGAGGTTGAGTATTGTGACATTTCTCGCAGTTTGTTAACATATGAAAGAAAAAATTGTTCAATAAAATTATTGTTAACGATAAAAATAACCATCCTAAATATTTGTCATTTTTATTTGAAGTTAGCAAGTCCTCGTTTCAAATATTTATATAGTTAAAAGTCCTTAATATTTATTTTCACAGTTTCACTCAAATTTAAAAATGGGCTTCAATTATGATGAATAGTGGAGTAATTAGTTCACTATTCGAGCAAGAAGATATGCACGTGGTTACCTTCTTGTACAACACATGTTTCCTAGATCTAACATTGTACATAGTATTTTGTATCTTCTTATCATAGGTGTAGGTGATAGTCTTAAATTGGGTGGGGCGGAGATTTAATCACGGTGGGCCAAGCTTTGGACATGTACGCGTAAAGGACCAGCTCTGATACATGATAAAGTTTGAAGTTCCACTTCAAAACCAATTGGTTATGAGAAGAGTAACACAAAATCTTTATATAGTGAGCGTATGGTTAGTTAATTGCCGATGCGAGATAATTGCTTCTACAAATATTATCTCTGATGAAACTGGAGAAATGTCCATTCACGTGAAAGGGTACCACTCTACTCCAAAAGTCCCATAACAACATGGAACACTAATGTGGTGTTGAGCTCCATAAGGTGGCATCCCTATCTTTATAAAATTCACCATCCATTTATCTGTGCATATTGTCCAATAAGTCTCAACTATTTTAGGTACCAATGCTACTATTACGTCGATCTCAATTCATCATGAAGGCACAACTCACTCATTCCCCACCCCCTACCCACCCCAAACCTAAGTCCTCCTTCTTCCCAAGTCAAGCAATATCTCGCCCCCCCCCCCTTTGAATGGTAATTCCGGTTCACCAAACGTGACTTCTCTACATCAATTACGCCAAGTGTCAAATCCACCACTTCCTTCTCCACCTCTTATTCGAAAATCCAATCCTAAGTACTCCATGTCATGTTTGTAAACATGACCACCCTGATACCTTTCCATAACAACACGAATCCACATATCTCTCTCACGCTTTCAAAAGACCATGTTCGAAGAGTTCAATATCCCTCAAATCCTGGGAACTTTTTCCAAATATACAGTGAAACATTTTGTGCTGTAAATGAGTATACAGAGTAAATAGTGTCCAGATTGGAGAATTCAGAAATTCAAGGCAAGGTTGGTTGCAAAAGGGTTTCAGAAAGATATTTCTGATGTGAAGCACTACATTTGGGACGATCCTTACTTGTTTAAAATATGCCTAGATAAGACAGTGAAAAGGTGTGTGCTTGAATTTGAACAGAAAAGTGTCCTTGATTTTTGTCATGAACTTCAGTGCGGAGGGCATTTTAGTGGTCAAAAGACCGCCCGAAAAGTCCTTCAGTCGGGTTTATATTGGCCCACCTTGTTTAAAGATGATCATCATTATTGTAAGGAATGTGATAGGTGCCAAAGGACTGGAGGAATTACCAAGAAGGACGAGATGCCCCTAATAAATAATTTAGTTGTTGACGTTTTCGATGTTTGGGGCATTGACTTCATGGGACCTTTTCCTCCGTCCCAAGGCTATCTATATATAATTGTTGCTGTGGATTATGTATCTAAATGGGTGGAATCAATCCCCACTCGCACTAATGATGCTAACGTTGTTTGCAAGTTTGTGCGTGAGAATCTCTTTTGCAAGTTTGGGATGCGAAGAGCCATTATCAGTGACCAAGGGAAGCACTTTACCAACAGGTTGTTTAACAAACTGTTGAAAAGGTATGGGGTAGTCCACAAGCTAGCCACACCGTATCACCCACAAACCTCCGAGCAAGTGGAAGTGAGCAATCGACAAATAAAAAGTGTCCTTGAGAAGACGGTGAGGCCGAACCGAAAAGATTGGGCGAAAAAGTTATGTGATGCAATATGGGCTTACCGGACTGCATATAAAACTCCCATTGGAGTTAGCCCGTATCGTTTGGTGTTCGGTAAGGCATGTCATCTTCTGGTGGAACTCGAACACAAAGCTTTTTGGGCCATTCAGGAACTCAATATGGAGTTGGCATTGGCGGGGGAGCAACGGTTGATAGCATTGGATGAGTTGGAAGAATTGAAACTGGATGCATATGAGAGTGCCAAAAGCTATAAGGAGAAGACCCAATGGTATCATGACAAACATATCAAGCCAAAGTTACTTGGTATGAAGGTGCTCCTTTTTAAAGCATGTCTCAAATTGTTCCCCGAAAAGTTGAAATCCAAGTGGACGGGCCCTTATGAGGTTGTGAAAGTTTTTCCCCATAGAGAGGTTGAGCTCAGAAATTCAAAAGATGGGGATATCTTTAAAGTGAATGGGCACCGGGTGAAACCATATTATGAGGGTGTCTCTAGCCTTGGAGAAATCACAAAAGTGACACACCTTGTTGACCCGGATCCTGTGAACTAAAGAAGCATCAAGTCGAGCTTAACGACTTAAAATAAAGCTCTTGTTGGGAGGCAACCCAACTAGGTATCGTTTACTGCTTTATGTTTTTTGTTTCAGTTCACCATCATTTGTTAATTTGGAGCATGCTCATTTATACACTATGAGGACATAGCGTGTTCTAAGTTTGGGGGTGTTGGTGTTCATAAAAAAAAAATATGTCTTTAATTTTTAGTCGGTTCGAACTACGGTGACCTGAGCCCTTTATAGGGAACGTAGGCAGCGAAAGCACGGTCAAAAAGTTTGTCACGCCTTGTGCGTGGGTCACCCTTCACGGGTCTCTCCGAGTTTGTGGGTTTATAGGGGAGTGTAAATAGTTGTCACCCTCCAAAAAGATTTTCATTTTTTTTTATAGATATTAAGTTTGTGGTATTTGTTTTGGTGATGTGCAGATATAGATGAGCCAACCAACCATGTACGGAAGGGAAGGAAGAGGCAAAACGGGCCAAAAATCAAAATTGTAAAATGCTGTCAAGGGATTTGGGCGACCGTGCAGGGAGGCAGGCAACCGCCCAAAAATCTGGGCAAAAGGGCCTATTTCACTTCAGGTTATTTGGGCGGCCGCGCACACCATTTTGGGTGACCGCCCAGACACCTGGTTATCGGGACAGTGTGCTAGAAAAGGGACTATAGACGGGATTTATCCCCAAAATTCAAACCCTAATCATTCCCTCTTCACCTTCTCTCTACAAGAACCGCCCCAAACTCTCTCTCTCTCTCTCTAAAAATCACTCACCCAAACACTAAATCCTACCATTCTAACCCACCAAATCATCATCCTCACCACATTACTTCACCAAATCCATGTTCTTCAACCTAAAACACCATTAAATCCGGCGATTTGGGGAGATTTGGCAAAGAGAAGAAAGAGGAGAAAATTGAAGCTTTGTGCAAAATTGGTGTGGATTTTGGGCTCATCACAGAAGGATAAAGTGTTCACAAGGTCAAAGGAGTTCTCAAGAGTCAACCCACTGAACTCCGGCGGAAAAAATCTGGCCAACTCCGACGAATTTTCCGGTCAAGTATGAACAAATTTTCAGAATCATTCATTTGTTGGTAGTGTAAAAATGCCGCCCCGTAGATCAAACAGAGGTGTGCGTCATGAGCCTATCCCTAATGAATTGCTTAAGCCCCCATTTGATAGAGCACAGTTTGTGGCTCCTGAGGCTGAACGACTTTACCTGGATTTTGATCATAGATAGTTTAACGTCGAGAAAGAATTTCAATTTAAGGATTTAGGCTTAGACGATATATTTGATAATTATAATTGGAAGTGGCTTGCGGCTCGCCCTTCTAGTAATGGGGTGAGTTACTTGGTCAAGGAATTTTATGCCAATGCTAGTGTGGAGGGTAATAATGAATTTTCTTGGGTGAGAGGAGTGAGAATCCCTTATCATGAAGCTGAGATCAATCGGTTCTATGCCACTACTCATGTTTCAGAATGTGCATACACTAGGCTAGTATATCAGATGAATCCTAATGTCAAAAACAATATACACTTAATTGCCCCAACGTTTGGAATCATTGACCCAGACACGATGAGGAGTGGGATAGTGACAAAGGCCAAAAATCTGGACTTGAGGATGAGGGTATTACACAGGTTTATATGTTAGAGGATATTTCCGAGCTCACATTACAATGATGTGCATTGGAGAAGGGCTGCATTGATGCATGTAATCTTGCAGGGTGGCAGGGTCAACACAGGGTTGATAATCCAGAATGAGATTCAGCACACCCTAAAAAACATGGGGAGTTCCAACTTCAACTATCCCTTATGATAACAGCTCTGATGAGGCGGGCAGGGTAGAGTTGAACCAAATTCCAAGGGATTTAACTCCGTTGGACCCTCATTAATATAGAATCTCTGACTCGAGGCCACACAGCTACACAGCCAGGAGAGGGGACATCTGGTGGGGCACAGGAGGAGGAAGCACAGTGGGAGATGCACCCAGATGAGGCCACACTCTACTTGGGAGAGGTGATTGAGGACCTCCAAGAGGATATTCAGGGTTACGCCTGAAGTTTGGAAAGATGAGATAGTGGAGAGGGAAGCAGGATGCCACTTTAGGAGAGCTACAACAGCGCCAATTAGAGATGTACCAGAGGCAGACTGCAGAGATAGAGGCAGCACAGGCATGGCGAAAACAATAGTCCAGAGAGTCCACCCATCAGGCACAGATGCTCCAGATGATATGTGGGCGGGTGGCACCTCCACCTCCTCAGTTTGGTGACCCTATGCATTGGCATAGAGGCGGCTCTAGCAAAGGTGGCAGCAGCCAACCCCGTCCCCCTTTTCAGTAGTAGCATGGTTGGAGGCACTAGTACAAATTTGAGCTTGCATAGCGCTTATTTTTGCACTTAGATAGCGCATATAAGTTCTATGCAAGCTACCGCTATGCAAGTTTAGATAGCGTTTAAATAAACGCTATGTAAGATAATATACTTAGATAGCCCATAAATAAGCGCTATGTAAGATGATCTTTTAATTTCCAAAAATTACCTTATGTAATCACACTTAGATAGCACATAATAAAACGCTATGTTAGTATCTCTCTTAGATAGCGCATGTTAAGCGCTATGTAAGAAGATCTTTTAATTTCTAGAAATTACCTTATGTAATCACACTTAGATAGCACATAATAAAACTCTATGTTAGTATCTCTCTTAGATAGCGCATGTTAAGCGCTATGTTAGGCTATGTTAGATGATTTTTATGTATATAACTTAGATAGCGCATAAAAAACGCTATCTAAGGCAGTTTTTTATATTTTTTTTAGGTTTATAATTTTTATTTTTTCCCTACTAAACTCGCTGCAAATTATATAAATTATGAATCAAATAAATAAAAAATAATATAATAAAAACATCTCATTCAACAATTATAATCAACATTTCATTACACCAACAATAATGATTACAATTAATCATCCACAAAAGTTATAAACTAACAAGAGTTAAAAAAGTTTGTTCTCGATCATCAATAATATAGTTAACCTTACAATCAAAATTAGTTACAACTAAAATTCTTTGTAATACCTATTTTCTATTACTTTCCTGCCATCTTCTCCTTAATAAATCGGTTATACAAGTAGCCTGCCCAATTATCCTGAAAAATCTGCATTTTGCTAGGAGGATAACACTTGATTCGGTTTGCATGGACAAACTGTACCAAAAAATTACAAGACATTTGTTAGAAACAATATATGCAATAAACACAATCACATAAACACATATATATATCCATACTACTGAATAACGCTTACTTTAACAAAACATTTCCGATTTACTGATTTATTTACAAATATTTCGACATAGTTTCCCCAGAAAAATTGACTATCCCAAATTTTACAACACCCTCGACGAGCACACGCTCGGAGTACTACACACAACACAACAATCACAACTCGACGAGCACACACTCGGAGTACTACACACAACACAACAATCACAACTCGACGAGAACACGCTCGGAGTACTACATACAACAAAACAACTACAACTCAACGAGCACACGCTTGATGTACCGCCAATAATTCACATAATACAAAAATTACTCCAGGATACACCTTTACATTTAATCCCAACAATAAATACAAAGAAAACTATGGATACATTTTGACACCTAAATCCAAACAATAAATACAAAGGCAAATAGAACAGATCGATAACTAGAATTGAGAGATGAAACTGAGCGATTTACTTACAGAAACAGGGATACTTGTTTCACCACTGATCAATATACTCTCAGTGAAGCATCCAACATAGTGGCCACAATGAATTCCATCGGGTTGCTTCGGGCACTATTAATAACAATTGATGTTTGTATTAAAATTTTTCAAAATATGCATTATTTTCTACTCTATTAACAAGTTTTTAAAGTAAATTACCTGAATGTTATTCCATTTGAAACTGTTGAAGAGGGCCTTCTTGGTAGTCCCTGGACGACGGGTCCGAAAATCTTTCATACCACTATTAAAATATGAAATAAACATGTCAAGAATATTAAACGTATAATTCTAGTTTCATTAAAAGAAAGTTTAAAAGAAAAAGAGAACACGTTACTGTTCAACAAGCTGTTTCAAGTGCTGATTTCTTGAAATTCTGCCCTCTTCAGCTGGATCCATATAGTAGATGCTCTCTGTCTTGGTATTGATGACAACCAATACCCAATGTTTCATGTATATGTAGAAAGTGAAAAGATTAACATCACCCAAGCTTTATTGATTTCTAAGTTCAAATAACTTTTACATTTACTAAGCATAAAATTGCATATTATATTTAGTTAACTTACCCCACATTATGAGGCATTAAAACAAGGTGGTCTACTCCAACATAGTGCAGCAAACAATCAGCCAAATTGTAACGACCCCAAACCCTGTCCCTATTTATTTTATATTTTTGGGGATTTTAATTTGAACTTATGTGTGCATTTTATGTGTTAGAAAATATTTTTATGACTTGCATATATTATTTGAGCATATGTGTTAGTTAAAGTGTTAGTAGAAATTTTGTTAAGATGAATAAATGAGTTAGTTGAAACTTTAGGGTCCAAAGTGTAACTTTAAAGTTCAGGGGCTTATTTGCTCAAAATGAAAGTAGAGGGATCAAAGTGAAAATTTTATAAAAATCTTGATATACTTATCCTTACCTCTTATCCTCTCTGCGTTTACAAACATATTCTCAAATTCATTACTCTCTCTGGTTCACGAGGAAGAAAAGGTAAGTTCAACCCATTTCGATTTGATTCTTTTTATTTACTTACCCGTTTTAAAAACTAATTATATAAAAATGATCAGGGCGTTGAGTAGGTCATTTCTACCCGAACAAAACATATTTCTGCGATACTTTATCCGGAAATAGGTAAGTTACTAATTCCCCTTAAATAGTAAAATGGTCATATATTTGCTATATGTGTGATATGTGGTGAAATTATTGTGAAAAGAATTTATTTGTGATACTTGTTTATTTGGGACAAAGGGAGTATAATTATACTGGGTAAGTGACTTGGTTTGTATGCAAGGGTATATATGAAGTATGTTTATATCCTGAGAATGTTAGTATAAGTGTTTGAAAGTATACTCCTACTTGTGGGACGGTAAAATATTAACTTGAGTTAAATATTAAATAAGTATATTATAAAATTATACTATTATTCTTGGGACGGGGAAATTAAATGAAAGTATCCCTAAATGAGTATATTAGTATATTAGAAAAATTATATTTATAATTGATACTTGTAATTGTTATTTTGCGATTTGGGTAATATTTGTTATACTTGTAATTTTGGGACAAAGGGAGTATTTGGTATGTTGGTTTGGTTAGGCTCAAAGTAGTATTAAAGTTGTTTTGAGACTGATTTTGTAGTCTTAGTAAAGTGATAAACGTTAAGTGTTGTACTTTTGGGACGGTGAAACGAAGGAGTATAGTTTGTTCAAGTTTTGGCCTGGCGGGTGTGTTGGGCGGCCGCCCAAATAGGGCGTGCGACCGCACACTTATCTGGAAGATTTTTGTCTTGGGACAGAGTGTTTTGGGCGGCCGCACAGTCTGGTGTGGGCGACCGCCCAGGGTTGCTGAAATAGTTGAGTTGTTTCATTTCAAGGGATTTAAAGTTCAATCTTGGTCTAGGTCTTAGGTGATATCCTAGAGTACCTAGAGGGTTGTTGTGGAATACTCTTGTGTTCGAAATGGTTCCTTTGTGAACATAAGTGTTGTGGAATTTAACTAAGTATTAAATGGGTATTATGGAACATCCTTTTGATGTGTTTTGGATTAATTGTGAATGAGTGCAAAGGATTGTATTGTGACCTAATGTCAATGTTGTGAACTCTTTTATGAGTAACGTGTTTGCATCTTTTGAAGTGTTTGGCTTGGTTCCTTATTTTAGAATCATTGCCCTAGTTGTTGTTGTTTAGCAAGTATTTAATACTGTGTTTTCATGTAAAGTCCAGCTGGTCTTGTGTTGTTGAGTCGGGCAGTGGGAAAATTATAAGGGTACAAGTTAAGTTACCTATAAGGTTTTCCATTGGTACCTTGAGTCGGGCAGTGGGAGAATTATAGTGGCACACAAGCCAAGTTCACTATAAGGTTGTCCACTGGTACCTTTATCCTCAGTCCAGATTGGCTTTGGATGGGATGAACTCGCTCCCTTGCGTGAGCATTTAGGGGTATGACTTTGTGTCATTTTCTCCCGCTATTGTTGTTGTTGTGTTATATGGTTCCGGAACCTGCTTCAGCTATTGATGCTGCCCCGTTGTTACTTTGGTTCAATTGGTTATGGTTTGGTTTTCGGGATCCCGGCTTCAGCTATTTATGCTGCTCAGATGGTTTTCTCAACTGGTTTTCTCAGATGGTATTGTCAGATGGTTATGTTACTTCGGTAAACCTTGGCTTGGTATTCTCGTAGGAGTGTTTACTCCTAAACTATGTGTTGTATGATGAGTTGGTCGTTATTTCCAACCGGTATGTGATGGTTGACGATAGGGAGCCTCTCATGTTATGTGCTATATGCTATATGATTATGTGTTGATATTGTTTCTTTATGATTATCATATCAGCATGTAACGTAGTTACATTTTAGTAGCTTACTGAGATTCATTCTCACCCCTTATTTGTTTACTGTTTTAGATAAAAGCGAATCCAGGGGATAGGAAACTTTGGCACGGGAGGACGTTAAGTGGTAAGAGTTGGGTTTTGCTTTGTCAAGGTTACATTACATAGATGTATAACCTTTTGGGTAGAGTTTTCTTGACTTCATCATCTTGTAACACCTATATTTTGGATAATGTTGGTGTGAGTACATTTGTATAAAAGTTTGTAAGCCTTCGGGCTAAGTACTTTCGTTTGTGGAAGTTGTTTGAAAAGTTGGTTTGAAAGTCAGTGGAAGTCTTTGAACTTCAAGTATGGATTTTGTTCAACTTTATGAAAGTATATTTCGAATTTTTTTTCTAAAAATGTTTTATAACGTCTTCCAATCGTGTCCCGAGCGTGGGGCCAAGTAGGACCACGGGTCTGGGGCGCGACACAAATAATTGGATGCAGCAGAAATATCTACTAAAGGAGGAACCGTATGGGGTGAAGCAAAAGAGAACTTGGCAGCTAACTCGGGATTTTTTGAAAGATAAACATCACCCAAATACCTTTTATTAAGAGAAAATACATGAGTGTATAATAGCTAAAGCAAATATATTGTCAAATGTGAAAATCAAAATATTTAAGTAGTAGTAGTAGTATTAGCAATTTTACCTTATGTATAAGACAATAGAAGAGGAACTTAGCCACTGGTCATCCAAAATCTCCATAATGTTCTCCCGTCCAATGTGCTCAATCCAAGAATGTCCATCAAAATAAGATTTAATGAGAACTTCAATGTCGTTGACAACCTCCGTGTGAATGACAGCACATAGAAGGACCAAGATGACATCACCGTGACTAGAATCACGAGGAAGGGGATAGTGCTTTGTTTAAGTTTGGGGGTAGGGTACTGTTGGGTTGTTAGCATCATCATCTTATCATTGTGTAGCTAGGATTTTTTTTTTTTTTTTTTTTTTAATGTTGTAGGAAAATTTAAAAATATTGTTCTTATCATATTGTTGGGTTGTTAGCCACGGTCGGTGATGATCCAAGGGATTATTTGTGTTAGCTATCGTAGGTGCCATCATTGTACCTAGAATTGGAATCGCATTATCACTATTAAAGGCTTGATTGCAGCACTTCTCACTTACATTATTTCCACGGTCATGCTACTAACTTAGGATTAATTTATGGGATCACTTGGTATATGTTCGGGGGCCCTAGAACATTGTTGCATGGTTGTCAATAACAGAGTTTTTAGCCATTTTGACATGCATACTATTTGTGCGTAGTCAATGTCGCATGCGTACTTCATAAACAGCAAATGTGTCCCGCGTACTTTGGTTTCGTTTTCAATTTGACCTATTTTTCTAACGCCAGTTAAAATTTAACGAAACAGTCAATGAAAGTTAACGTACTAGTTAGTTTGAAATTGATTTTCCTCTTAAGGGCTACATTGAAAATTCTATAAGTAAAGGGTTGTGAACAAAAAAATTTGAAACATTAATATTTAAAGTTTAAAATAAATATATATTTTTATAATTTTAATTATTTTGAACGTGTATTAAAAAAATAATTAAATTGTTCATTTATTAACAGTTTTGATTATTTAAGATACATTGGTCATTTATTAAATATTTTTGAATACAAATATTTTTTTTAAAGAAGCGTTCAAAAATAATTAAATTATAAAAATATATATTTATTTTAAGTTTTAAATATTAATGTTTCAAATTTTTTTGTTCACATCCCTTTTACTTATAGAATTATCAATGAACCCTTAAAAGGAAAATCAACTTCAAACTAACTAGTACGTTAACTTTCATTGACTGTTTCGTTAAATTTTAACTGGTGTTAGAGAAATAGGTCAAATTGAAAACGAAACTAAAGTACGCAGGACACATTTGCTGTTTATGAAGTACGCATGTCACATTGACTACGTCCAAATAGTACGCAGGTCAAAATGGCTAAAAACTCGTCAATAACAAGTCAATAGGTTATTTGGTATTTATGACAATTCTTTCTAAACCATTTTCTTAGCTTTATTTTTGTCTATCTAGTCAAGTAAATAAAAATATATATTTATTTTAAGCTTTAAATATTTATGAAGTACGGTTTGAAATTGGGAGAATGATTTGGGGAAATATTGAGTAGGGCAATTTGCAATTTGGTTCCTAACATTTACAAACTTTTGCAATGTTTCTCCCAACAGTTTTTTTTTCTCCAATTGGTTCCCAACATTTACATTTTTTTGCAATGTAGCTATAAAAGTAAATGTGCGTTAGTTTTCTAACAGATTTTATGTCATGTGACTAGCACATGACGTTTTAATGGACGTTTTAAAATATTCGTAAAGCTATACATATCCGATTGATATGATTCTTTTTTTATATTGAAACTAATATTTAAATCTACAACATAAATTTTTTTTTGGAAATTTATTGGATACCCAAATTATTTTTACCCAAATTATTTTTAATTTAATCTTAATTTTAAATATAAAAAAAAACACGTGAAATATAATCTAAAAAAGATATTAGCCCAAGTATGTTTCATATGAAGTAATTTCTATATGTATCTTTCCTAAAGGTTATTTTTCTCCACCCCTCTGCCACTTTCCCGCAACACCCATTCCACATACACTCTTCTCTCGATTCATCGTCCTCTTCTTCTCCCTTTTTTTTCTATCAAACATTTTTACGAACTGATAATCTACATATAGAATTAATTAATATGGAACATATTTGGGCTAATATCTTTTTTAGATTATATTTTACGTGTTTTCTATTTTTTAAATATTTAAAATTAAGATTAAATGTAAAAATAATCCAACTACCTAATAAATTTCCAAAAACAATATATGTTGTAGATTTAAATATTAGCTTCAATTTAAAAGAAGAATCATATTAATCGGATATGTGTAGCTTTAAGAATATCTTAAAACGTCATGTGCTAGTCACATGACATAAAATCTGTTAAAAAAATAACGCCTAGTTACTTTTATAGCCACATTGCAAAAAAATGTAAATGTTGGGAACCAATTGGCGAAAAAAACAGTTGGGAGCAACATTGCAAAAGTTTGTAAATGTCAGGAACTAAATTGCAAATTGCCCTATTGAGTATGGCCAGAAATATGAAGGGGGTTATGTATTGAAAGGAGGGATTCAAAAAAAAAAAAATCATAGTTAGTAGAAGTGAAAAATCTGTAAATCTGCACTTATTTTCATTCAAAAAAAAAAAAAAAAAATCGTTTGTTCCCTCCTAATGTGTAAAGTGATGAATGGAAGGGGCTAAAGAATTGGATTGATGTGGCCAAAATAAAGGAAGGCATATAATAGTCTCTCCCCTTTGTGAAAGTATGAAAGTAATAAGTTTGGGGGTTGAGACTTGGGTTAACTCGGGTGAGCAAAGAGCATGATCATGTGAGGATGTATGTGATTGAAGACTTCCTAGTTTCACTTACTTGTTTTCGTATGTCCTTACCTTCATTTGTAGCCGTGAGCCCAGCCTTGCACATTGTTGTGCCTATAGCCTTTCGCCATATTTTTTTTCAATATCAGTAACCGGGTTGACAACTATGTATACATGCTTATGAGTGTCCTTAATTGGGTTATTTGTTTCATCGGTTGTGGATTAGAGCATTAACTGTAGTGAACCCATAAACTAATCTTATTTTGGTTTCATGACCGCCAACATCACTCATCCTATCATGCTGCAGTGGAAAATCAAACGCGTTGTTAGTGTGTATGCATTTGCAATTTGGTTTGATGGTGGTACCTGTTTGATGGCACTTGATGTGAGATTCTGAGAATCGTGGTTAAGAAATCCTTATATGAGAAGAACGACCTAAAAATATTTTTTTTTTTGTTTTTAGCTTTTAGTTTTTAGTTTTTAGCTTTTAATTGTAGTTTTTTGGTTTTACTCGAGGACGAGCAAAAAGTAAGTTTGGGGGTACTTGATAAATGTGTTTTTACACATTTAAAGAGTACTATTCTGTAACTCATTTTATGCTCGATCTTGGGTTTTAATGTGTTTTAATGGCTTTTTGTGGAGGAATGTGTTAAGACAGAGCAATAGGTACTTTTGAGATGTTTCAGGACTTAAAATAAGGCAAGGAATGCATGGGGACGGACCGGAATCAAGAAAGGAAAAGAACAGAAGAAATACAGTAATTCAGGAAGACTGTGCGGTCGCACATCACATCTTGGGCGACCGCACAGTTGTGGAGTATTTAGCCCAGAAACCAACCTGGTTCATTGGGCTACCGCACAGAGTATTTTGGGCGGCCGCACAGTATGCTGGGCAGAAAATATCCAGTTTCCTAATATCTTAAGGATTTTAATTGTTTTCCTTTTTGTAACCCTATTTTACCCTAGTATAAATACATATCAAACTCCAGCAGCCAGGACACGTTTTATCATATTTTTCAAGCCTTGTAAAAGATTGGAGATTTACAAGTTTTATTCAAGATTATTATTCATCAATTCATGTCTTCTTCTCAAGAAATTGTGATGATCAACATGAGTATGCTTGGCTAATCTTCTCGTTCTACGGATTGGAGGTAACATGTATGGATTTGATTTGTGATAAATAATTCATCGTCAATCTTTGTTGTTGGGTTCTTTAAAAGGGTTTTTCGTATAAATAATCGGTGTATACGGATTTCAAGTGATTGATATACGTATATAAAGTCTATACTTTTAATGAATATAATTTAGACTTGCAAAGTGATTTCTTGTCAAGATTGTAGATTCGTAAATTCTTAAGGTTTTCATGGATTCTTTGAATATTACATAGACTTTGCAGAAAGTGTAGCATTTGAAGAGTACTAAATTAAAGTTGTGTGAACACTTGATTTTACATAAGTGAATGAATCTCCAACAGTGATTGATGATGTTATTATTTATTCGTTTCAATGAAGTATATGTGAACCTAATTCGTAGATTCTTCTCTCATCGCTTCAATACCGGTAATTTCACTCTTATTTATTGTAATTGCAATCTTTAGTTTAATTTTAATTGCTTTCCTAGTTAGATAAAAACCAAAACCAGTCTATTTACATTTATTGTCTTTACTGTTGAAATTCGAACCGGTGATACACAAGTATCTGTGGATCGACCCTAGCATTGCGTATTTCTATTTCGATATCTAGTATGCTTGCTAGGTAATTTTTATAACTAGTGGAGTTTTTCTACATCAATGTTCCTACTTTGACTTTGCATGTGGATTAAGAAAAATTAAATGTTGTAATTATAAAATGTAAAGTAAGGGAGAGAAAGTTGGCAGAGAATTTTTGTTGAGAGAATGATAAGTGAGTCCCATTATCCATGTTATTTAACACATAGTTTGCCGACAACATGGCATCTCCCCACATGTTATCCGGTAGCCCCGAACTTATAATCATGGCGTTCATCATTTTCTTTAGAGTCCAGTTTTTCCTTTCGGCAACTCCATTGGATTGCGGTGCATAAGGTGCCGTTGTTTCGTGTTTAATTCCATGTTGAGCACAAACATACTCAAATGGAAATTCATACTCACCACCACAATCACTTCTTATGACTTTTATTTTCCGGTTAAGTTGATTTTCAACTTCATTTTTATAGAGAACAAATTTCTCTATTGCCTCATCTTTACTTTTAAGAAGATACACATAACAATATTTTATGTTATCATCTACAAAAGTCATAAAGTACTAATTGCTTGTAACCTTTAATTACAAGTCTTGCCTTATACTTGTCAATTGTTCAATCCGCTTTTATTTTTCTTTTGAAAATCCACTTATATCCTAGTGGTTTACAACTCGGAGGTAAATACACTAGCTCCCAAGTATGATTTTGCAAAATAGAATCTATTTCACTTTTAATTGCCTCTTTCCACAAAGGTCCTTTCGAAGAATTTATGGCCTCTTTGTAACTTTCTGGTTCACTTTCTAGCATATAAGTTGAAAAGTCTGTCCCAAATGATTTTTCTATCCTACCTCGTTTACTACGCTGAGGTTCCACTTCTTGTTCATCATTTTCATCATGACGAATTTCTTCTTCTTCTTCTTCTTCTATTGAATCATATATCCATTTAGATGAACTTGCTTCATTTCTTTTACACGGAAATATATCTTCATAGAAATAAGCATTTCTTGATTCCATTATAGTATTATTGTGTATTTCTTGAATTTTCGATTCATACACAAGAAATCTATAAGCACTACTATTATGTGCATACCAATAAATATGCAATCAATAGTTTTTGGTCCAATTTTCACCTTTTTAGGTGTTGGAATCAAAACCTTGGCAAGACACCCCCACACTTTCATGTATTGGTAAGATGGCACTCTTCCATGCCACAATTCATAGGGGCTTTTGTTTAATTTCTTTCGAGGCATTTTATTTAACACATAGTTTGCCGACAACACGGCATCTCCCAACATGTTATCCGGTAGCCTCGAACTTATAATCATGGCGTTCATCATTTCCTTTAGAGTCAGATTTTTCCTTTCGGCAACTCCATTGGATTGCGGTGCATAAGGTGCCATTATTTCGTGTTTAATTCCATGTTGAGCACAAACATCCTCAAATGGAAATTCATACTCACCACCACGATCACTTCTTATGACTTTTATTTTCCGGTTAAGTTGATTTTCAACTTCATTTTTATAGAGAACAAATTTGTCTATTGCCTCATCTTTACTTTTAAGAAGATACACATAACAATATTTTGTGTTATCATCTACAAAAGTCATAAAGTACTTATTGCCACCACGTGATTGTGTTGATTTGAAGTCACATAAATCCGTATGAACCAAATCAAGTAGTTCATTATTTATTTCAATAGAATGGAATGGAGTTTTTGTGAGTTTTGCTTCTATACAAGTCTCACATTTATGTTTGTAGTTTATTTTACATTTTGGTATGCAGTTCAAGTTAATTAATCTATGAATTGTATTATAATTAACATGTCTTAGTCTACCATGCCACAAATTGGAAGACTCAAGCAAGTAAACAAAAGAGTTATTCATTTCATTGCTTTTGGCCTTAATTGCCATTACATTGAGCTTAAAGAGCCCATCACAAACATACCCTTTTCCTACAAACATACCATTCTTTGACAAAGTGACAACATCCGACTCAATCACAATACGAAAATCATGCTTGTTTAAAAGCGATCCGGACACTAAAGTTTTCCAGATATCGGGCACATAGAGCACATTGTTGAGAATCAATTCTTTATCGGAAGTCATCTTGAGCACCACCTTCCCTTGTCCCTTGACCTCGGAAGTAGCCGAATTACCCATGAACAATTTTTCACCATTTTCAAGGGCTTCAAAGTTACTAAATATGTCTTTTTTGGAACAAACATGCCTAGTAGCACCAGTGTCAATCCACCACTATTTTGGGTTAGAACCCACCATGTTCACTTCGGAAATAACCGCCACTAGTAATTCAGGAGCATCTTCAACCACATTGGCTTCCTTCTTTGGCTTCCTTCTTTGGCTTCCTACACTCGGTAGACTAGTGGCCCTTAATACCACAATTGTAGCAAATTCCACCAAACTTGTTCTTGGAGATTCCTCCCTTAGGCTTCAAAACGCCTTTGCCTTTGTTCTTTCCTTTGTTCTTGGAGCTTTCACATGCTCCACAACATTTGCCTTAGCCACATTAGCCTTGGAAACAAGAAGATGATTCAACTTCTTTTCCACGGCCCTATTACCTTCTTCAACACGAAGGTGAATAGTAAGTGCCTCAACATCCATCTCCTTTCGTTTATGCTTCAAATAATTCTTGAAATCACTCCAAGCGAGAGGCAATTTTTCAGTTATAGCCGCCATTTGGAATGTTTCACTCAACACCATCCCCTCGGCATGGATTTCATGAATTATTATTTGAAACTCTTCTACTTGACTTTTAACACTTTTAGAGTCCACCATTTTATAATCGAGGAAGCGGCCAACAACAAATTTCTTTGCACCCGCATCATCGGTTTTGTATTTGCGCTCTAAAGCCTCCCATAATTCCTTTGCGGTTTTCTTTTCACTATAAACATTATATAATGAATCCGACAAACCATTCAATATATAATTACAGAAACGGTATTCCGAATGCTTCCATGCCTCAACCGCAATCATGGCTTGAGCATCGGCATTCTCACCAACTTATGGAGGATCTTCACGAAGAAACCTCTTCAAGTTCAAGGTAGTCAAGTAAAATTGCATCTTTTGTTGCCATCTCTAGAAGTCTTGGCCAACAAACTTCTCCGATTTCTCACTGTGATGCGCCGGAGTAGGAGCGGGTGGAACAACAACAGTCTTATCACCACTGTTTTCCACATTCGGCACTACCTCCACATGAGGAGTCTCGGCTCCAGCAACTTGCTTTGCGGTGTTCGAATCAGAAGCCATTTTCTGAAAACAAACAAAGCAATTTAGATCACTGTTTATTCTGTTTCTCTTCAACATAGAAGGATTTAATTTGTCTTAAGATTGTTAGAAAATAATACAACAATATTGAACAGAAACAAAAATATCAATTACAACAAAACAGAAACTGGAAAAGGTTGTTGATGGGTTTGTCCGATTCGTGTAAAACAACACTATCCTTAAGACAAATTCACCCTCTCACCGATTTTGTGCTTGAGGATACGTTGGACGCCTGTCTCCCAGAATACAACGGACGGACCGGACAGTGACTGCACAATAGTACCTCTGGCGAACTTCGATGTACCTGGAAAGAGTCACCACGAAAAGAGGGCCAAGGAAATGCTAAAGCAAGAGGGTAAGAGACTAAGAGGGTAAGATACTGTTGAATTGTGTGTCAAAGCCAAAGTGAACTGCTCATTTTATACTGCTGTAGTGAGATCCCATTTTAATGACAATTAAAACTGGGAAATCAATTCAGAGCAGTTACAAATCAAATGGGTTGCTGTTACAAATCAATGTCATCAACACAGAATTGATATATTGCTGTTCCATTCATTTTGGGGACAGAAAAATAATACAAAAGGTTGGTTTGTCAAGCTAGGCCATTTTGGAACTACATTCGTGTCTGGTTGTCCGAGGCATAAATCAACAAATTTCTAACTAAATTTTCACCCCACCCCCGCACACCCGGGCGCGAGAGAGAACCTCTAGTCTACACAATCTTAACCCATACAAATGGGTAATTGTATTTAAACTAGTGCAACCTTTTTACTCCAAACCAATGTGGGACAAATTCAAATAATTTTACCCACCAATGGTATTGGGCATTTTCCTTTTTATTTTTCTATTTGGGATGCCCTCTTAAAGGAAAGAGTCTAGAAAGCCTTTTACTTCCTTTCCTATGTGGGATACATACCCATTCCCCAATTTACCCATCAACTTTGAGCTCTTAATTTTCTTCCCATCTTATATTAAATTGGACACACCACATTTTTAATATTTACATGAAGATTTTAATTCACTTTATTACACTTTAATCAACAAATGATTTTTGTAAGGAAACGCGCGCAATTTCATTCACACATTTACTAATTTTTCCAACAATTTGGACCTATTAAAAAAGAAAGTAAGAACTTTAAATCGGGACGAAGGGACTAAAAGATTTTCATTTTAAGAAAGTGTGACTTATTATCAATGATGCTCGAATGAGAAGTTTGTGCAAATTGTTATGGAACGAAAAGAATATTTTCTAAAATTAACTACATGATTCTGGACCCCTTAATTCAAGGGAGCAATTATAAGAATACATGTATACATATGTGCTACTGTGTATAAAGAATAGTAAGCAATGTACCTTGAATAACTTGGTCAATAGAGTGTATATATATGGCGCCAAAATGATGGATCCCAAATCTTCACTTTTCTAATATAACTAGTTTTCCACCCGATCAATAATTTCTTGAGAAAATTACAACCTAATCCCCAGTCCTAAGTGAAACTACCACCTAATCCAAGCCAACATTTTGCTTTACCACCTAGTCCAACGTTTAAAATAAATTACCATCAAGTTCAACAATATATCAAATCCCGAAATTACCCCTTATTAAAACAAACCCCCTCCCCTCCCCTCGACGCACAAACAGTCAAACATAGACGTTCTCTCCCTACTTTATCTCACTACATTCTCTCTCTATCCCCCACCCCACCTCCGGCGAACCCCACCCCCTCCTCCGGCGACCCCTCACCCCCTCCGGCCATCTCCGCCTCCCCCTCCACCTTTTATCTGTCTAAGCCCTAACCCTAGCCCCCTTCTTCTCTCGATCTGGTTCACTCCGACTACCTCTCCCCTCCCTCTCCGGCGACCCCCTCCTCATTTCCCACTCTATCAATACCAACCTACTCCGCCTTCGACCGTCTTCTTCTCTCTCGCCTTTGTCATCATCTTAATCGGATTCCCGTCCAGATCTACCCCTGTTGCCGCCGTCATCGACGCCATTTCCAGAATTGTGTCAACTAAATCAATTCCGATGACTTTTACGAGTCCGAAGAAGCGGTTCAGGAAGAGGAATCGAAGAAGAATCGCCGGTATGATCCAGTTAAGGACCTGCGGTATAAAATTTCAGCTGACAAGGTTCGTGATGATGGTTTAATCTTATTTTCTTCAAGTTCTTCAGTTTACATATGGCTACATTAGTTGTGTGACTGTCTAGAATTACTCGTTTTGGACACATAAGTGCAGAATTCAATTGATTTATGGCATAGAATCTACACAGTAAAAGTGAACATTATGTATATTTATTGACATTCTTTCCCACTGCTCCTCTAGGAAGTCAAATTTCCAAGATTCAATGTACTCTCTTTATTTGTGATGTGGCTGATAATGAAACTATAATGATTGTAATAGTAGACGAACCACTCAACTCGTGTATACTCCCTCCGTCTCATAACTATGTGCACAAAATGGGTTTCGTACGGGAATTAAGGATGAATAGCAGTGGGTAGTTGTTGTGAGTGTGAAAAGTGAAGTAGGAGAGAGAAAGTGTGGTAGGGAATAGTAGGTTCATTGGTGTTGTGAGTGTAAAAGCGAAGTATGCGAGAGAATGAGTGGGATAAATAGTAAAGATTCTTTGCCATTTTAAGAAGGTGCGACTTATCAATGGGACACCCAAAATAGCAATTTGTGCACATAGTTATGGGACGGAGAGAGTATTAAGTTTCTTGATGTAAGCTGTTTGGAATGATTGAAGACCATTCTGACATTTTAATCTCAATCTAGTGTACTGTTATTACTTTTGTATTTTTATTTTACCCCTCACTATTAAACACCAATCACCATTACGTGACTTTTTTTTTTTTTTTTTTTTTTTTTTGACAATTATGAACTTTCAGCTATTCTTGAAACAATTGTGAACATACTGTGAACTTGTGAAGTTAAGCAACTGTAAATAATAGTGAATTAAGCAAAATAGTGACATTTCCATGAAAACATTAAGAATTGAACTAAAACAACTGCGAACTTCTCTTCTTTGTTCTTGGAACAATCGTGAAAAACAATTGTGAACTTCTAAAATACAATTGTGAACTAGGAACAATTATGAACTTCTCAAATTTGCTGTTAATTATATGTTAATGAAACTAGTTTGTTCGTCTTGTTTACAGTATAAACATAATATTGGAACAATGCGAACTTACAATTGCGAACTTGTTTTTGGAACAAGTGCGAACTTGTTATTGGAACAATTGCGATCTTACAATTGTGAACTCACAATTGTGAACTTACAATTGCGATCATACAATTGCGAACTTACAATTTTGAACTTACAATTGCGATTTTACAATTGCGAACTTATTTTTTGGAACAAGTGCGAACTTGTTAATGGAACAATTGCGAACTTACAATTGCGAACTTACAATTGTGAACTTACAAGTGCGAACTTACAATTGCGAACTTGTATTTGGAACATCTGTGAACATGTTCTTGGAACAAGTGTAAACTTGTTCTTGGAATAAGTGCGAACTTACAATTGCGAACTTGTGCGAACTTGTTATTGGAACAATTGCGAACTTACAATTGGAACAAGTTCGCACTTGTTATTGGAACAATTGCGAACTTACAATTGTGAACTCACAATTGTGAACTTACAATTGCGATCATACAATTGCGAACTTACAATTGTGAACTCTGCGATCTTACAATTGCGAACTTGTTTTTGGAACAAATGCGAACTTGTTAATGTAACAATTGCGAACTTACAATTGCGAACTTACAATTGTGAACTTACAAGTGCGAACTTACAATTGCGATCTTACAATTGCTAACTTACAATTGCGAACTTGTTTTTGGAACAAGTGCGAACTTGTTATTGGAACAATTGCGAACTTACAATTGCGAACTTACAATTGTGAACTTACAAGTGCGAACTTACAAGTTCGATCTTACAATTGTGAACTTACAATTGCGAACTTGTTTTGGAACTAGTGCAAACTTGTTTTTGGAACAAGTACGAACTTGTTATTGGAACAATTGCGAACTTGTTCTTGGAACAATTGCGAACATACAATTGTGAACTTGTTCTTGGAACAAGAACAAATGTGATTTTTTTTTTTTTTGGAACAAATGCGAACTTACAATTGGAACAAGAACAAATTTACATTTGTTCTTGGAACAAATGCGAACTTACAACTGTGTACTTGTTCTGAAACAACTGTGAATTTGTTCTTAAACAACTGTGAATTTGTTCTTTAAAAAAATTATTATTTTTTTAAAAAATGTGAATTTGTTGCTAAGAGCTTTCAATTTGTTCTTGTAGAAAATGTGTAGTTGTTTTTTAAATAAAGAATGATTGTTTTTTTTTCAAAAAAATAAAATGGACAATGGAAAATGGTCGTCAGAAAAAGGTGGCCGGAGGTGGTGGCCGGAAAATGGTTGCCGGTGATAGTCACCGGAAAAGGTGGCCGGAGATGGCCGCCGGAAAACGGTGGCCGGAAGTAGTCACCGAAAAATGGCCGCCGGAGGTGGCCGGGAAAAGGTGCCCGGAGGTGGTCGCTGGGAAAAGGTGGCCGGAGGTGGTCGCGGAAAAAGGCGACCAGAAATGGTCGCCGGAAAAGGTGACCGGAGGTGGTCGACGGAAAAAGGCGAAGAAATGGTCGCCGGAAAAGGTGACGCCGGAGGTGGTCCGAGGTGGTCGCCGGGAAAAGGTCAAAAAATGGTGGTCGCCGGAAAAAGGTGCCCGGAGGTGGTCGCCGGAAAAAGGTCGCCGGACCGGAAATGGTGGCCGGGAAAAGCCGCCGGGAAATGGTGGCCGGAAAATGGTTGCCGGAAAAGGTGGCCGGAAAATGGTAACCGGAAAAGTCACCGGAAAATGGTGGCCGGAGGAGGTCGCCGGAAAAGGTGGTAGGAGGTGGTCGCAGGAAAAGGGTGGCCGGAAAAGTCGCCGGAGGTGGTTGGGATGGGTGGTCAAAGGTGGTCATGGTGGTTGAAGAGAGAAAGTGAAATGATGGATGGAGTGGCATTAATGTAATTTTTCATTATTTATTAAGGGCATGAGTGTCTTTTTAGTAACCCTTGGACTAGGTGGTAATATTGAAAATTCCTTGGACTAGGTGGTAATTTTGATTAGGATGAGGGACTAAATGGTAGTTGCCCCTAATTTCTTTACAATAATCCAATAGTTCCCTAAGGAAAAAAACCCAACAGTTCCATTTGATTCTAAATACCTCGTTTTCTCTGTCTAAGAAAACCCACAACTAATCTCTCGAATAAAAACACACCATCTCAAACACTCTTTCCTGTATTTTAGTTGTGTTTATATATGTAAATATTTAGTAACATTTCTAATAAGAACACTAACAAACCATTGATATTATATGATGTTAATAAATAAAGTACATATGACTACATTAAAACAAAAGTTTTCAATACATTTCGGAAAACTTTTTTACATTTAACATTAGTAACTACTGGATAAGGTTATCGAAATCCATCGATGAAGACTGCCCACACTCGAATTTGAATGAAAACCTCCAGTCAGATAGTGTCAATGGCCTCCCAAAATTAAAACTTTTCTTCCATTAAATTTGGGTAACACTAGTTACTACTAAGCCGGGTGAAGATTGACCTAATTCCACTGCATAAAATACATATCTTATATGTTACAAAGCAATATAAGTACAAAATATAAAATGAACTACACACTTCATAAAGCGTATGACTAATGTAACTAAAGTTCATAATATGAGATAAATCAAGCGTTACACAAATATGTAATACTCCTCTATCCCGAAAACATGGTCTCATTTTGCCTTTTTACGGTCAACAAAAATAAATTTTGGGCCAAAATATGTTTAGACCCCCAAAGTATCCACCCATTCCCACTTTGCACCCCAAACCCAATTTTGTCCCAAAGTGACCCTCTAATTTGTCATTTGTCCCAGTTTGACCTATGACCCCCTATGACCCCTAACGGCGTTAGAAAGTTAACGAGAAATGGTCATGTGCATGTCATGTGAGGGGTCTTTTGGCCATTTTTCTTGAAAATAGAAGGGTATAAAGGTCCATTTATAGAGCTGCTGACTTTTGTTGACCTTAATACCCTTCTATTTTCAAGAAAAATGGCAAAAATACCCCTCACATGACATGCACATGACTATTTCTCATTAACTTTCAAACGTCGTTAGGGGTCATAGGGGGTCATAGGTCAAACTGGGACAAATGGCAAATTAGAGGGTCACTTTGGGACAAAATTGGGTTTGGGGTGCAAAGTGGGAATGGGTGGATACTTTGGGGGTCTAAACATATTTTGGCCTAAATTTTGACCAAACTTACTATTAACTCCACTCATTTTTTCTCTTCATTTTCTATCACACATTTTCTTTATTTTATTTTTTCCTTTAGTTATTGTACCCACCTCTTCTTAGGTCTCAAATGAGGTGGGACGGAAGGAATATGTCCTAATAAAAATGCTTAAAACTTTACTTCCTTAATTTCCTTCAAAATATATCCAAAATTGGATAGCTCAAATTTGTTGGTGGAGGAGCAAGTTAAAATGCAGGACTATGTAAACAAATTTTATCTTCAGCGAATGAAAAATGTTTCAAGTAGGAAAATGTGTGGGCCATGTCAATTGAAAGATGGTGGAGGAGGAAATGTCACATTAGAGCTTGTTTGCTATGCAAGATTTAATTGACTCTAGAAGGGACAATGATAAACAAAAGGATTGACAGCTTGATAAAATTCTTTAAGGAGGGAAAAGATGAAAAGTAAAAATAGGGTACATTCACTCTTCAATGCAAATTTAATCCAAATTCATCATCAGTATTTATCTGACTTTATCTGATTTTATCTGATTTTCGTACTTTTTTGATACAATAGGCCACCTAACAAATACCTGATAGACATTTTAACAACAAGTGGTCTCGTTCAATCCTATTCTCTTCAGGTAAACATCTCAGATCAGAACAAAACATTTAAATGTAAGAACCATTGCTTACCCTCCATCAACAATCTCGTCAAGGCGAAAAAGAATCAGGTCTAAGTTTTCAAGTGATTCCCTCTGATCAACGGTGCTCCTGCATAAATATCATGAAAGATAAGAAAGTGAAGTAGTAAAACAATGACATCGATAAAAGGTGACTAAGGAAATAGCGCAAAATTCTTTCAACAACCTGAGCAGAAAGAAATTGCATCAAAGAACCCCTGAGGACTGTAGGTAGGAAAAGCTCATTCCCATCGCACCTACTCACCTCCAAGGACAAAGAATTGCTGTTCTTGTACAAACTTGTACACCACAATGCAGTTCTCAAGAAAGAAAATTTTACATCAGGCCAAAAGGAAGATATGAAATAGTCGTCGACAAAAATTATTTTTATGTAGAGGAAATGTAGTTCTGTTCCAAAATAAGAGTATACTATCCTTCACTTCAACAACGAATAGAGGACTAATACATATTGCAGCAAAAAAAAAAATAAAAAAAAATGCGACAATTAAACTCAACAAACGCCAAAAACATTTTTTTCTTTACAAAAAAAGGTCTTCTCTACAAAACTACATTTTAGCATCTCTAACACCACCGGCCCCACCACCCCCAACCCCTCGAAATTACTGAAATCGTACTCCGAATTACGGGTTTCCTAAACTGAATGTTTTTGAAGCATCAATAATAAAACACACTCCTGAAAAGAAGAACGGCTGCCAACACCACCATTTTCGTATTGGTCATTAAATGGAAACACACTCCTGAACAGAAGAAAATCGAATACAAATCAACCAAGAACCCCATTGTCTTGCTAACACCCGATCAAAGAAAGACCGTTATACGAATTAGGCACACATTAATACCAAGAACACAACGACGTAAATAAGACAAATAACAGATAAGAAGCCAGAAAGGACATGGTTTATGTAGGGTATACGTTGAATTTTTTCATAAATCACAATTAGTCTCACGGTTACTGTAAAGTGCAAACATGAACTAAAATAAATAAGCTGCAATTCCTTTTGGAAAAGTTGAAAGACATTTTTCACATATATATTGCTAAAAAAGATACATAGTCTCGTTAGATACAACCACCAAGTTATGAATAACAGTTCAATTTTCATAATTGAGATATTAAAAATAAGTAAATACTAAAAAATAATTTGAACATAATATGGAGATTCAAGTGAAAATCACGGGACAAACTTACATATTCAAAAGCCTCCATAACCTTAAATCCAAACACCCTCCCCACAACCCCCCCCCCCCCCCCACCCATTTCAATCCTAAAAAACAATCTATGTTTACTAATGTGCAGTTTATTTACAAATAAAAAAATCAGTATTTTGATTTTAAAAAAATTATTAAGCAAACTCAATTATGCTTTTTATTTTTGGTGGAAACATAATACCACAACCACTATTATCCATAGGTCACAACCCCCCCCCCTCTTCAAACCAATAGGGGGAAAACCACGAACACCCTAGTTATTAAAGGCCCAAGGCGCACCAAGGCGCAAAAAGTGTGCCCGGAGCCTAGGCGCGCTTTTGATAACTATGACGAACACATAATGTTAATCTTCCTATTTTAAGCGTAGGGGTAATATTAATTATGTGAGACATTTGATTTTCAAGTTTACCTTAGCAAAAGGTCTTGCTAATCCACCAAAAGTAACATATTTTTCTCCTGCAATATTGAAAATTTGGTTGCTTGCTTTCTCATTACCAAGTACCACAACAAATGCCTTTGCCAAATCCTAGAAATTGTTCAACTCAACAACATGAATGATACGCTTTTGATTGTCAAAAATGGATATAATTATTTGTTTAGGATAAAGAAGGAAACACTCCTTCCGTCCTAAAAAGATACCCTCATTTGGTTTTTGAAGGTCAACACAAGTGAAGTTTGACCAAATATTAATGTCAAACTATTTATTTTAGTGAAATTCTAAAAATTGTTAAGATTTATCAGTAACAATTTTTACAATTTAATTGTGATGCTTATATTGGCATTAACATTAGGTCAAAATTCACTTGTGTTGACTATAAAAATTCAAATGAGACTATCTTTTTGGGACGGAGAGAATATGATTAACTATATAGCTTAAAAAATAAGTTATTGCTTCTTCGTTCTTTGGGAATTTATCACTAACCTTCATGACCGAGTTGAGTAACTTAGATTCCTGTGTTGGGGATTGAATGGGACGACCTGCAGCCAATCAGTGGACAAACCACTCTTCGACAGGGTTGTAGTTGAATGGCCCATATATATAAACTAGCCTTATAGAAGTATAATTAACACTCCTTGATGCTAGTAAGCTCTCCGTCTCGAGCTTTCCCTTGTGCCTGCTCTTAGGATCAACTGCATCAACATGTTCCAATATAACAAAGTTAAAAACTTGTAAAAGAATGTAAAAGGCATGGCTAGAGATACAAAAGAGTTTTGCCCTTTTGAGGTAACAATTTTGAATTTTCAGTGTTCAGAAGCAATAAAAGGGCCTTGACCAAAAACCAAAAATCATGATGGACATAAATAATACTTTTAATAATAATAATAAGAAGAAAGAAAATGTTACTTTTGTGGTTTGAGATTGTATCTGGCGTATATGGGTAGACTGCTGAAGGACTTCGACAAAATGACCTCAGCATGTGGCAGAAGATCAGATTTGAGGTAAACACCAGCTGAAGAGTAGTATATGTACCTTCCATATAGTTTAACTGTTAACAATATAAAGGAGGAAAACAATCATTTACCATTTTCATACCAATTTGAGGTTTCAACAGGGATCATAAGTTAAGATCTATGAATTTGGGATTTGATGTTTGGAAAGAAGAAATGGAACGACGAAGGACGGGTGCTGGGGAGTAAAAGGGGAGGCGGAGAGGGGAGGTGCGGAGGGGTGGCACAGAGGGGTGGCGACGGGAGTGGTGGCGGGGTGGAGACGGGAGTGGTGGCGGCGGGTAGGGAGATGAAAGAAATAGAGTTTTGGGAGATAGATCTTGGGTTTGAGAGGAATAAAAAAATTCTAGAAAGAGGTGTCGGTTGCGGTTGTTGTGGAATTGACTGACCCTCTAACACCCAAGCAATATCCCAAGAAAATAATAGCACCACAAACAAGCACAAGAAATAAAGCAGAGAAAAGACACAAAAAATTGTTTACCCAGTTCGTCAATATATTTGACTACGTCTGGGGCACTACCAAGCCAGGATCTTGCACTATAATATGTTAAATCTGAGTTACAATAAGTATGGGGGCGGAAAATTGTTTATATACCTAACCTAGAATAAGATAAAACCCTAGTCTAATTAGAATTTCCGAAATTAAGCCAAATTCCCGTCCAGCGGTCGCTCGGCCGAGTCACCAGATTCGCTCGGCCGAGCATACTTCATCAGAATGTGTGTTTTTTCCCCGGTTAATGCATAGCCGCTCCTCAGTCTTGACTCGCCCTAGTTGCTCAGCCGAGTCCTTTACCTTGCTCGGCCGAGCATCACCTGCTCTGCGACTTTGCTGATTTCTTCTATTTAGATCGCTAGTTCCCGGTTTATCTCTATTCCAACAATCTCCCACCTAGAGATCAACCGGTATACAAACCCCGTATCCGTCTTAAACTCATCCTTAGTTCCATAGTGCTCACCTCAATCATGGTAGTGCCTTCCTCCTCTCCTATTCTCCAAGCCCAATTGAAGCTATGCATAGCTTCAACTTTTCAAGGTTTACCACCTTGGTCAACATGTCAGCCGGTTCTCCGATCCCAAAATATTCTCCAGCCTTAAGATCTTCCTCTCCAAGAGATACCTGATGTAATGAAACCTCAGCTCGATGTGCTTCGTTCTAGAATGAAACGCCGGATTCCTTGCTAGATGAATTGCACTCTGACTGTCACTGTAGAGAGCATTACCACTTCGCGTCTTCCCAAGTTCACCCAAGAAGTTCTACAACCATACCATCTTTTTACTTGCCTCTGTCACTGCCACATATTTTGCTTCTGCAGTCGACTGAGCCACGATCTTTTGCAATTTAGAAGCCCAGAAGATAGCCGTACCACCCAATGTAAACACATAACCCATAGTACTTCTCCTCTTATCAAGATCACTTGATGCCAAATCCGCATCAACATAACCTGCTAACACGACCTCCTTGCTTGAGAAACATAGTGCCTTACCAGCAGTACCATTTAAGTAACGAAGGATCCATTTAACCGCTTCCCAATGTTGCTTCCCTGGATTGCCCATGTACCGGCTGACTACTCCTACCGCATGTGCAATGTCCGGCCTTGTACACACCATTGCATACATTAGACTCCCCACTGCCAAAGCATATGGAGTCCTTTCCATCTTGTCACGCTCCTCCTTGCCCTTAGGTGAGTCCTTCTCGGATAGCTTGAAATGCATACCCAATGGTGTACCTGTTGGCTTTGCCTCTTCCATGCAAAATCATGCCAAGACCTTCTCGATGTACTTTGCTTGTGAAAGAACCAACTTACCCGACTCCCTATCCCGGTCAATCCGCATGCCCAAGATTTTTTTGGCCTCCCCCAAATCCTTCATCTCGAACCGCTCTGACAACTGTGCCTTCAATCTGTTTACCTCTCTACTACTAGAGCCCGCTATTAGCATGTCATCCACATATAATAGAAAGATTATGTACACATTGTCAGTGTTCTTGAAGTAGCAACAATGATCAGCCTCACATCTGATAAAATCAATGTCATACATGAATCCATCGAACTTCCTGTACCACTGCCTAGGAGCTTGTTTAAGGCCATACAAGCTCTTAGTCAACTTGCAAACCAGTTCCTCGTTACCCTCAGGCAAGTATCCCTCTGGTTGTACCATGTAAATTTCTTCCTCCAAATAGCCATGAAGAAAGGCCGTCTTTACATCCATCAGTTCCAGTAACAAGTTATCTGCCACTACTATCCTAGAACCATTCTGATATTGGTCATCTTTGTTGGTCCCAAAGGGCAACAAGGGTATGAAAAATAGCTAGAGGGGGGGTGAATAGCTGTTTTAAAATTCTTTTCGTACCCTTGATAAACTCAATTGCAAATGCGCATTTTATCAAATAAGCGTTATGATATGCGCCTATGTGAGTGAGTGAAACGCACAGCGGAAGTAAGTTAAGTAAATAGGCGCAAAGGTGATAAAGGGAGCGCACACACACTCTAAGTATTTTGGCTCAAAGTGGGTGAAATAAGAAACTAAGGCAAATGATATAACCAATCACAACACAATTCAAATCAATCAATCTACAATGATAAACAAACAAATAGTTAGATATGATATGAACTTTGAAAGGAAATAGCAAGAAAGTAAGTACGCGCTATTTGGAGAGGTTCGATTGGGAAAATGATCTACGTCCTTTACCAAGATGGTTAGTCTTGGATTTCTAATGGAGATCTTATATAATGAGGGAGTGTGACAAATTACAATATTTTGAGCTTATACACTAACTCAAGATCTAATATTCTATGAATGAACAAATACAAAACAATAACCGGTGTATCTCTTAAAGAAAGATCTAAGTGATCAAACTTAAAGAGGTGCGTGTATGATTTTAGTATCAAGGCTCTTTAGATCTTTGAGATTGAGAGCACAAGAAAACTAAAGTGTTATAGCTTGAAGATCTGGGCTAAGGATGAAGGTATGAAGATGTTCTTGAGGAATCTGGGAATTTCAAAGGCAATCTTCAAATCTTCAACAAATGCTTGTGAGAGAAATTCGTGGAAATCTTAGCAATTCTTTAGCAACTCAGCAACTTCAAAATGTTGAAGTTATGGGGTATTTATAGTGAAATCCCAAAAACTAGCCGTTGGAAATTCATGATGATTCTGAGCAAAGGACAAATGTGCTGTCGCTCATTGAGTGGAGCACGTGTCCTTTTATATCCGTTAGACACATAACACAATTGTGACCGTTGTGGACAGGTGTCCTCAATTGGGGCGCACACGTGTTATTTAACCATCGTTTGAATTTATTTGCGTAGTTTGAATTCTCTTTAAGTCTTTGAGTCTTCATTAAATCACTGAGTGTTTTGAATTAACACATTTAGGCGCGTGAGCCAGAGAGGCACAAGGGTATATCCGCGCGCCAAGATAGGCGTATAGGAGCATAGCCTATATGGCGCATGGCCCAAATAGAGAAAGGCGCATGGCGCGTGGCGCAGGAGGCGCGGCTCAAACTCACTGAGTGATTTTTCTTGAATCTTGATCTTCTTGCCCTATTTCTAAGCCTATTCTATTACAATGGACAACCTAAAAAATGAAGTATAAATACTTCTTACATGTGGGTCTAAAGTCCATGAAATAAAACTTAGGTGATGGATCAATCAAATCTAATCAATCCTATTACATTGAAACTGAGATATATGTGGGCATACCCAACAATCTCCCCCTATTTGATTGATGCCATTACCTACTATATCAAGGACAAACATTATACTTGATAAAAAAATGTCCAAATAAATGATATTGGTAAATCATGTCTCAAGTTAATGCACACACTAGTCCAAGATATAGATTTCTAATCTATTCCAATAAGGATAAAACATTACAAATGGAAAGATAGAAACAACAGTTTATAACACATTCAAAATGATATGAGTTTTAGTTTTGAAATGTGTTTAAACAAGGTTTAAACTCAATGCATTAAAATGTGAAGCAGTTCAAATATGATGCATATGATTTTAAACAACATTCAATGTTCTACAAACAAGAAGTTTGAGTGAACAAGGTTTGAGATAAACGTGATGCTTTGTTCTCATTAATAGTTGGGATGTAGGAGTTACAGATTACAAGTATTGAACAGAACAAGACCAAAAGAGGTGCTAAAACATGTAAGTACTAAATCACTAGAAAAGATTTCTAATCACAAAAAGTTCTAACAACTTACAAACAAACAAAAAAAAAACTAAGGGTTAGGAGGAGGCGCGTCTTAATCCTCCAATCCTTCTTCAATTTCTGAGACGGTGTTGGTAGTGGTGCCCTAGGCACGTTTAATAAACGTTGTAATTGTTATCATTTATTTCATATCAATAAAGAGATGTTTTGATTATTATTATTGTTCATGTTTACTTATAATAATCTCCGTCCCTAGTACTTGTTATGCACTAGTATAAAGGCTAAATGATCATGGGATGATCATGTTAGATTTATGGGTACTTGTTTGGAACAAGGTACTGGACATGACCCGCTTTATGAGATTTATGTCATGGTCTATGTCATACATATATCTCATATTAGTTATGTCATTTGAATCCTTAGACATGAAGTTATTATAGTCTTCCACTTGATGAACATTATGTTTGACATATTCAAACGCTACTTTTAACAGAGTAGTTATAAAGGGTATGATTGACATAATCGGATTCACGTAGGGAAGAATAATAAGCTAAATGGATTTGTCCCTCCTCGGAGAGATGTCAAGCTTGGGCCTCTCGTAGGAATGATGTTGATTAAATGTTCGGCCGGACTCAAATAAATTGATTGGATCAATGTCATTTGGATTATCAACATATTCGGAATCGAGAAAGTATTGAACAAAACAAGTTGACTCTTTGACCATGACTTGTGTTCAATGATATCGTGGACAAAAGGATTATGACATATTCTAAGAGGAATGCGAACTTGTATCTAGTTATACTATTTGGGTAGGTATGACGGTTTGCTAGAACCTAATCATATCTTATGGTTTCATGTTTGAATCCATTGCCAACTTAGTATAATCCTAGAGGGTCACACACAATAGAACGAATCTTTAAAAGGACTAAATTGGAATTTTGGAAATTCTGGACATTCTGAGAAGTGGGCGACCGCACAGTTTGGACTGGGCGGCCGCACACTTAGTTCAGTTTTGTACCAGTTTTGCTTCAGATAGTTGTGCGACCGTACAGAGGGTTTTGGGCGGCCGCACAGTGCTGTCGGGTGGCAGATTCCTAATTTGATTAGGAAACGAATTTTGGACGGATTTTGACACAAGTTTCCTATTTGGAATAGGTCATACTTGTGTATAAAAGACCAAATTCGGCCAGCACTCAAAGCCAATGATTTAGTGAGTCTCAAAGAGTTTGAGAGAGGGTTTATTTTGTTCTAAGACATTCTTGGTTGAAGAACAAAATAATACACAAAATAAATTCTATATAGTTCTTTTGATTGTGAAAAGGTGTTTCACAATTTGGTCTAGCAACCAAGATCAAAGAAGCTCCTTTGATATTCGTTCGAAGTGTGGATACCGCTAGAGGGTGAAAATCATCATCTTCAAAGTTCGTGTTCAAGCTTTGTGATCGTGATCAAGTCTTCAAACCTCCACCAAAGACCAAGAGAATTTGATAGCCATCAAGGGTTAGTTTATTCCTTTATTCTCATGTCGTATTTGATTTAATCATATGAACGGATCTATGGGCTTTGGGTTTCAAAATTTTAAATTGCTATACTCCGCTGCGCATGTATCTACGAAACCCAACAGTGGTATCAGAGCCCCGTTCATGTTGATTATTTCAATACCTAGATCATGTTATGTGTATATAAATTGTTTATGTACCTTGCATGATATGAATATTGGAATATGTGATGTTTATGTGTTATGTGATTTTTTGTGGTTTATTGTTTTACAACTTTAATCGCACGATTCAATCGCAATAAATAAATTATGGTGGATTCAGAATTGTTGGTTATTAATTTTTGATTGGATCAAAGTTTTAATAATCGGGGAAAAACAATTTTGAGACAAAATTTTCTAACTTAAAATTCTGCACATTCTGATGGCTCCGGGCGACCGCACAAAATTCCTTGGGCGGCCGCACAGGGGTTTTTGGGCGGCCGCACAAGGGGATCAGAAGGTCTGATTTTGCTCAAAAATCAGAATTTGGAATTTTCGAAAGGTTCAACAAAACCAGTAACAGAACCAATACAGACCTGCTGATCTGGAATGGGTTTTGGGTAGTTGGTTTTGTGTGGATCTTGGGGTTTGATTTTCCTATTTGTTTTAGTCTTGTGATTCTAAGATTGGTTCAAGGTTTGGATGGCTAATCTGCGTTCATCGAGATTGTGTTTCCCAAACTTGATCGCAATCAAAGTCTCAAAGATGAAACGAAGTTAGAATTATGAAGAGTTCATAATTGCTAAAATTGAGAAACAAAGTTCTTGATTCAAAGTTTGGAGATCCATGTGGAATTGTGAATGCAATTGGCCTACGTTCATCGAGACCATCTATTGCTTAGTTTCGGCCACATGGACTACTTTCTTGGTTTCTTGAGTTAGTGCGGGATTGTGGTTGCCTAATGGCTTAGTTCGACCGCACTTCTTGTTGTCTTGATTCGGAAATAATAACCAAAGTTGAAATAGTCTCATCCTCATAATTATAGAGAAACTAATGACACATAAATATCATGCTTAAATTAATGAGATTAATTTAGTGGCTAAACTTGATGTGTAACATGTTTATATTATGTGCTCATAAATGTGTTATATGCTATATGTGATGAACCTTCAAAGAAAGTTTTAAGTCTTTTATTGCCATGCCATGATTAAAACACTTGTTAGTACATAAGTGACTCTAATGTAGATTCGCCCTAGCGAGATGCATTAAATTTATTTATGTATGAGCAAGATAGATAATGTGGGCACGCCCTAGCGGGACACATTAACTATGCGTTTAAAATGGTTAGACTTAATTGGGCGTCAAAACAGTTTTGGGCCTAGGCAAAGATGAGGTTTAACATGCTTTTTGAAATTGGATTTCTTAAAGAATCTCATAAAAGGAACTAAGAGTCATATGAGATATGATTGACAAGAGTTGTCTACCTAATTAATTTGATTTTGTGTAATCCGCCTTAGCGGACTTGAAATTAAATTAAAGTTGGATCTTAACCCATTTAAATTATATTATACATTGGATGTATATGAAGGTTATATAATTTAGTGGGAGTATTTTGTTTGAAAAATACACTATTTATCTCTTTAATGAAAATCAGTACTTATTAAATTTTGGAAATTTTTTGCATATTTGTAGATAATGACTAATAACACTCAATCAATGTCGTTGCGATCGATCCTTGAGAAGGATAAGCTCGAAGAGAATGGTACCAACTTTATGGATTGGATCCGTAGCATAAGAATTGTTCTTAGGCAAGAAGATAAGTTGTACATTCTCGATGGGCCTCTCCCTGCTGAACCACCGCCTACTGCCCCTAGGGTAGAAAGAGACAATTACAAGAAACATCGTAATGATTCTAGAGATGTAAGTTGTCTCATGCTTGCTGCTATGTGTTCAAAACTCCAACAAAGTTTGGAACATTTGGAAGCCTATGAGATAGGCGTGGAGTTGAGAACCATGTTTCAAGAGCAAGCTAGGCAAGAGAGGTACAAGACCATTGTTGCATTCACTACTAGTAAAATGAATGAAGGGCAACAAGTGAGTCCTCACTTTCTTAAAATGAAAGGTTATGTAGAGCACCTTGAGAAACTTGGCTATCCAATCCCATTGGAGCTAGCCACGGATCTCATTCTTAATTCATTGCCTAAAAGTTATAATCAGTTTGTGATGAATTATAACATGCATGGAATGGATAAGAATCTCTCTGAGTTGCATAGGATGCTCAAAACTGCAGAGATGAAAATTGTGGAGAAAGGTTCTCCCGTGCTCTTGGTTCATGATGGGAAGAAGGCTGGTGCCAAAGGAAAGGGTAAGGCAAAAGTTGTCAAACCCAAAATAAGCAAGGCAAAGGTTGCCAATGCTTCTGAGGCAAAACCTGATTCACAAAAGGATGCAATCTGTTTCCATTGTCAAGAAATTGGTCATTGGAAACGTAATTGCAAGGCTTTCTTGGAAGAGCAAAAGAAGAAGAAGAGCAGCAAGGCTGCGTCGACTTCAGGTATCTATATGATAGATATTCTCCTTTCTACCACTGATTCTTGGGTATTGGATACCGGATGTGGTTCTCACATTTGTCTAAATGTGCAGGGACTAAAGAATAGGAGACTGCTTAAAGAAGGTGAAGTAGATCTACGCGTGGGGAATGGAGCAAGAGTTGCTGCATTAGCCGTAGGGACTTATGAAGTCACTTTACCTTCCGGATTAATTCTTGTTTTGAACAATTGTTATTATGTTCCGGATTTAAGCAGAAATATTATTTCAATTTCTTGTTTGGATAATGAAGGTTTTAAGTTTCTTATTGAGAATAAGAAATTTTCTATTTATTTAAATGATGTGCTTTATGGTATTGCTAATTCATTTAATGGCCTTTATATCTTGGATGTCAAGAATAAAAATAATGTCTATCATGTAAATAAGAAATCTAAACCTAATGATGTAAATCATACTTATTTGTGGCATTGCCGTCTTGGTCATATTAATGAGAAGCGTATCTCAAAACTCCATGGGGACGGACTTTTAGGTTCATGTGACCTCGAGTCATATGATACTTGTGAGTCGTGTCTTCTTGGAAAAATGACTAAGACACCTTTTACCAAGCTAGGTGAAAGGGCAAGCGACTTATTGGGGTTGATACATTCCGATGTATGCGGACCATTAAGTAGCAATGCTAGGGGAGGATTTCAATACTTCATAACCTTCACTGATGATTATAGTAGATTTGAGTATGTTTACCTAATGAAACATAAAAGTGAAGCATTTGAGATATTTAGAATATTTCAAAATGAAGTAGAAAAACAACTTGGCAAAAGTATAAAGGCATTTCGATCAGATCGAGGTGGTGAATACTTGAGCCAAGAATTTGATGATCATCTAAAGAATTGTGGAATAGTTTCACAATTGACTCCGCCCGGAACACCACAATGGAATGGTGTGTCTGAGAGGAGAAATTGGACTTTGTTAGACATGGTTCGATCAATGATGAGTCAAGTTGATCTTCCAATATCCTTTTGGGGTTACGCTCTAGAAACCGCTGCTTTCACACTAAATCAAGTTCCAACTAAATCGGTTCCAAAGACTCCATATGAGATGTGGAGTGGAAAGAAACCCCGTGTATCTTTCATGAGGATTTGGGGTTGCGAAGTTTATGTCAAGAGACTTATCTCTGAAAAACTAGCACACAAATCTGATAAATGTATTTTCGTGGGATATCCTAAGGAAACTAAAGGATATTACTTTTACAACCGAAAGGACAACAAAGTGTTTGTTGCCCGAACTGGTGTCTTTCTAGAGAAAGAGTTTCTCTCCAAAGAAATCAGTGGGAGTAAAATAAATCTTGAAGAAATTCAAGACCCAGAAAATATCATTGAACCAATAGTGGAACAAGAACAAGAATCACAAGGAGTTGTGGAACCTGTTCAAAATACACAAGTAACTCGCAGATCTAGTAGGTTACGATCCGAGCCCGAGAGATATGGATTTCTCGTAACGGATAGTAATGAGGTAGAAATCATTGAGAATGATGAACCGTCAACCTACCAAGAGGCGATGTCTTCTCCTGATTCGGACAAGTGGCTTGGAGCCATGGAATCCGAATTGCAATCCATGCAAGACAATCAAGTTTGGAATTTGATTGATGCGCCCGAAGGTGTAAAAACCATAGGATGCAAATGGGTCTTCAAGAAGAAGACTGACATGGATGGGAAGGTTCATACTTACAAAGCTAGGCTTGTAGCGAAGGGTTATAGGCAAGTTCATGGTATTGACTATGATGAGACCTTTTCACCCGTAGTAATGATCAAGTCTATAAGAATTTTGCTTGCCATTGCCGCATATCATGACTATGAAATATGGCAGATGGACGTCAAAACCGCTTTCCTAAATGGAAAACTCCAAGAGGATGTGTATATGACACAACCAGAAGGTTTTGAACAAGATTCTAAGGTATGCAAATTGCAAAGATCCATCTATGGATTGAAGCAAGCTTCAAGGAGTTGGAATCTCCGTTTTGATGAATCGATCAAAGAGTTTGGTTTCATCAAAACGAAGATGAGCCTTGTGTATACAAGAAGATTAGTGGGAGCATAATGCTATTCCTTATTTTATACGTGGATGACATATTGCTCATTGGAAACGACATTCCTACACTTCAGTCTGTGAAGACTTGGTTAGGAAAGTGCTTCGCGATGAAAGATATGGGTGAAGCCGCATATATTCTTGGCATTAAGATCTATAGAGATAGATCAAGGAGGCTACTTGGTTTAAGCCAAAGTACATACATTGACAAGGTCATTAGAAGATTCCGTATGGAAAATTCTAAGAGAGGAACTTTGCCCGTGTTACATGGAATTTCTCTAAGCAAGACTCAATGTCTTAAGACAAAAGATGAGCGTGAGAAAATGAATGATGTTCCATATGCTTCGGCAATTGGGTCCATCATGTATGCCATGATTTGTACTAGGCCGGATGTATCTTATGCTTTGAGCATGACAAGTAGATACCAATCCGACCCTGGCGAAAATCACTGGATAGCTGTAAAAGCGATTCTTAAGTACTTGAGAAGAACTAAAGACTCGTTTTTTGTCTATGGAGGAATGGAAGATGATCTCGTTGTAAATGCTTACACGGATGCAAGCTTCCAAACCGACAAAGATGATAGCCGATCGCAATCGGGTTTTGTGTTTATGTTAAATGGTGGAGCTGTAAGCTGGAAGAGTTCCAAGCAAATTACAACCGCTGATTCTACAACAGAAGCTGAGTATATTGCTGCATCGGATGCTGCAAAGGAAGCTGTTTGGATTAAGAAGTTCATAACTGAACTTGAAGTGGTTCCTAGTATTGCTAATCCAATAGACCTTTATTGTGATAATAATGGTGCTATTGCTCAAGCAAAGGAACCAAGAGCACATCAAAAATCCAAACACATACTTAGGCGTTTTCATATCATTCGAGAGATCGTTGATAGGGGAGACGTAAATATATGCAGAGTACCTACTGATGACAATGTTGCGGACCCGCTAACAAAGGGACTTCCACAAGCTAAACATGATGGTCATGTTAGGTCCATGGGTATTAGATACATGGGAGATTGGGCCTAGGGCAAGTGGGAGATTGTTGGTAGTGGTGCCCTAGGCACGTTTAATAAACGTTGTAATTGTTATCATTTATTTCATATCAATAAAAAGATGTTTTGATTATTATTATTGTTCATGTTTACTTATAATAATCTCCGTCCCTAGTACTTGTTATGCACTAGTATAAAGGCTAAATGATCATGGGATGATCATGTTAGATTTATGGGTACTTGTTTGGAACAAGGTACTAGACATGACCCGCTTTATGAGATTTATGTCATGGTCTATGTCATACATATATCTCATATTAGTTATGTCATTTGAATCCTTAGACATGAAGTTATTATAGTCTTCCACTTGATGAACATTATGTTTGACATATTCAAACGCTACTTTTAACAGAGTAGTTATAAAGGGTATGATTGGCATAATCGGATTCACGTAGGGAAGAATAATAAGCTAAATGGATTTGTCCCTCCTCGGAGAGATGTCAAGCTTGGGCCTCTCGTAGGAATGATGTTGATTAAATGTTCGGCCGGACTCAAATAAATTGATTGGATCAATGTCATTTGGATTATCAACATATTCGGAATCGAGAAAGTATTGAACAAAACAAGTTGACTCTTTGACCATGACTTGTGTTCAATGATATCGTGGACAAAAGGATTATGACATATTCTAAGAGGAATGAGAACTTGTATCTAGTTATACTATTTGGGTAGGTATGACGGTTTGCTAGAACCTAATCATATCTTATGGTTTCATGTTTGAATCCATTGCCAACTTAGTATAATCCTAGAGGGTCACACACAATAGAACGAATCTTTAAAAGGACTAAATTGGAATTTTGGAAATTCTGGACATTCTGAGAAGTGGGCGACCGCACAGTTTGGACTGGGCGGCCGCACACTTAGTTCAGTTTTGTACCAGTTTTGCTTCAGATAGTTGTGCGACCGTACAGAGGGTTTTGGGCGGCCGCACAGTGCTGTCGGGTGGCAGATTCCTAATTTGATTAGGAAACGAATTTTGGACGGATTTTGACACAAGTTTCCTATTTGGAATAGGTCATACTTGTGTATAAAAGACCAAATTCGGTCAGCACTCAAAGCCAATGATTTAGTGAGTCTCAAAGAGTTTGAGAGAGGGTTTATTTTGTTCTAAGACATTCTTGGTTGAAGAACAAAATAATACACAAAATAAATTCTATATAGTTCTTTTGATTGTGAAAAGGTGTTTCACAATTTGGTCTAGCAACCAAGATCAAAGAAGCTCCTTTGATATTCCTTCGAAGTGTGGATACCGCTAGAGGGTGAAAATCATCATCTTCAAAGTTCGTGTTCAAGCTTTGTGATCGTGATCAAGTCTTCAAACCTCCACCAAAGACCAAGAGAATTTGATAGCCATCAAGGGTTAGTTTATTCCTTTATTCTCATGTCGTATTTGATTTAATCATATGAATGGATCTATGGGCTTTGGGTTTCAAATTTTAAATTGCTATACTCCGCTGCGCATGTATCTACGAAACCCAACAGACGGAGCGCTGGATTTTCTTGGAAAGTTGATAGGCGCGGTGGACATTGGCATGAGTGTCGGTGAGAAGAGTATGAGTTTCAGTGACACCGTCTCTGATGTAGCGCAAGTGATCAACGTTGAAGTTTTGATACTCATCAATGGAGCGCTGTGTAATTTGATGTTGCTGAGAAACATTTTCTTCTATTATTTGAAGATGAGCTTCAATAGCATTCTGAGTAGTGATAATATCAGAAGAAATGTGATCGGCGCGTCTGTCTGAGCTTGAGTGAGCGGCGGTGAAGTGAGTGACAATCATATCTTTCAACACATCCAACTTTGAAACTAACACATTTATGTTGGACTGAGATGCAGCAGACTGAGGTATGAAGGTAGGAGGCGCAACAGATGAAGTGTGCGCCTGATCAGGTTAAGTTTGTACCTGAGTCTGTGTCTGCGCCGGAGGAGTAGAAGAGAGTTTGGCCTTGATTGAATTCATCTCCCCCTTAATGGCAGCAATCTCTCCAGACTGATCAGTGAGCATGGAAGTGAGGAGCTCAAATTGAGATTTAATATGAGTCTGGCATTGCTCCAAATTGGTCTGCCCCTGCTGCAAAGATTTCAGAACAGAGAGTACCTCGCTCAATTCTGAGGGAGCATAAGGAGGAGGCACAGGGGTACTAGGAGGCGCGTCATCAGATTGATGCGCTTGAGTTGATTGGGGCGCAAGAACAGGAGAAAGCGGAGGAGCATATTCATCTTCGATGCACGGAGAAGGAATGCACGGAGGAATAGACTCTTTCTCCCCCTGAACTGGTTCATCTAAGTCAGAAGTATCATCTCCAAAAAGGTCAATATGAAGTTGATTTCTTGACACTTGTTCCTTATGAATTTTGAGAATTGGAGGCGCACGGGATACAGGGGCGCGAACTGAAGGCGCGCGTTGGGTAGGCGCAGGATCAACTGAGCTTTTCTCAACATCTGCGCTTGAACCAGCGCCTTTCTTGCGTTCTAGCTTCTCTAACTCAGTAGCTTGCTTGGCTCTAAAATCTTCATCACGTTTCTTTTGAGCCTCAAGCCTGCTAGCTTCCTGCGCGACCCTTAGATCCCTATCCTCATCTGATTCAAATCTGGTGCGCTTGATAGGAGGTCTTGGAGGTTCTTCAACAATCCTCTTTCCTTTGCTCTTTTCTGCGCCTGGAGGAATATCTGCGCGCTTACTTGCGCCAACTGGTTCCTTGCTTGACTTTGTTGGTGCGCCTTTAAGAACTGGCGCATCATCGGATTCAGTGTCTTCATCAACTAAGCCTTCAATGGATTTGATCCGAATTCCTGTTGTGCGCTTAACGGGCTTCTTTCTGCGCTTTTTGAGATCTAAGTTAACTTTTCCAAAAATTGGAACGTCGTCAGTCTTGTAGGCAGGGTTCTCATTCAAAAATTTGACTAACTCAGGATAAGTTAGAAAAGTTTTATGAGAAGACGGCAGTGAGAACGGAACTTGGTCTTTCCTTCATTCTTGTTCTTGACATACTTGTCAATCTGTTCGCTCAAAGTTTTAAACAAAATGTGAGGCCAGTGGAGCTTTGTCTTGGCCATGATTGCAGCAGTGTATTCCCATTGTTCCACGGTGAATCTGTTGACATTACCAGTTTTGAACACAATAGAGGTGCCAACAAGGTGCGCAATATGTGATAAGAGATCTCCTCCATCTCTAATTTCTACAAGTTTGATATTATTTTGAAGCGTGGGAATATTAACAAGCGCAGCAGCCATCTTATTTTGATCTTTGATAGAGTAATCCATTGGACGCCCAATAATTCGATCTTCACACGTAGAAGGAAAACTGATTAGATTTCGAATCACAGAGGAGGATAGACTGACGTCTACATTTTGCACACGAGCCTCAATCCTGTAGCGAGTGCGTCCATTATCATATACTCCCTCCGTCCCGCCGGAAACTTCAAAAAAAAATTATGGCACAAGAATTAAGGGAAAAAGTGAAAAAGGTGATGTGTTGTGAGTGTTGATAGTTGAGTGGGAGAGAAAAAGTGGGGTAGAGAATAGTTAGTGGGTTAGTGGATGTGAGTATGAGAAGTGGGACCCACTAATTAAAAAGTATTAAAAACTTTCCATTTATGGATTTTGCAATTTCTATGGGACGCCCAAAATGGTAAGTTTTGCAATTTCCGGCGGGACGGAGGGAGTATTTCTACTAGATGAGCGGTTGAAAAGAATTCATCAACTAGGAGCGGGGAAAAGTATAGCTGATCCATTGTGAATAATGGAAGCAGACCAGCAGCAGAGACGGTCTCAATGATCTCTCTTCCAATATCTTCACCAGATATCTCGAAGAGATCAAGAGTTTCTTCTAGTTTAAAGTTAGCTAGATCCTGAAAAACAAAACATAAGAGAATCAGCATTGTAAGAGGCGCATAGAATCAAGTAAATGAGAAAAGTAAAAAGTAGGCGCAGAACACAATATAGGCGCATGATAATAGTAGGCGCATACTATTACTAGGCGCATATATATTTGTAGGTGCATAAATTTTACAAGGCGCATAGAATGATTCTATGAAAAGTACTAAGAAAAATTTAGACATAAAAATTTGACTAAGTATGAATTTAGGCGCATAAGATTTTAGGCGCATAATGACTTTAGGCGCATGAATGATTGAGGCGCATACAATTGTTAGGCGCATGAATCAATAAAGGCGCATAAGGTCTTTAAGGCGCATAAGATACTAGGCGCATAAAATGATATTTAGGCGCATGTCTATGTAAAAATTGAACTTAGTATAAAAGCACACAAACAATGAAAATACATAAGCATGCAAGCAAACAAGATCAAACATGAAAATTTTGAAAAACAAGTTTTGAAAATTTTGAAACCCAAGTCATGCAAAAATAAACGAAGAACACGAAGAACGTGCTCGAGTGCTTGAAGAACATGAAGAACACCAAGAACACTTAATTCGTGAAACTTCACCAAATCAAACATACAATATATCAAAATGACCGTACGGAGACAAGGATAACAAATATGTAAATCAAAACAAGTAATAATCAACAACAAAAACAGAAAATGGATTTGAATGTCCGAAATTTCGAAAAGTACAACAATGGTGATTTTTCAGATTCGCACCAAAAAGCGAATTGATCGTTGAAAAAGTTAGATATAAAGATTCGAAATTGAAAAACTAACACAACCCAACAAACGATTTCAAAAACGGATCAACGAAACAAGATTTGTCAAGAAAAATATGATCCGAGTTTTTTTTGAAAAACGATGAACACACAGAAATGACGAAAAATGTAGAAAATACAGAAATTTAGGAGATTTAAGGTTAGAAATCCATACCATTTCATCTTGATTTGTCTTTGATGATCGTTTTGGACCCATTAACAGTGTATATGAAGAGAAATATAGAAGAAGTGAAGAAAATATATATATATATAGAGATAGAGAGAGAGAGAGAAGGAGGGTCAGAGAGAGAGAGAGAGAGAGAGAGTCGGGAAGGAGAGGATGGAGAAGGAGTTGGTGAGGGTTATGTAGGGGTAATGATTATAAATGGGGTTTAGGGTTTCTAGGATGGGAGGTGAAGAGATAGGCATTTATGAGGGATTTTGAGGAGGGGATGGACATTAATGGAGAAATGACACAAAGTACATTGATGTGACATTTGGGTATAAGAAAAACTGCTCCACTAATTCAACCTAGCCAACCAACGTGGGAGCTTCAACTAAGAAGTTCCAAAACCTTTCTTTCCCTATAAGTGTATGAGCAATTTTGACTAATTTTTGCACAAACCCCAAAAACATATGTTTTGGTGTAAGTTTGGGGTGCAAGAAATAAATCCCCAGAAAATAAAATTTTTGAAAAACGTAAAACGAGGGAAAAATTAATTGCACAAGTACCCTTGAACAATTAATAGAATGTCAAAAGACAAAGATTCCTATAATAAATAAGAACAATCATACCTGGTACTTGTGAAAAATTGAGTACGTTCAATCATTGAAATAATAAATTTTGAGCATTGATTGAGCCGTAATATTAACTGCGCGCATGGGAGGCACATAACACTCATGGGTGCGCATGAATAATAGGGCGCATAAGGCTTTGAGCGCGCATAAGTATTAGGTTGCATTGGATGCTAGGCGCGCATAAAAGAGTAGAGCGTGCATGAGAGTTGAGCGCGCAGTGAGTGTAGGGCGCGCAAGGTATTGGGCGCGCAGGGTTTGCTTGAGACTTAAGATGATTTATCATTTTAACCTACTATACTCATATAACTCAACAAAACATAAAATCATTAGTATTGACAAAACTGTAATGAATTTTAGTTGAGTTCAAGCATACCCATTTCACCTCTCAAAAATATGAACCGTTTCGCGTCAAGTGCTTTCGTTAGAATGTCGGCGATTTGATAGTCGGTTCCCACGTGTTCCAAATGTATATTTCCTTTCTCCACGTGGTCTTTGAGGAAGTGATATTTGATGTCGATGTGTTTGGTCATTGAGTGCATGACAGGATTTTTAGAAACCGCAATTGTTGAAGTGTTGTCGCAGTAGATGGGACAATTTTCTTCAATGATATCATAGTCCACCAATTGCTGCTTCATCCATAGTATTTGACAGCAACAGCTTCCCGCAGCGATATATTCAGCTTCGGTTGTTGAGACAGATACTGAAGCTTGTTTCTTACTTGCCCATGACACAAGTCGATATCCGAGGAAATGACAAGTGCCACTAGTGCTTTTCCTATCGATTGTGCATGCTGCATAATCCGCATCTGAATAACCTACAAGTTTAAAGTTCGAATATTTGGTATACCAAAGTCCAAGGTTAACAGTACCGGAAAGATATCTTATAATACGTTTCACAGCAATTAAGTGCGCTTCTCTAGGGTCAGATTGATAACGAGCGCAAACACAAACACTAAACATAATATCGGGCCTACTAGCAGTAAGATAAAGGAGCGAGCCAATCATACCTCGATAGGGGGCTTGATCAACACGTTTACCTTTTAAATCTTTGTCGAGTTTGTTGCCGGTGGCCATCGGAGTATCATATGCTTTGGCGTTCTCAAGTCCAAATTTCTTGATTAAGTCCTTTGTATATTTGGCTTGATTGATGAATATGCCTTCATTCATTTGTTTGATTTGAAGTCCGAGGAAGAATGTGAGTTCTCCCATCATGCTCATTTCAAACTTGCTCTTCATTAGTTTCTCAAAGCGCTTGCACATCAATTCATTAGTAGAACCAAATATAATATCATCAACATAAATTTGAACAAGTAATTTATGACCATTATGTTTGCCAATGAAAAGAGTTGTATCGATTTTACCGCGAGTGAAGCCTTTTTCAATGAGAAACTTTGATAGTGTATCGTACCATGCTCTTGGTGCTTGTTTGAGTCCATACAAAGCTTTCTGGAGTTTGTACACATGATTTGGAAATTGTGAATCTTCAAACCCAGGTGGTTGAGCAATGTAGACTTGTTCTTGGAGTTCACCATTTAGAAACGCGCTCTTCACATCCATTTGATATAACTTGAAGTTCTTGTGAGCTGCGTAAGCTAGAAATAATATGATAGCTTCAAGCCTTGCTACGGGCGCAAAAGTTTCATCGTAATCAATTCCTTCTTCTTGCCTATAGCCTTGTGCAACCAATCTTGCTTTGTTTCTTGTGATGGTTCCATTCTCATCCATCTTGTTTCTGAACACCCATTTCGTACCAATCACTCCTTGATCATTTGGTCTTGGAACAAGAGTCCAAACCTTACATCGTTCAAATTGATTGAGTTCTTCTTGCATAGCAACGACCCAATTAGGATCTTGGAGCGCTTCATCAACCTTCTTCAGTTCAATTTGAGAGATGAATATAGTATAAGTATCAAAGTTTGTAGCTCTCCTTGTACGAACACCAACGTTTAGATCACCAATGATATTATTGATTGGGTGACCTCTAACTTCATGAATTTCAGGAGGTAAGTTAGGTTGAGTCATAGTAACTTGAAGGTCTTCAATTGGTACATCTTTACCAGATTCTAAATCATCAAAATTTGGGGGTTGAATTGGTGTAGAGTTGAAACTTGGGTTTACTCCAGATGCAGCTGAAGATATAGGCGCATGAGAGGCATCAACAGGCGCAACATGTGAGTGAGGTGCAGCTGATGACTCATGGGGCGCGCCATATGAGGAATTAGGCGCAACTGATGTTGATGGATTTCCTTGAGTTGATAGATTCTGCTCTTGTATAGGCGCAACATAAATAGGAGCACCTGTATCATTAAGCTCAACAGAATCATCAGCAACATTTGGAGCCAAATGTGGCTCAAGGAGAGAATGTTCATCAAATGTAATATGTACAGATTCAACTATCACTAATGTAGTTCTATTAAAAATGCGAAAAGCTTTAGAATGTTTGGCATACCCAACAAAAATACCTTCGTCGGCTTTGGCATCGAATTTACCTCTATGTTCATTTCCGTTGTAGAGGATATAACATTTGCAACCAAAGATCTTAAAGAATGCAATGTTGGGAGTTTTACCACGCCAAAGTTCATACGGAGTCTTGTTATGAAGTTTGTTGATGAGGGAACGATTTTGAGTAAAACATGCTGTGTTGATAGCTTCTTCCCAAAAGTACTTAGGTAATTTTGCTTCAGCTATCATCGTCTTTCCCGCTTCAATCACGTTCTATTCTTTCTTTCCACAGCACCATTTTGTTGAGGAACTCCAGCGGTTGAGAAGTTGTGATCTATCCCATGATCGTCACAATATCGAGCAACACCGTTGTTCTTGAATTCTGTTCCATTGTCGGATCGAACACTAACGATGTCATCTTCTTTTTGGGTTTGGAGCAGTCTGAATAAGGTGGTCAAAATTTCGTAACAATCGTCTTTTGAGATCATCATTTCCACCCATGTATATCTTGAATAATCATCCACCACAACTAGAGTATACTCGTTCTTTCGAATACTTGCAGTGGTGACTGGTCCAAATAGATCAATGTGGAGCAGTTGCAAACATCTAGAAGTTGAAGGATTGGTCTTGCTGGAGAAAGATTTCTTCGGTTGTTTGCCAAGTTGACATGCGGCGCACTTCTTGTCATGATGATCAGCAACCTTGGGAAGTCCTTTAACTAGGTTATTCCTGCTGAGTTTAGATAGATATTTAAAGTTCAAGTGACTTAAGCGCTTGTGCCACAACCAACTATTTTCGCTCACACTTTTAGCTACAAAACAAAGATTAGTACTAGAGTTCATACTATGGAAATCAATAATGTAAATATTTGTCTTACGATATCCCGTGAGTAATGTAGCTCCAGTTTTGCCATTCTTGATAAGACATTGAGTTGAGGTGAAATGGCATTCTAATCCTTTGTCGCAGAATTGAGATATGGATAATAAATTGTGCTTGAGCCCTTCGACGAGAGAGACTCTTTCAATGCACACTTTGTCTTTCTTGAGCTTTCCATATGCAACAATTTGACCTTTGTTATTATCACCAAATGTTACTGAGGGACCTCTTTCTTCATGGACATCTTCTAATAAGGATTTATCTCCAGTCATGTGTCTTGAACACCCACTATCGAGAATCCATTCATAATTTCTAGCTTTTGAAGATCCAGCCATGAAACAAAGAACCTGAAATATAGACATTTAAGTAGGTCCCCTTTATTCCTTTTGGGTCCTAGGGTTAGCAACTTTTGACAACCCACTCTTGCTTGACCTTAGGGTTTTTACGTCATTTGGCATTGGGAGTGAATCGCAAAAGGCATTCCACGGCCTTGTGTCCAGAACAATCACAAATGGAACAATGATGAAAGCCACCAATCACATGAGTTTTCACAAACTCTTTACTTTTCTTTGGGATAGCATTCTTCTTTGGGTCATATGGACTAGCCTTAACAAAATCCTTCTTTTGAAATTTTGGAGCGCTTGATCTAGGAGGGCGCATAGGGCTACGAGGCGCACGGCGATGAGGCGCGTGGCTCCTAGGCGCATAATGAGCACTCGGAGAAGGAGCGCGCTTTGTTTCAAGAGGGATTTTGCTAGAGGATGATTCATCTGTAGCTATATCTTTTCCATTAGCTTTCCCAAATTGCTTCGTTGGGTAGACATAATGGAATGTTTGTCTTTTGACTTTTTCCTGTCCTTTACCCATTGAATTAGAATGTTTTCCTTGGGAATTTCAAAAGTTTGTTGGTTTGTAAATTCACTATCTCTTTCAGCACAGATATCACATTTAAAGTTGTCACTAGTTGATGAGAATCCCAAGCCACTTTTATCACCACTGACTTTTTGGGACTCAAATATATTCTCCATAGTGACACGAGAGTTGGACCACTCATTTGTAATCTTTTTAAAATCAGTAATTTGAGTAACCAATTCATCGTTTGGAACTTTAAGAAGTGAGTTCTGTTCTGTTAGAAAAGTGTTTTTAACAGTAAGAGGAGTCATGCTCTTTATCTGCTCCTTAAAGAGGGTGAGTGTAGATACCCCGGGGGACCACGGCTTGGCTAGAGCGCGTGAATTACCTAGGATGTCTAATTGATTTTAAGAGTCGCCACCTATATTTTAGGGGAACATAAGAAAAACCTAAAAAGAGCCAATTTTATATACAAACCAGAGATTCGGGAAAAGATGGGTTCGGGGGTTAGGTGATGGAGTGGGAAGTACTTAAACACCCACTCCGCCCCGCTTACGCGGGTCTTGCTACTTTTGGTGTTCTAATGCTAAATGTCCTTCAATTATAATGAAAATAAAGGGGAAATAAAAAGAATGATTTTATTAATTAATTTATGCTAAAAGATTACATGTTGAATATGCTAAACAATTACATAAGAAATGAGATGGAATTTAATTAGTGTTTGGAATGTTGGAATGTAACCTTGACCAAACTTCAATAGTGAAGTGGCCTTTTGGTTGTATTCCTTTTATGGAGATTGCATACTAGTAAGACATAAATAAAAGAGAAAGAGAAAAGTTGTACCTTTAGAAAAGAGAACTTGAAACCTTGACTTGAAAGTGGTGTTGTTGTAGAGAAATGGTTGTGTAGAGTTTTGTTGTTAAAACTCTTGTTGGGAGAATTTTTGTAGAGTTTGTGTAAAGAGAAAGTGTTCAAGGTCTAAAAAATGAGGTCCAAGGTCCCTTTCTAACGTAGAAGAAGATGGCTTTTATAGGTAAAAATAGGGGGAAAGTTTGGAGGGAAATTGGTCAATCCATGTGAGATGGAATTGACCAATCACAAATAAGATAACTAAAATAATAAAGAGAAAATCAAATAATAATAAAAAAAAATATTTTGTTTTTATGAAGAATGGCTAGAATAAAGGATTTGGTAGTTAATGAAATAAGGGGGGATGAACTTGGATGTAAAAAAGGAGGTTATTTGTGATCAAAGAAGATGTTTGTAAATAAGAAAAGGGAGGGAAATAAGGTGCAATCCGTTACTGCCAAAGTGGGAAGCGCGCGGGTCCCGATTTAGGGGCGAGACGCGCGCGCGGCCCGTTGACAGTGTCGGAGGCGCCCGCGGGTAAAAATGACAGAATGACAGAAAGACTCTAAAAGTTAATTCTGTTATGCAGTTTAGTCCAAAACTAACGGAATCAGTTAGGAACTTAACCGAAGTAACAGAAATTAACAAAAATAAGTTAAATAAAAATACTATGTATGCAATCGGGGTGAGAGGTCCAAAGCGAGGTGTCTACAGAGCCCCTCGGCGAAGTGGATTGCGAAGCAAAACGCGTCGACGAAAGAAAGACAACCGCCGAGGACATCGATAAGAGAAAACAAAGACTCGATAAAGCAGGAATTTGAAATTACAAAGGATAGGAGTGCGCTCCCTGTGTGAGCGGCTTTATTGATATAGAAAGGATATGGCGGGATCCGTTTTGCTGAAGCGGGATCCGTTTGCTGATGCGGGATCCGTTTGCTGATGGCGGGATCCGTTTGCTGGTGCGGGATCCGTTTGCTGAAGCGGGATCCGTTTGCTGATGGCGGGATCCGTTTGCTAGTGCGGGATCCGTTTGCTGGTGCGGGATCCGTCTGCTGATGCGGGATCCATCTGCTGATGCGGGATCCGTTTGCTGAAGCGGGATCCGTTTGCTGATGGCGGAATCCGTTTGCTGGTGTGGGATCTGTTTGCTGGTGCGGGATCCGTTTGCTGGTGCGGGATCTGTTTGCTGAATGCGGGATCTGTTTGCTAAATGCGGGATTCGTTTCTTGGAATGCGGGATCCGTTTGCTGGTGCGGGATCCGTTTGCTGCAGCGGGATCCGTTTGCTGAAGCGGGATCCGTTTGCTGATTGCGGGATCCGTTTGCTGGAATGCGAGATCACCGTGGACCAAATTGCTGTTACAGCTGCTGTTGACTTTATCGTGGGGATGCGGGCATGGTTGACTGTGGACCATTTTCTGCTGGGGATGAAGTGCCTTAAGTAGCGGATGCTGTTGACTTCGGGGTGGTACCTTTTATGTGTGTACTTGGCAGGTATATATGTTTGTGCAAGAAGATGCATGAAGTGTGAAATGAAGAGAGAAATAGTGCTCGTGGTGCAATGTGATTTGAAAGCAGTTTGTATGAGAGAGAAGTAAAGTGATTCTGTGTGTGAAGTGATTTTTGAAAGCAGAGATTGCTTGAGATGAATGATGTTCATACCTTCACCTACCATTGCCGCTTGATTGGGGATGGATTGCTGAAGGATGTTGCTGCTTTTGATGAAGAATGTCCATGCTTTGGATGGAGAATGATGATGTTGATGGTGATGAATTGTTCTTGCCTTTGATGGAGTGTTGGCGAGATGGTATTCTGGATGATGGGTTGGTCATGCCAAAAGGCTGCCTACGTATCCCTTGAAAGGAATCAGACCAGCGTAGTTCAAGGATGCTGGGGAGGAATGCTAGGAGAAAAGCAAAGTAAAGCACATACTTTTGCACATAGAAGGAGAAAAAGAAAAAAAAATCTTTTTCTTTTTTTTTTTTTTAGATTTGAAGGGAAAGAATATGCACACATGTGAGAAAAAGATTTTTTTTTTTTAGTTCGTGGGTGAACCATTTTAACCATTGTGTGTTTGTAAAGCCAACCCAAGATCAAGTCATGTTCGATCGAAGTCCGGATTGCCTCGCTTGAATGTTGTCGTCGTTGCCGTGGTGTCCAACGAAATTGATGTCTAGCCCCAAGAGATTTGTCGTTTATGGGGCTTCAAAAGGATTATTGATGCTGAGATGCCAAGGGGTTGCTGATTATAAAGCCCCTCGAATGCTGAACTTTGAGTGGCTTATGAAGCCCCAAGATGAATCAACTCTTAGCCCATTCAAATAAACTGTCTTTTGTTGTCGACGTGGGCAAGCCCCAAGAGAAGATCATTGATACCAAGATTTGAGAGATTGCTAAGCCCCAAATGTCATGGGCTTATCAAGTTTGTAGATGGCGGGATGTGGAGACCTTTCAGTGTGAAGCCTCAAACTTATCTTGGCATTGTATTGAGAGAAGATGCACCATTGGGTAGAACTCATGAAAGTGATATTCCTCTTTCTCTTGCTTGGAGGTGGATGGCCCTTTTTGTGGTTGATACCCAAATGCAGTACGGTACGTTTGCTTGAAGGTTCATGTTGAAAATGCAGTACGGTCTTTGGGAGACGTCTCATGGGAGATGGTGATGTTGTTGTAGATGATAAGGTCTTGGTGTGATAAAGTCTCAAACGGTACGTTTGCTTGAGTCTTATTAAGTCGAACCGACGGCGGATCTTCGGATGCAGCCTGTGCTTTTGATCTTGGAGAAGGGGGTGCAGTACTTGCAGAAACATTGGGATTGTCCGTAACTCTATCTCTAGAGTTAACATATTGGCATTGCCCGCTATAAATCAGCCGGGTGAGTCTAGCATATTGAATCTTTTTCCTTTTCTCTAAGACTTCCTTCAGAATCTCGCTGTGAGTTCTAACAAAAATCATCAAATTCATTCATAACATTGGAGCCCTCATTTAAAACCAAGAGACCTTTGACTTGAGGTGTTGAGAGATACCCTTGAAGCTTGATCTTTTTCATGGAGCCATAAGACTACTCCACATTGCATTGCTTGAGCATTGTTGCCCCAAAAGACTGTCGGTTGCGAAGCCCCAATATTGCCCTTCGCTTGTATCACTATAATGACGTAGCCCAAAAGATTGTAGATTGTGAAGTCCCTTAAGATCTTTCGGTATGAAGCTTCAAATGTTGCTGGGGACATTGAAGTGAATTGCTTCTTGCCGAGGGAGCCTTTAAGACTTAACCGTAGCCCCTAGAGTGCCATCATTGATTGCGAGAAAGGTCCATCCTTGATTGGGGGAACGAGCACGAGCACACATGACAAGAGGGCTCTTTGACATCCCTTTTGAGAGACTTTGAGGATAGTCTCACACATCTTTCTCGAGCATAGCACCTAGGGCTTATTGATTGTCAAATGAAGTAAAAGAAGCCCTTGTTCTTGAGTCACATAACCCCTAGGGCGTCACCATTTGTTGAGCAAAGAAAGAGTGACTCATCCTCGTGTGAGGGAACAAACATGAGAGGACATGGCAAGAGCTACTCCATTTCTCGGGAGCCTTTCGGCGTACTTTAGAAGCACATACTAGTAAAAGCTTTGAAAACTGAGACACATGTTGTTGCTATTTGCTGCCTAAGCCAATTGACTAGCTAGGGATTATTTGTGCAACCTCGTGCCCTTTTATGATGGGCGCGTTCTCGGATGGGTCTTGGTTACCACGGGCCTTCTTTTCATGAACCCAAAAATGCACACTGCTGGAGAATGATGCCAATAACCCAAGACAACCTTTGATGGTGCCATATCTTGTCGAGACTTTTGCAATCCCAAAGTTAACTCGGTGGGGAATTGATTTGCTGAGGAGACCCAATGTATAACTTGTGCAGTTGTCTTCCTTAAAGGCCGGAGATCTCCATTTCTCTTTCCCTTCTCTCTCTTACTCTCTCATTTTTTTTATGACTCACCCTGTTTTTTGCCTAGACCGCCCTTTCGGGTTTTCAATCTAGCGGACATCTCTTTTGCGTCTTCATTTTTTTTTTACTCGATTAATGAGGAAGTGTGCATTGACTCTGGCTGAGGAGATAAGACATGTGATTTTGCGGTGAAGACCTCGTGTCACTAAAGATGAGTGACATTGACTCGACTAGGGAAGTGTCCCTAGTATTGACTTCCTGTATGTATATTTTTTGAATGACTTACGAAGGCAAGTAAGTCATTAAGAGAGAAGAGAAGGAAAGCCCCAATTTGATTGCAAGAAATTGGGAGTATGCAGAAAGAATAGAAGCCCTAGACTCGACAAGGAATGGAAAGTGATTCCAAATCTAGGAAAGTTGTTCAATCTTGAGGTGATTAGTTCATTGGCAAATGAATCATACAAAGATGTCTTGACAAGTTCGAGATGAAGGCCGATCACCATAACGCGCTAGGGCTAAACTTATATTCTTTCTTGCGTGAGACCGGACCCGAAGGTTGCCTACGTTCCCCCAGTGTAGAGGCTCAGGTCACCGTAGTTCTTGTGGATTCTCCATTCGCCGTGATGGTTGTTGCTTCGTCCTTCATTTGGTGGAATGATGTTGTTGTTGTGAACTTCTTGGAATGAAGGGGGATTTTTTTTTATTTTTTATTTTTTTTATCCCCTTTTGAAAACTTTGCTTCATGATCATTGCTCCACCTTTCTTTGTCTTGATTTCGTCGTTGTTGATGTCTTCGTTGTTGATGCCGTCGTTGATGTTTAGCCCCTAGGCGTTCAAGCGATGGCCTTCATTCCAAAACTTGTTTAGACATTTTTTCATCATTTTGCCAAGAATTAATTGAACAACTTGGAAGAGTGTATGAGGACAAGGACGACTTTTATTTAATGATTGACTCAAAATTTAACATTGGACGAGAGAAAACATTAATGCACACATTAGAGGACTTTTGACTCTTTTTTTTTTTATCCTATCTCTAGGTAGAAACAGAGAAACGGAGATTGTTGTTGTCGGCCTTGTAGCATGATCTCTTGTTGAGGCCCCATTTCAAATCTGAGCCCCTTCCTTGGTGAGTTCTTGCATGTTCTCACTCTCTGACTGTTGTTCTTCACCCCACGGTAAATTCACCATTGTCAAGCGAATCTTGGATGATGTCGCGGAGGGAGAACCAATCCTCGGTGAGATGACCGCTGCATTGGTGATTGTCACACCACTTGTGGTGGGCATGGTTGCGACGCAATGGTTGTGGTTGCTTGTACCCTTGGAGAGGATAAATTTGTCCCTTTGCTTTGAGATTTTCATAGGCCTTGGTGATAGTCATGCCATTGAGAGGGGTATAGATATGGTCGTTGGTGGAACCTTTGTGACTTTTGAGAGGTGAGCCACTTGAACATGCTTTACTGTTGACCTTTGCCTTGTTTTCGGTGAACTCCCGTAAACGGGCCTTAAGTTCGGACACTTCTTCCTTATGAATTCTCCTCTCAAGATCAAGACGGGCTTGCCATAAATCATCCTTGCAGCGGGCATCCTCGACAAGTCTATCCATTTGTTCCCCCATGGCTCTTATTATGTTGAAGAGCCTTTCGTTGGACACGGAGATGTTCTCACCCTTGTTGTTGTTGCCGTTGGAAGCCATTGGACCTATGGAGAGAACACGGTCGATCTTAGGTTGGCCCCACAAATACCTTTTGATTAAAGTAATTAACCCACAAACAAAGGAAAAGACTCAACCACATAAGAAAAATGACTTTTTTTCTTTATTTACAAAAGTCGGAAGGACGGAGTCCTTTTTGGGGTTTCTAGAAAAATAGTGGAATCGTCACACTAGTATATAGACCTTCTCGCGGTCCCATATACTCATCGGATTCCACCACGCTTGTGATTCCTACATGTGTCGGGATTAAACTAAATTAATGTAGTAAAGCATACATGCGGGGATGGATTTTTTATTTGCGTCCATTATGACCACTTGGGGACGGATTGTTATTTCGTCCATAACAACGAGTGGCATGTATGATTTGAAGACATTAGTTTAGGGAAATCTCGGCACATGAAAACCGACTTGAGTCACGGAGTGTTAGACCCCAACTAGAATTGTGTGGTTTGTGCTCGGCTTAAATATGAGGCTTAAAGGTCACCCCCGGCATGTAGTCATGAACTACGCCACGGGCTGAGGTTGACCGCTTCGGAAGAGTCAAGGTCGAGTGGAGCTTGAAACTTCCTAGGACGGGCCTCGACGGGTTTGGGGTTGGACTTGTGCGACTCGATAGTGAGCAGTTGATAAGAATTGTGCACGTAGTGTGAGGTCTAACAAGTGACAAATTTTTTTTTTCAAAGGAAATAAAAAAAACAAATAAGCACGTAATTTACAACTTTCGAATCACCCGTGTGACCGATAAAAATGAACAGGAAATAAAAGCTGTTCTGTGCAGGCCCGGTGCCCACACACTGTCAAAACTGTTCATTCTGTTCACTGTTTTTGTTTCTGTTCTGGAAAATGGCCCAGAAGCGCACGCATTCAGATGCCTACTCGGGAGGCGCGCGCGTTAGACTGAGAGAAGAGGAGGCGCCCGCTTCTGGGAAGTACCTGCAAATCAGCGGGTTCAAGGGATTTCCTTGACCCTAAATTATAGAACTTTTTCCCCTGCAGTAGACGTTAGTACAGAAACATGGAATTGAAGGACAAGATGGGAGGCGGGCGATTCTGGTAATTAGGGTCGAACGCGCGCGCTTTTGGCCAAGAAGGCAAGAGGCGCGCGCTTCCTACCCTTTTTACCAGAATGCCCAGAAAATAAAATAAAAGAACACCAAAAGCAGAAAATGCAAGTTTAACCCTCTATATCCCCAGTGGAGTCGCCACTGTAGATACCCCGGGGGACCACGGCTTGGCTAGAGCGCGTGAATTACCTAGGATGTCTAATTGATTTTAAGAGTCACCACCTATGTTTTAGAGGAACATAAGAAAAACCTAAAGAGAGCCAATTTTATATACAAAACAGAGATTCGGGAAAAGATGGGTTCGGGGGTTAGGTGACAGAGTGGGAAGTACTTAAACACCCACTCCGCCCCGCTTACGCGGGTCTTGCTACTTTTGGTTTTCTAATGCTAAATGTCCTTCAATTTAATAATAAGAGAAATGTGCTAACAATTATAATGAAAAGAAAGGGGAAATAAAAAGAATGATTTTATTAATTAATTTATGCTAAAAGATTACATGTTGAATATGCTAAACAATTACATAAGAAATGAGATGGAATTTAATTAGTGTTTGGAATGTTGGAATGTAACCTTGACCAAACTTCAATAGTGAAGTGGCCTTTTGGTTGTATTCCTTTTATGGAGATTGCATACTAGTAAGACATAAATAAAAGAGAAAGAGAAAAGTTGTACCTTTAGAAAAGAACTTGAAACCTTGACTTGAAAGTGGTTGTTGTAGAGAAATGGTTGTGTAGAGTTTTGTTGTTAAAACTCTTGTTGGGAGAATTTTGTAGAGTTTGTGTAAAGAGAAAGTGTTCAAGGTCTAAAAAATGAGGTCCAAGGTCCCTTTCTAACGTAGAAGAAGATGGCTTTTATAGGTAAAAATAGGGGGAAAGTTTGGAGGGAAATTGGTCAATCCATGTGAGATGGAATTGACCAATCACAAATAAGATAAATAAAATAATAAAGAGAAAATCAAATAATAATAAAAAAGAATATTTTGTTTTTATGAAGAATTGCTAGAATAAAGGATTTGGTAGTTAATGAAATAAGGGGGGATGAACTTGGATGTAAAAAAAGAGGTTATTTGTGATCAAAGAAGATGTTTGTAAATAAAAAAGGGAGGGAAATAAGGTGCAATCCGTTACTGCCAAAGTGGGAAGCGCGCGGGTCCCGATTTAGGGGCGAGACGCGCGCGCGGCCCGTTGACAGTGTCGGAGGCGCCCGCGCGTAAAAATGACAGAATGACAGAAAGACTCTAAAAGTTAATTCTGTTATGCAGTTTAGTCCAAAACTAACCGAATCAGTTAGGAACTTAACCGATGTAACAGAAATTAACAAAAATAAGTTAAATAAAATACTATGTATGCAATCGGGGTGAGAGGTCCAAAGCGGGGTGTCTACAGTGAGTTCAGATTTAAGTAGAGATTTCTCGGTCTTAAGCTGGGAAATTTCATCACATGATAGTGCTAAAGCTTCCTTCATACTATCAAATCTAGTGATTACCTTTTCAGCCTTTTTGAACAATTTTTCTTGTTCAGCAATCACTTCATCATCATTGATTTTGGAGATTGGAGCAGTTGGTTCAACTTGAGGTCTAATGTAAGCTCCTTTTCTCAACTTGTTCCTTGTACTTAGATCACATCGTGAGAATAACAATCCACCATCGCTTTGAGCCGTAGTGAGAAATCCTTGTTCAATGAGCTCGCTGATGGTTGGTCCTTTCTTCCTTTTCTCTTCTTGAAAACCTGCAGATTTCTTGATAGGTTTATTCAAGGCATTCATATCAGGAACATCCTTGGAGAAGTCATCATCAGAATCATAAGTATCAACTTCATCATCATTTGCCACCAAACAAACGAGTCCATCATCGGAATCTTCATCGCTCTCATCTGAGTTTGTTTCAATCCAAGTGTTCTGCTCATTTGCTGGTGATTCTTCTTCAGCAACCATTCCCTTGTGACGAGTGAATTTGGGAGTGAACTTGGGAGTATAGCTGCTCTTCTTCTGCATATATTCAAATTTTGGAATTGGGCAGCTTGAAGCAAAGTGTCCTGGTTTCCTGCAATTAAAACAAACAAGGTCTTCTTTTCTTTTTGAATCACTGCTCCTCGTGAACTTTTGAGGAGCTCTGCTTGTAGATCCTTGAAACTTGTTGGTTGAGCCGGGCTTGGTGAATTTTCTGAACTTCTGGAATCTCTTCACAAATAAAGCGAAGTCTTCATCGTCCATGTCCAATAGCTCAGAAGTAGAAATTTTTCGATCGGAACTTTTCTCAGCATGAGTAGGCGCAGGCGTAGAAACATGCACCTCTTCTCTTTGCGCCACCATTGCTATGGATTTTGATTTTCCTTCAGTTTCACTAATTCGCTGAAGTTTGAGCTCATAAACTTTGAGATTTGCATAAAGGTTCCTTAAAGTCCATACATCTAAAGTTCCAGCGTCTTCGAGAGCGCTAGATTTATAGAGATATCTTGATCCAAAGGCTTGTAGAAAATTTACATTCAAATCTTTGTTGGAAAACTTCATGCCAAGTGAAATACATAGATTGATAATCTCACAGTAGCGTTAGTAAGTTTGTCTTAATGTTTCACCGGGGAGTTGAGAGAAATTGTTGAATCTCTTTTGCACTTCATATTTCTTGTTTTCCTTGCAAACCGTGTCTCCTTCTATATGTTCTTCAATAGCATCCCATAACTCATTGGCGGTAGCACAATGCATGACTTGTTGTTTCATAGCCGTGCTTAGAGTGCTTAGAAGAATGTTTCTAGCTTTGCCATCATTTGCAACTCTTCTTGTTTCTTCCTCAGTCCATTCTTCTTTTGGTTTCTTGATGGTTGGTTGAACAGCATTTGTGCGCGGATTTGGATTCGCTTTCATAGGAATGTAAGGTCCATAAACCACGGTGTCATGAAGTCTTTCATCGATTGAGTTGAGATGAGTTAAGATGCTGAATTTCCACACGTCAAAATGATCTTCATCAAAGACCGGAACGTGAGTGTAGTTTGCAGTTGCCATAGGTTTTGAGTTTGCCATTTAGAATCGGCACCCAAGCTGTTAAGCTTGAAAAACAAAAGTGTTTTATAAAGGTGTTTGCTCTGATACCACTTGTTGGTCCCAAAGGACAACAAGGGTATGAAAAATAGCTAGAGGGGGGGTGAATAGCTGTTTTAAAATTCTTTTCGTACCCTTGATAAACTCAATTGCAAATGCGCACTTTATCAAATAAGCGTTATGATATGCGCCTATGTGAGTGAGTGAAATGCACAGCGGAAGTAAGTTAAGTAAATAGGCGCAAAGGTGATAAAGGGGGCGCACACACACTCTAAGTATTTTGGCTCAAAGTGGGTGAAATAAGAAACTAAGGAAAATGATATAACCAATCACAACACAATTCAAATCAATCAATCTACAATGATAAACAAACAAATAGTTAGATATGATATGAACTTTGAAAGGAAATAGCAAGAAAGTAAGTACGCGCTATTTGGAGAGGTTCGATCGGGAAAATGATCTACGTCCTCTACCAAGATGGTTAGTCTTGGATTTCTAATGGAGATCTTATATAATGAGGGAGTGTTACAAATTACAATCGTTTGATCTTATACACTAACTCAAGATCTAATATTCTATGAATGAACAAATCCAAAACAATAACCGATGTATCTCTTAAAGAAAGATCTAAGTGATCAAACTTAAAGAGGTGCGTGTGTGATTTTAGTATCAAGGCTCTATAGATCTTTGAGATTGAGAGCACAAGAAAACTAAAGTGTTATAGCTTGAAGATCTGGGCTAAGGATGAAGGTATGAAGATGTTCTTGAGGAATATGGGAATTTCAAAGGCAATCTTCAAATCTTCAACAAATGCTTGTGAGAGAAATTCGTGGAAATCTTAGCAATTCTTTAGCAACTCAGCAACTTCAAAATGTTGAAGTTATGGGGTATTTATAGTGAAATCCCAAAAACTAGCCGTTGGAAATTCATGATGATTCTGAGCAAAGGACAAATGTGCTGTCGCTCATTGAGTGGAGCACGTGTCCTTTTATAGCCGTTAGACACATAACACAATTGTGACCGTTGTGGACAGGTGTCCTCAATTGGGGCGCACACGTGTTATTTAACCATCGTTTGAATTTATTTGCGTAGTTTGAATTCTCTTTAAGTCTTTGAGTCTTCATTAAATCACTGAGTGTTTTGAATTAACACATTTAGGCGCGTGAGCCAGAGAGGCGCAAGGGTATATGCGCGCGCCAAGATAGGCGTATAGGCGCATAGCCTATATGGCGCATGGCGCAAATAGAGAAAGGCGTATGGCGCGTGGCGCAGGAGGCGCATAGGCGCAGCTCAAACTCACTGAGTGATTTTTCTTGAATCTTGATCTTCTTGCCCTATTTCTAAGCCTATTCTATTACAATGGACAACCTAAAAAAATGAAGTATAAATACTTCTTACATGTGGGTCTAAAGTCCATGAAATAAAACTTAGGTGATGGATCAATCAAATCTAATCAATCCTATTACTTGAAACTGAGATATATGTGGGCATACCCAACAATCTTCACAACAGGAGTAAAGACCTCGGTGTAGTCAATACCATACTTTTGCTGAAACCCCTTTACAACCAGCCTTGCCTTGTAACACTTACTGCCATTTGCTTCCTCCTTGCTCCTATAAACCCACTTGTTATGCAATGCCTTCTTCTCATTTGGTAGTTTAATCAACTCCCAAGTTTTATTGGCCTTCAATGAGTCCATCTCATCATCCATTGCAGCTTTCCACTTATCACAAAGTGCACTACGAACAGCCTCCGCATAACACTCCGGTTTACCACTATCTGTTAACAGCAAATAGTAATTCGAAGAAGAATACCTATCAGGAGATCCACACAATCTACTGGCTCTGCGCAGCGGAATATCCCGTTCTGGAGTATGTGGTTCATCTTCAGTGACCCCTGATCTTGGTCATCATGAACCGTCCTGCTCCCACCCGAGTCTGGAATATCTACCCCAACAATGTCTGGCTCCGAACTAACCCCATCAGATGCCCCCTTTCTGTCTTTGTACAAAACCTGTTCATTGAATACAACATCCCGACTACGAATAACCTTATGATTTTGGTCATCCCAAAACTTATACCCGAAGTCATCCCCGCCATAACCAATAAACGTACACTTTACAGATTTAGCATCTAATTTAGTTCTATCAGCAGAGTCTATATGAACATATGAAACACAGCCAAATATGCGAAGAAAGGACAAATTTACCTGCTTGCCACTCCATGCTTCCTTTGGAATTTCATTCCCTAATGGTACCGATGGTCCCTTATTGATCAAGAAAGCTGCCGTGTCAACCGCATATGCCCAGAAAGTCTTCGGAAGTCCACACTTCAACCTCATACTTCTAGCCCGCTCGTTCAATGTCCTGTTCATCCTCTCTGCTACCCCGTTATGTTGCCCTTTGGTGTCTTCACCATACGAATGCCATTCGCTGCACAATATTCCTTAAACTCTCCGAGCTCATACTCCCCACCATTGTCAGACCTCAAGCATTTAAGCTTAAGACCCATCTGATTCTCCACCAAAGCCTTCCATTTCTTAAACACCTAGAAATGCCTCATATTTGTGTTTCACGAAATAAACCCAGACTTTCTTTGTCGAATCATCAATAAACGACATGTAATATGACGCACCACCCAGAGAAGTTACCGGGGCTGGCCCCCACAAATCCGTGTGAACCAGTTCCGACTTTGCTTCCTAAAAAATCCTACCTGTCCTCGAAAAATTGCTTCTCGCCTGTTTGCCAAACACACAATCTTCACAGATCCCCACGTTGACTGTCTTCAAACCCGGTAGCAATCCCTTTGAGCAAAGTACTTTCATCCCCTTCTCACTCATGTGACCCAATCGAAAGTACCACAAATCTGTATCACCCTTATCTGACGCCACCGTGATACTATCCTTGGTGTTATTTGCCAAATACAATGTCCCCTCTTTATTACCTCGAGCGATCTCAGAATCCTCCTTGGTAATAACCCAGTTCCTGCAGCCAAAAGTTACCTTGTAACCTTCTTCATCAAGCTGCCCAACTGATAACAGGTTTTTTTTCAAACCCGGAATGTGTCTGACCCCGTATAGATGTAAGACCTTCCCGTCTGATGCTCCTATTCTGACATCCCCCTTCCACTTGATTTCCAAAGGCTCGCCATCCGCTAGATAGACCTTACCGAAATCACCGGAAGTATAATTTTCCATCTCCTTTGCATGCCCGCATGAGTGGAATGATGCCCCCGAATCCAGCACCCATGATTCTAGCGCACTACTAACACTTAGAACCAGTACATCTTTACCTTCGATTATCACATTCGCCGCTCTGTTCCCTCGCATGGGACAGTCTTTCTTGTAGTGACCTAACTCTTTACAATGATAGCACTGAACCGATCCCTTGGCAACCCTTGGTACATTCTTGTTCTCCCTAGGCCTGTACTCACCACCCCCTACGTTTTCTTTTGACTCAGTTTTCCTCTTGTTGCTAGTACCCGGCTTTCCCCTGCTAGTTGTAGCTAAAGCCGATCCCGAAGTAGATGGTGTCCCCAACTTCATCATGCGATTCTCCTCGCCTAAAAGAAAGTCCTTAACATCATCATACTTCAATTTATTCTTACCCGCTGAAGCATTTAACGCTGTCACCGTCCCTCTCCAACTTCCTGGTAAGGATGCTAGCAATTGACAAGCATGAACCTCATCCCCAAACGTAATATCCAACGCAGCCAATGAGTCTATAACATCCATAAACTCATCGATGTGTTTAGCTATGGATCCTCCCTCTTGCATCTTGAGATTACCTATCTTGCGTATCAAATCAACATTATTTGCAGCAGATGGAGTTTCAAATCTCTCAGTAAGATAATCCAATAGCTCCTTGGTGGTTTTCGCCTTCTTGGTAGTCTTCGCGATCCACTTTGACAAAGTAGATCTAACCACCCCTAGGGCTTTCCGATCCATAAGATCCCAATCTTCCTGCGTTTTGCTTTCCGGCTTGACTCCCTTTAGAGGCTTATAGAGATTTTTGTTGTGCAAGAGATCCTCTATTTGCATCCTCCAAAACCCGTAGTCAGACCCATCGAATTTCCCCACCGCTTGTTTATCCTTGCCCATTCTTGATTGCTAGAAAAAACCCTAATCGCCCTATAACCCGGAATGATAAACCAGAGCTCTAGATACCAGTTGTTGTGGAATTGACCCTCCAACACCCAAGCAATATCCCAAGAAAATAATAGCACCACAAACAAGCACAAGAAATAAAGCAGAGAAAAGACACAAGAAATTGTTTACCCAGTTCGTCAATATGTTTGACTACGTCTGGGGTACTACCAAGCCAGGATCTTGCACTATAATATGTTAAATCTAAGTTACAATGAGTATGGGGCGGAACATTTTTTATATACCTAACCTAGAATAAGATAAAACCCTAGTCTAATTAGAATTCCCGAAATTCAGCCAAATTCTCGTCCAGCGTTCGCTCGGCCGAGTCACCAGATTCGCTCGGCCGAGCATACTTCATCAGAATGTGTGTTTTTCCCCGGTTAATGCACGGCCGCTCCTCAGTCTTGACTTGCCCGAGTTGCTCGGCCGAGTCCTTTACCTTGCTCGGCCGAGCATCACCTGCTCTGTGACTTTGCTGATTTCTTCTATTTAGATCGCTAGTTCCCAGTTTATCTCTATTCCAACAGCGGTGGGGATGATGGTGGCGATGGAAGTGGTGGTTGTGGTAGAGTTGTTGGTGGCGGTAGCGTTGATGATGGCGGTGGCGGTGAGGGAGAAAGTGTATGTGTGTGTTGTTTGACAGCTTTGGGAGAGAAATAAAACGTGTGTGTGTGTATGTGTGTTTTTTAGAGAGAGAGAGAGACATGGGGAGAATGAATGAGGAGGGAGGAGAAGAGGGTAGTAGGGTACTGAGAAGAACCCGTGGAACAAATTCCCAAACTAACCCTGAACTCTTAGATGAATTTCCGAGATTTCCCTTCCGAGTTTGGGCGGGATTTTACAATCCACGCACTTTAATATAAGTATAGATATAGAAGATAGTTACAGTATTTCTTTGAGATCAAGATTCGGGCATATAGGATCTTATGCATGATGGACAGTGAGATGATTTTGGCAGTAGTTAACATTATTTTAAACATAATATTCTTTCACCCCATTTGAAATTACAAAATTTATCAGTTTGAATGTCTCACTTAAAATTGTAGAAACTGAAAATTGAAAATTTGTATTGTTATTTAATAAATAAATAAACTCATGTAATGCTCACATCAACTAATCTATTCACTAATTCCTACTCCACAAGTGAAAAAAAGTTTTTTTTTTTTTTTTTTTTTTTTTTTTTTTCGGGTGTGTGTGGATGGGTGGTGGGGGTAGGGAGCGTGAGCGTGCATGGGAGTTGTTCGAAAATAATTTTAATAAGAGTAAAACAAAAATTAGGGGTAGGTGGGGGTGGGTGGTGGGGTAGGTGGGGGTGGGGAGGTGTTCAAAAATAATTTTAATATGAGTGAATTTTTTTTTTTAAGGGTGGGTGGGTGGTGGGGTAGTGGAAGTGGGGAGGTGTTCAAAAATAATTTTAATATGAGTGAAACAAATTTTTTTGTTTTTTTTTTTTTTTTTTTGGGGGTGAGGGGGTGGGGTTTGGGTTGGGGGTTGGTTGGGTGGGTGGGGTGGTGGGGGTAGGGAGCGAGAGTGCAGGAGTTGTTAGAAAATAATTTTAATAAGAGTAAAAAAAATGGGGTGGGGGTAGGGAGCGGGAGTGTGGGAGTCGTTAGAAAATAATTTTAATAATAATATATTTTTTATTTTATTTTTTGGAGGGGGTGGGGTGGGGGGTGGGAGAGGAGGAGGGAAAAGTAAGGTTGGAGGGTGGGGTGGGGATTGGATGGATGGATGGATGGAGGGGGTGGGGGTGGATAGGGTGGAGGTGGAGTGGGTAGTGTGGGGTTGTATGGGGAGTGAGTGTGTGAGTGAGAGAGTTAACATTTTCCGGAAAATGACTTAAGGAGGTTACCCTCCCTCCGTAAGTCATTTTACGAAAAACTTAGCTTATTTCCGTTGACCGTAAAATATTTTCCATTTAACTTTTTTTAGATTTGGCTACCAATGTCGCGACCCGAAATATAGGCTCTATTTTATTAGTAATTAAATGATTTTTATTTAATTAATTGCTTATTTATTTATTTAAATTATTATTTATTTAAATATTTAAGTGTGCAACTTATGTGTTATAATAATTATGTCTAGCATTTTAACTGGGTCATTTGTGCTAGTGTAAAAGTGTTGAGTCTTATTAGTTAGTGGGGAGTTTAATAGAAGAGGTAGTATAGGGGGAGGGGCCTTCTTGTAACATTTCAAACATTTCTTCATCTTCTCCCTACTTCCCTCACCTCCCTCACCCTACTCTTTCACCTCACTCCACCTCCCTCTCTCTCCCTGGAAATCTCTCTCTCTCTCCAAGCTTTGTGGGTAAGTTTCTTCCTCTTCCTTCTCTCTTCATTTACTCCTTCTTCCTCTCATTATTATTCATTTCTTAAAACGTGAAACGTGTTTAGATCGTCGCTAGGATCGCGTAGAGTTAAAAAGAATCGAAATCCATCAACTTTGAGAATTTGCAAGTAAGTTACTTTTCCCCCATTTTGATGCTAAATTGTTCATATCATGCTTAGATAATGTTTGATGTGTTATATTTGAAGTTTGTTGAGTTTTGAATTTGTTTGGAATTTATTTGGGTTTTTGGTAAAAATGGTGATTTTTGGAATGATGGGTTTGATTTTTGGTTTTGGGTGATAAATGGTGTATTTGAGTCCCCACCCTAGATATACATTGTTTTGGTACATTAGTACATGAGTTGGGAGGTTTGATTTTGGTTGAATGTGTTTTGGGTTTGAAAATGGAAGAACCCATGTTGTTCTTCCCGATTTCTGGCAATCCGGAAGATTGGGCGGCCGCACAAAATAGCCTGGGCGACCGCACATCTATCTGAATGCTTTTGTTCTTGTTTTGGGTCTTTTTGGGCGACCGCACATACCCGTCTGGGCGGCCTCACAGATCTCTGAAAGTCCAACATTTGTCAAAATTTTGTGATTAAAGAACGTGTTTTGGCCTAAGTCTTGGGTGTCCTTCTAGTTGACCTTAGTGAACATTGTAGTACACTTTAGTGATAGAATTGGGTCCTATGTGATCAAGTTTGTGTTTGAAATTCATTAATTGTTAATTGGGACTTTGAAGCACCTTTATTGTGTATTGTTGGTTCATTTCATCTTCTTGGTGATTACTTGGCATGATTCCCTACTTTGGAATCCTTTGTTGCTTATCGTGCTAGTATTTTATTACTTAGCCTTTACGTGAAAGTCCAGCTGGTATTTTGTGTGTGTTTGGGCGATGCGAAACATTATGATGGCACGGCCAAGTCCATTGTGATGTTGACCATTGTTTTGCCCCATTATTACCCTCCTCCAGATTGGCCTTGGATGTGAGAAGAGCTAGCTCCTTTGTGTGCATTTTAGCTTCTTGGAGCATGACTTTGTGGCATGTCTCCCGTCCCTTGTGACACTTCATTTGGTTATTGGTTCCGGTACCGGGGTTTTCTCTTCGGCTTTCATGCTATTATGAAGATGATGATTTGTTGATTATTGAAGCTGCGCAGCGATCCTTTATTTGGATGTTCCGGTTTGGAAAACCTTGGCTATATCCTTTGTTATGTGTTTATTTCCGCTGCTATTTGTTATATGATAATTGTTATGTGCTATGTGATAATTATTATTGTTTATTGCTTATTGCATCATAGCATGTCATGTAGTTGCATTAGTAACTTATTGAGATTTATCTCACCCCTTTTCTTTTATCTTTGTTTTTCCTTAACCCCCCCCCCAAGGTGCTAAGGAATAGTCTCGCTGATCATGAGAAAGAGGACGTCGAGTGTGGAAACATTCTTTTGGGGAAAGTTGATATAGGTTGGTTTACATTATGTAAATGTGTAACCATTTTGGGGTATTTGTACCAAACAATGACGTCACTAAGAATTGTATATTTTTATTTTGTTGGGCATAAACTTGTGGAAGTTTATGATTTGTTGTATTTAGTCTTTATCAAACTTGGTTTTGTAAAACTTTGGATTATCACCTTTTGGTATCAAATGGAATTTTTAACTTCGGTATTTTGAGTTTTGGTTTTAGAGTCGACGTCCAGCTCGCGGTCCCGAGGCCCGCGGGGTCCGGGGTCGCGACAGTTGGTATCAGAGCTATGGCATTAGCTCTATGTATAAGTCTAGGTGGATTAGTATGACCTAGGTGGGTAGTAGTGTGCGGAGTGATTAACGGTTGATGTCTTATGCAGATAATTATTCGCAATGTCTGGAAGAAGAAACAGAGGAGGTGCTAGTGGGGCACAAAATCAGAATGATACAAGGGATGAAGCCCGTGCCATGTTTCAAGGCATGTTCGAGGCGTCCATGAAGGCCATACATGATCAAGGTCCGAGGGTAGAACAAGCACCACCCCGTTATGGATTGGAGCAATTTCTGAAGTTGAAACCGGTTGAGTTCAATGGGGAGCCCGATGTAAGGAAGGCTGAGTTGTGGATTGAGTCGATGGAGAAGATTTATGATGTATTTGGGTGTTCGGATGAGGATAAGGTCCGGTTCGCGGCTTACAAGCTTGTGGGTGCCGCCGAGCATTGGTGGAAAGGTGTTAAAGCTACTTGGGATGATACTCACACGGTGTAAGCGTGGGAGTTGTTTGTGCGCAAATTCAAGGAGCATTTCATTCCGGTTGTTGATCAAAACCGAAAGGAGATCGAGCTACTCAACCTAGAGCAAGGTGTGTTGTCTATAGCACAATACTCGGCTAAGTTCATAGAATTAGCCCGGTATTGTGACTATTTGGTGAGGACCGAGGAACAAAAGGCTATGAGATTTATTCGGGGATTGAAGACCTCCATCCGTACTCAACTTATTGCTCAACGGATTGTGACGTTCCAAGATGCGGTGGACCGAGCCTATTTGATAGAGCAAGATATTGGGGAGCATAAAAGGAAGACCGAGGTGGCCAACCCGAGTAAGCAAGGAGCGCTGAGCAAGTCACAACCAAGGATCGATAACCGAGGTAACTTTGGGGGACAATCTCAGTCCCGAGGGCAACAAAACCCAAGGAACCCGGGTACCACTTCCGGGAACCAAGGGAGCCAAGTTAGGAGGCTTTGTTCGTATTGTCAAAAGGAAGGTCATTCTGAAGACCGTTGTTGGAAGAAGCAAGGAAGGTGCACCAATTGTGGTCAAATGGGTCACTTTGTAAAAGATTGCCCAAGAGGTAGAGGACAAGCATCCGGGTCAGGAGTTGGTACTAATCAGGGTCAGAAAAGGGATGCCGCTGGGAAGCCCAAAATTCAAGGAAAGATATTTGCCATGAATCAACAACAAGCTACCGATGATCCATCCATTATTGGAGGTATTGTTTCTGTGTCTAATGTGAGCGCACGAGCGTTAGTAGATCCAGGATCATCTCATTCATACATTTCTGTGCAATTTGCTTCCATGTTAAATGCTGCATTCGAGTCTTTACCGTACGTGCTAGAGGTGTCGACCCCTATAGGAGAATGCTTGATTTCTGATCGAGTCTTTCGTGCTTGTGATGTGGTTATTTGTGGTCGAGTCCTTTGTGCGGATTTGGTAGTTCTTCCTATCCAAGACTTTGATGTCATTTTGGGTATGGATTGGTTGAGCAAGTTTCATGCGTCCGTTGATTGCCGTAAGAAAACTGTTACTTTTTCTATTCCCGATGTGCCTAAATTTGTGTTTGAGGCTTGTCCTCTGAGTAGAAAGGTTCGCTTAATTTCTTTTATGAAAGCGAGAAAATTATTGCATAGTGGTTGTGAGGGGTATTTGGCTAGTGTTCTTGATACTAGGAAAGAATCCCCTAGTTTTGATAGTGTTCGGGTAGTTCGGGAGTTTCCCGATGTTTTCTCTACAGAGTATGATATGCCTCCCTATCGTGAGATTGAGTTTTGTATAGATCTTTTGCCGGGTACGGCTCCAATTTCGAAAGCGCCTTATAGGTTAGCTCCCGCAGAGTTGAAGGAGTTAAAGGTTCAGTTGCAAGAGTTGCTTGATCGAGGGTTTATCCGCCCTAGTGTTTCCCCGTGGGGAGGACCGGTTTTATTTGTGCGGAAGAAAGATGGTTCGTTGAGATTGTGTATAGATTACCGGAAGTTGAATCAGGTTACGGTGAAGAACAAGTATCCTCTACCTCACATTGATGATTTGTTTGATCAGCTTCAAGGGTCCGTGGTTTTCTCTAAGCTTGATTTGAGGAGTGGGTACCATCAGTTGAAGGTTAGATCGGAGGATATTCCGAAGACTGCTTTTCGCACTCGGTATGGTCATTATGAGTTCTTGGTTATGCCGTTTGGGTTGACTAACGCGCCGGCCGTATTTATGGATTTGATGAACCGGGTTTTCCATCCTTATCTTGATTCGTTCGTGGTAGTCTTCATCGACGACATTCTTGTTTATTCGAAATCTCGAGAGGAGTATGAACAACATTTGAGGACAGTTTTATCCGTTCTTGCGAGGGAGAAATTATTTGCGAAGTTCAGTAAATGCGAATTTTGGCTCGAGAAGGTGTCATTTCTGGGTCATGTGATTTCGAAAGACGGGATTTCCGTGGACCCGTCGAAGATTGAGGACATAGTGGATTGGAATAGACCCGAGTCAGTGACAGAGATTAGAAGCTTTCTTGGTTTAGCCGGGTATTACCGAAGATTTATTGAAGGGTTTTCGAGGATTGCTACTCCGATGACTCAGTTGACCCGGAAGAATGTTCCGTTTGTGTGGACCGAGAAATGTGACAAGAGTTTCGAGGAATTGAAGAAGAGGTTGACTACCGCACCGATCTTGACTTTGCCTAATGGGAGCGATGGCTTAGTGATTTATAGTGATGCTTCGAAAGAGGGTTTGGGTTGTGTGTTGATGCAGAATGGGAAAGTAATTGCTTATGCTTCGAGGAAGTTGACCCCGAGTGAACAGAATTACCCGACTCATGATATGGAGTTAGCGGCTATTGTTTTCGCGTTGCACAAATGGAAGCACTATCTTTATGGAGCGAAGTTCGAGATTTTTACCGATCACAAGAGTTTGAAGTACCTTTTCTCTCAGAAAGAGTTGAACAACCGACAGCGCCAATGGATGGAATTGTTGAAGGACTATGATTGTACGATTTCTTATCATCCGGGGAAGGCGAATGTGGTAGCCGATGCGATTAGTAGAAAGTCTTATGTGGCTTCAATGATGGTCCGTGAATGGAAAATGCTTGAGGATGTTCGAGATTGGTCTCCTCGTGAATCGAGACATGGGGCTATTTTTGCGAATATTGAAGCTCAGAGAGAAGATCCCGAGTTAGTTAGGGTAATGGGCAAATTGAAGGAAAAGAACTTCGAGGATTTTTCTATTAGCCCGGAGGGAGTGTTGACTTTCCGTGGAAGATTGTGTGTTCCTGATGTTGATGGAATTAAACAGAGAGTTCTTGATGAGGGTCACAAATCGAGATATACTATTCATCCGGGTAGTATGAAGATGTATCAGGATTTGAAGCAACAATTTTGGTGGATTAATATGAAGAGGGAAATAGCCGAATATGTTTCGAAGTGTTTAACTTGTCAGCAGGTCAAAGCCGAGCATCAGAGACCCGCGGGATTACTTCAGCCGTTAGAGATTCCCGAGTGGAAATGGGAGCATGTGACCATGGATTTCGTTACGGGACTGCCTCGTACCCGTAGGAAGTATGATAGTGTTTGGGTAATAGTGGATAGATTGACCAAGAGTGCCCATTTCTTGCCTATTGACATCAGATATTCGATGGAGAAGCTTGCGACCCTTTATATTGATGAGATTGTTATATTGCATGGGGTTCCGGTTAGCATTGTGTCAGATCGAGACCCGAGGTTTACTTCTAGATTCTGGAAGGCATTTCAAGGAGCTTTGGGTACAGATTTGCGATTCAGTACTGCTTTTCATCCTCAGACCGATGGTCAATCCGAGAGGACTATTCAGATTTTGGAGGATATGTTGCGAGGTTGTTCGATAGACTTCTCTGATTCTTGGGATTCGCACCAACCGTTAGTGGAATTCTCTTACAACAACAGTTATCAGGCTAGTATCGAGATGGCACCGTATGAGGCCTTGTATGGAAGGAAATGTAGATCGCCTATTTGTTGGGATGAGGTCGGTGAAGCGAAAGTTTTGGGTATTGATTTGCTTCGGGATTCGGTTGAGAAAGTTAAAGTTATCCGGGATAGATTGAAGACAGCCCAGAGTCGACATAAGAGCTACGCAGATAACCGAAGGCGAGATCTTAGTTTTCAGATTGGTGATTGGGTGTTTTTGAAGGTATCTCCAAAGGTGGGTATTCGTAGGTTTGGGAAGAAAGGCAAGTTAGCTCCGAGGTTTATTGGTCCGTTTGAGATTTTGGGAAAGGTTGGACTTCTAGCGTATCGTCTTGCGTTATCGCCATCCTTAGACCGATTGCACAACGTCTTTCACATTTCTATGCTTCGGAAGTATGTTCATGATCCGTCTCACGTGTTACCGAGGATACCGGAGGATATTGAGCCCGATATGACTTATGAGGAACGACCGGTTCGGATCTTAGATTCTAAAGTCCAAGAGTTGAGGAGCAAGAGCATTGCGTTGGTTCGAGTCCTTTGGAGAAATCATAACATCGAGGAATCGACGTGGGAGCTTCGTGATGAGATCGAGAGGAAATTTCCGTGGCTTTTTGTTTAAGGTGAGTCTCGTTAAAATTCGGGTCGAATTTTCTTTAAGGGGGAGTGAATGTCGCGACCCGAAATATAGGCTCTATTTTATTAGTAATTAAATGATTTTTATTTAATTAATTGCTTATTTATTTATTTAAATTATTATTTATTTAAATATTTAAGTGTGCAACTTATGTGTTATAATAATTATGTCTAGCATTTTAACTGGGTCATTTGTGCTAGTGTAAAAGTGTTGAGTCTTATTAGTTAGTGGGGAGTTTAATTGAAGAGGTAGTATAGGGGGAGGGGCCTTCTTGTAACATTTCAAACATTTCTTCATCTTCTCCCTACTTCCCTCACCTCCCTCACCCTACTCTTTCACCTCACTCCACCTCCCTCTCTCTCCCTGGAAATCTCTCTCTCTCTCCAAGCTTTGTGGGTAAGTTTCTTCCTCTTCCTTCTCTCTTCATTTACTCCTTCTTCCTCTCATTATTATTCATTTCTTAAAACGTGAAACGTGTTTAGATCGTCGCTAGGATCGCGTAGAGTTAAAAAGAATCGAAATCCATCAACTTTGAGAATTTGCAAGTAAGTTACTTTTCCCCCATTTTGATGCTAAATTGTTCATATCATGCTTAGATAATGTTTGATGTGTTATATTTGAAGTTTAGTTGAGTTTTGAATTTGTTTGGAATTTATTTGGGTTTTTGGTCAAAAATGGTGATTTTTGGAATGATGGGTTTGATTTTTGGTTTTGGGTGATAAATGGTGTATTTGAGTCCCCACCCTAGATATACATTGTTTTGGTACATTAGTACATGAGTTGGGAGGTTTGATTTTGGTTGAATGTGTTTTGGGTTTGAAAATGGAAGAACCCATGTTGTTCTTCCCGATTTCTGGCAATCCGGAAGATTGGGCGGCCGCACAAAATAGCCTGGGCGACCGCACATCTATCTGAATGCTTTTGTTCTTGTTTTGGGTCTTTTTGGGCGACCGTACATACCCGTCTGGGCGGCCGCACAGATCTCTGAAAGTCCAACATTTGTCAAAATTTTGTGATTAAAGAACGTGTTTTGGCCTAAGTCTTGGGTGTCCTTCTAGTTGACCTTAGTGAACATTGTAGTACACTTTAGTGATAGAATTGGGTCCTATGTGATCAAGTTTGTGTTTGAAATTCATTAATTGTTAATTGGGACTTTGAAGCACCTTTATTGTGTATTGTTGGTTCATTTCATCTTCTTGGTGATTACTTGGCATGATTCCCTACTTTGGAATCCTTTGTTGCTTATCGTGCTAGTATTTTATTACTTAGCCTTTACGTGAAAGTCCAGCTGGTATTTTGTGTGTGTTTGGGCGATGCGAAACATTATGATGGCACGGCCAAGTCCATTGTGATGTTGACCATTGTTTTGCCCCATTATTACCCTCCTCCAGATTGGCCTTGGATGTGAGAAGAGCTAACTCCTTTGTGTGCATTTTAGCTTCTTGGAGCATGACTTTGTGGCATGTCTCCCGTCCCTTGTGACACTTCATTTGGTTATTGGTTCCGGTACCGGGGTTTTCTCTTCGGCTTTCATGCTATTATGAAGATGATGATTTGTTGATTATTGAAGCTGCGCAGCGATCCTTTATTTGGATGTTCCGGTTTGGAAAACCTTGGCTATATCCTTTGTTATGTGTTTATTTCCGCTGCTATCTGTTATATGATAATTGTTATGTGCTATGTGATAATTATTATTGTTTATTGCTTATTGCATCATAGCATGTCATGTAGTTGCATTAGTAACTTATTGAGATTTATCTCACCCCTTTTCTTTTATCTTTGTTTTTCCTTAACCCCCCCCCCAGGTGCTAAGGAATAGTCTCGCTGATCACGAGAAAGAGGACGTCGAGTGTGGAAACATTCTTTTGGGGAAAGTTGATATAGGTTGGTTTACATTATGTAAATGTGTAACCATTTTGGGGTATTTGTACCAAACAATGACGTCACTAAGAATTGTATATTTTTATTTTGTTGGGCATAAACTTGTGGAAGTTTATGATTTGTTGTATTTAGTCTTTATCAAACTTGGTTTTGTAAAACTTTGGATTATCACCTTTTGGTATCAAATGGAATTTTTAACTTCGGTATTTTGAGTTTTGGTTTTAGAGTCGACGTCCAGCTCGCGGTCCCGGGGCCCGCGGGGTCCGGGGTCGCGACAACCAAACACCGGAAAACATGTAAAATATTTTCCATAAAATAGTTTACTACGAAACAAACGGAGCCTTATTTTGTCAAGAAAGAATCTCATATAACATATACTCCCTCCGCCCCACTCGAATTAGGACAAATTTCTATTTTGGGTGTCCCATTCGAGTTAGGACAACCCAAAAATGGAAGTGTTTTATTTAACGGGACCCACATTCACACTCACAACAAATTTCCACTCATTATTCTCTACCCCACTTTCTCTCTCCTATTTCACTTTTCATACTCACAACACCAACTCCACTAACATTTTTTCCTTAATCCCCGTGCCCAGCCCAAAAACCCTAATTCGGGTGGAACGGAGGGAGTAGTAAATTAAATAAATAAATAATAAAAAAAGGTTATGTCAAAGAGAAAAAACAATAATAAAAAAAAGGTATACTTGCAGAGCTTCTGATTATAAAATGGAGTGGATCACGACTCAGCTTTCACCAATAGCTTCAATTAAAAATGGAGGAGTTGGTTTTGGGGGAAACTAGTTGCTCAATAAGTTATAAAAAATCCATTTTTTAACCCTTAACTCGAAAACCATACACCCTAAATTCTAAACCCTAAACCTTAACCCCTATAAAAACATGACTTTTTATAACTTATTGAGAAACTAGTTTCCCCCAAAATTTTCTCAAAATGGAGTGGATCACGACTCATCTGAAACAATTTTAGTTTTTCAAAATGATTTTTTCACTTTTTTTTTTTTATTTATAGTTACCACGAATAAATTTTTGAATAATCATTTTAGGTTTCTTTAATTATCCTAATGAAAACCTAAAATTTGTTATCAAATACTTTTTCCGTCTCAAAGTAAGTGTCCACATTTTCTTTTTAGTCTACCTAGAGTACATGTCCACTTCTTAAATTAACAAAGAATCTTTACTATTCATCTCATTCATTCTCTCTCATACTTTACTTTTACATGCACAATACCAATCAACTTACTATTTTCTACCCCACCTTCTCTCTCATTCTTACTTTTCATACTCACAACACTTGTATCACTTATACCATTTCTCAATCCCCGTAAATATAGATGAGTTAACATTTACTCTCGGACGGAGAGGAGGTACTATAAGCGTGTTTTCCGGGATTGCCTGCCATATGTTCTGATGATCTGGTGAGGAAACCTATTTAATCAAGAAAGAATCTAATCACATGTTCTAACATAAAAAAGAATTCACGTAGAACTTCCATGCTGCTTGCCCCAATAGCTTCAATTTCATTGGATATTAAAAGGATATTAAAAGGGTATTAAAAGGGAGTAGATGATATAGGTAGAAAGAGTTTTGGTTTATAATTGACTTGATTTTAGCATATTCTCCCTCAATCCCACTAGAATTAGGATTTTTGATCAAACTAGTTATAGTTTGACCTATAATTTGAAGAAAAATAATTATCTTAATAAAAATCTAAAAATAGATATTAAATTTATTAATAACCGTGATACAATAACAATTTTTAGTTTTTTATTAGAACCATTATTTTTCTTCAAATTATTAGTCAAAGTATAACTAAATTGACCAAAAATCCGAGTGGGACGGAGGGAGTAGTTCATAATATCAAGAGTCAAGAGTTATTAGTCTAGATTATTAGTCTAGATTGTTTTTTCATATTCTTGCTTATATTCATAATAATATTTAATGTCTTGTAAGCCTACAAATAGACATGCCCGGTTCACAGCTCATAAACCACTGGTTCACGGTTCGCTAAAAACTAAAACCGTTTATGAACCGTTAACTCACGCGATTTACGGTTCAACGGTTCACGGTACGGTTCACCGGTTCATTTTTTTTTCTAAAAAATAAAAACACATTTTGAGTAGTTTTTAAGTGATTTTTTAAAAATATGTTGTTTTTAATTTTTTTTTTATACATTATAAATTATTGGAAAAATTGCAAAAAAAGTACCTCATCTATGCGGGTTGTGCGGGTTAGTAACTTATGTTATTTTTGTCACATCAAAAATACATTAATTCTTTTCTATGTGCATTGATTGAAAGTACCTATTGCTCACGCCGTCTATTTTCTGTCATTAACAACCCATGTGCTAATGCACGTGACTTTTTTTTAGGGCAAAAAGGGCAAACCAAAAAAAAGCTTCCAAAAACCTCTTCTAGTTTATGATAAAAAGGTGCCTAACTATTTATTTTATTCATATTCATCCCTATATGTTTTTTTTTCTTTTCATTTTAGTCACTAATGTTGATTTTTTCCATTAAAATCAGCAAGCCACCCACCCAGCACCAGCCTCTCACCACCAACACCGCCCTTCACCTCTAGCATCGCGCCTCACCACAATCGCCATTATCACCACCACTAGTTACAACCATCGTCAAAACTATAACACCACCATCCACCATTGTTAACTATCAAAACCATCAAGAACTAAAACTAAAAGCAAATCTATGAGAGATAACCCAGATCGTTCTTCTCCTCAACCCTAAAATAATAAATTAACCAATAAATAAATAAAATAGATCTGAAAATTTTATGCCCAGATTGTTCGGCAAACCTAGATTCTTTTGCAAACATCACCAAAACCATCAAGAATTTCATTTGCAAATTCGCAAAGTTTTGCAAACCCAGATTGTCTAAACTGGTTGCTTTTATTTCATCTAATTCCAAAACCTATGTTTACGATTCCCTGTAAAAATAAAAAGGGTAAATCTACCAAATTATGCCACGTACTATTGTTTTGGTTACAATTTATGCAACGTACCACAAGTTTACCACATAATCCAACGTACTTTGTAATTTTGTTCCAAAAAATGCAACGTACTTTGTAGTACGTTGCATTATTTGAAACAAAAATTGCAATGTACGTTGCATTATTTGTTACGAAAATTGCATATTTTGAAATAAATCTGAAAGTACGTTGCATTATGTGGTAAACTTGTGGTACATTGCATAAATTGTAAACAAAGGCTTGGTACGTTGCATTGTTTGGTAATTTTTCCATATAAAAAGTGTGGAGACCGAAAACTTATGAAATCACAATCGCTGAAGCATCAACAATGGAAGCCCCAGTACCACGACCAAGATTTCCGTCGAGTTGGGATTTTGGGTGAAATCTTGAAATTGAAGGTGAAATATTAAATGGGTCAAGAGGCTCCGGGTGCCATTGTTGCTGTAGAGTGAACATGTCAAATCCAATCCTTCCATGGCTTCTCTTTCTCTCTCCCACCCTATATTATGAGTGTTGGGACTGGGATTTGAAACGGGAAGGGGAGGGGGTTATTTGAAATTAAAAAAAGAGTTATTTCAACCCCTTTGTGTTTGTGAAATGTTCTCATACTTGAAGTTCCGGTTTCAAATTTGTGCTTTTAAGCCCCAAGATGCCCATGATTCAGCTTGGCATTATGTTAAGGGTGGAGTCACCGTCGACTAGTTCTCTTAATAATGGTCTCCCTCTTACTCTTACTTGGAGATGAGTGGCTTCATTGTGGTCGGACCCAAATGGTGGAAGGTCCATGTCGGTAAATGTGATGACATTGCCAAAGTGTATGTGGCCGATCATTGCAGTAAGGTCTTCGGGAGATGTTTCATGAGAGACTTAAGTGTCGTCGAGGTTACTGATGACGAGGTCTTAGTGTTTCTTTGATGATGCGATAAGGTCCTAAATTGATATGTTTACTTAAGTCTTCTTAAGTTGAATTAATAAAGGATCTTCGAGTGCACCGTGTGCTTTCGATCTTGGAGAAGAGGTGCTTGCTGTAGAAGCGTTGGGATTGTTACTCGCTGAGAGAGTTAGCATGTTGACGTTCCCGTCTTGCTTCCTTTTCCTATTCTCTAAGACTTCCCTCATAATCTCATCATAAGTCACAATATAACAAGAATTGTTGATTTCATTCATAACATTAGGGTCCTCATTCACATTTGGACTTGAATGAGTGACCTCTTCAAACTCTCCTAACTCTATTACATTGACATCACCGTCACTTGGAATTTTAAACTCATTATTTTCAATGAGGTCTTGGATGAGGTCACGGATAACGTAGCACCGCTCGGTGGTATGGCCCCTGTATTGATGATAGACACACCATTTGTCGTGGGCTTTTGGGCTTGTAATCTTTTAGAGGCGTGATTTGTTTCTTTTCCACAAGAACCTCGAAAGCCTCGGTTTGATTCATGCCTCAGAGTGGAGTGTAGACAAGATCATTTTGGAATTTTTTGCCTTAGGGTAGAGGTACTTTGTTGTAGTTCCCTTTGTCGGAAGTGACGGCATTGCCTGAGGCCTCTTTTGTTGTATTGTATTAGAGGCGGTTTTGTAGCAGAAACTAGGAGTGCTCTTCTTGAGTTCTTTTAGCAACTCCTCCACACGGACCCCTACCTCATACATTTGAGAAAAATCAGAGTAGCATCCCCCAATTAAATGGGTGCGGAGATCAATTTTCAGACACTTGAGGAAGATGTCCATTTGTTCTCTCGTTTTAGGCCTCTCCACAATTTCAGCAAGTTTATCATTCCACCCCCTTGTAAATTCAATAAAGGAATCATTGTCCCTTTGGGTGGTGTTCTCGAGCTCTTTCTTTGTTGGGTGGTGTTCTAGAGCTCTTTCTTTGTTGGGCGGTGCATAGTGTTGCCTTGGTATTGTTACTTGAAGGCAAGTATCGCAGTGTCCCAATCAAGATGGGTTGCAAGAGGAAGAGTTGCATACCAGTCTTTGGCGGCCCCTCAAGAGTGAGTGGGAAACAATGTGCCATCACCCTTGGAGAAACCTTTTTAGGAACCACGGCCCATATGTAAGTATCAATGTGAGCCATCGGGCATGAGTTGCCCTTAAACTTGCTGATGTCAGGCATCGTGAACTAGTCAGGGAGAGCGGCCATTGTGCTCATGAGAATTGATGACTGATACAGTCTTATGTCGGAGTGTGAATGCGCGTGATTGAAATTGAGAGTCGTCACGTTGTTTTATTTGTAGTTAAAACATTGAAAAAACCATTTATGAGAATAATAGGGTTCGGGGGGTCAAATTACAATATGAGAAGAATATTCATGTGATCACTCCTATTGCCCGATGAATCGGTCTTTCTATCATGATCAATGTTTATGTGTGTGTGTTAGTGTTTGAGACCGAATCCGAGGATTGCCTACGTTCTTCTCAACATAAGAAGCTTAGGTCAGCGTAGTTCATTAATGAATTAAGAATAGAGAAATGAAGCGGAATCATGCATAAAAAGGGGGAATATTAGGGTTAGAAGTAGTTCCTAGATCATATTAGGGTTTGATGAAACCCTAAGATCATCATCGTCTATGTCATATGCACATAAATAAGGATTAAAACCCTAGATCTAGTATGTTACGCATGTATAAGTCGTAGATCAAGCATAATAATAAGAACATCATGAAAACATATGAATGAACATGTAAAACATGAAGATCGCTACCCTAAACATGGCATATATTATGAGTTTAGACTAACAACATGAAGAACACATGAAGAACATATGAATATGGATGCATAAACATAATGAAAACATGCATACAATAGATCTAGCCTAAGAACATAACAAGAACATAATAAGAAAAGTAAGAAGACTTACCTTGATCGGCAAGAACTATGATTGAAGATTTTTGATGATTCGAAGAGGCTTCGAGGGTGCCAGAAATGCTTGAACTTAGAGTTTTCTCGTCAGTTTTGACTCTAAAACTCGCAGAATGAATTGTGTATTGAAATTATGAACTGAGGTCCTCTATTTATAGGGGTTTTGGGCCGGAAACACTGGCCGCCTGGCCAGGAATAAGTGGCTGCCCGGCCAACCTTTGAGGTTGGCGTGGTTCCCAAGGTTCTAATCAAATTCAACTTTGAGGAAACCCTAGATAACGTCTATCTTTATGGATAATCTGATCAGTTCGTCAATATCTTCTTATCTGGGCTTTTTGGGAAATTTTGGATAAGTCCTGCGTAGCTTGTAAATACCTGAGAGGTCCATATGAGTTTTTGGAATATCTAATCAACTCATTTTTCAGACCGGGTACTAACAGTAGCCACTCGGCAACGCTTCTTGCAAGGCATGGAGGGTCGTCGATTAAGAAAGGAACCGATCTGAAACATGAGTTCCAAATCAGGGAAGAGAAGTAAGAAGGTGACCAGGTTGGTCTAGCACCTGAACATTTATCAGGCTACCTACGTATCCTAAGGGGAATCAAGCTATTAGTACCCAACCTGACAATGAGTTATTAGGCATTCTAGAACTCACAGGGACCTCCCAGGTATTTACGAGCTGCGCAGGACTTATCCAGGATTTCCCGAAAAGCCCAGATAAGAAGATATCAACGACTGATTGGATGAGGGATCGAAGATAGGCTTATCTGATCATCCTTCAGAGTCCAGATAGACACACCTCGAAAATTGTTCCAATCTACTGGACCGGCCGGGCGGCCACTTCCCCAGCCGGGCGGCCACTTTTCCCAGGTCGAATTTTCCTATAAATAGACCCCTCCATCAGCCTATTCGATCACACCTCAAAACCCACGGGAAAACCCTCTCAGAAGCTCTTCCCAGCCTCTCTCTCTCCCTCTCAAAACCTTCTCAAACCCTCTCTTTGATCTTGCTTTGATCATCAAAGAGATCCAATACCGCCGTTCAATCAAAGGAGTGAAGATTCAACCTTTGAAGCCTCTTTAGTCGGTTTGGTAACGCGTTCTTACTACTTAACTACCTAGACCTATTATGTTCATTCATATATTGCTAAGATCTAGGGTTTTGTTCATCGTTCGTTTTCTTGACCGATGATGATCTAGGGTTTCCACGAATCCCGCATTAGATATAGGTCACATATTACTTACATTATGCATATTTTCATTATGTTTATGTATCCATATTCATATGTTCTTCATGCGTTGTTCATAATCATAGTCTATAACTCATAATATATGCTATAACTAGGGTAGCGATCTTCATGTTTATGTGTTCATTCATATGTATTCATGATGTTCTTATTATAATGCTAGATTTACTGCTTATACATTCATAACATGCTAGATCTAGGATTGTAATCCCTATTTATGTACACATGCCATAGCCTATGATGATCCTAGGGTTTCATCAAACCCTAAGATGATCTAGGAACTACTTCTAACTCTAATATTCCCCCTTTATATGCATGATCCCGCTTCATCTCTCCCCATTCTAATTCATCAATGAACTACACCGACCTGAGCTTCTCATGATGAGAAGAATGTAGGCAATCTTCGGATCCGGTCTCAAACACTCACACACACACACACACACACATTGATCATGATAGAAAGACCGATTCGTCGGGCAATAGGAGTGATAACATGAATATTCTTCTCTTATTGTAACTTGACCCCCGAACCCTATTATTCTCATAAATGGTTTTCTCAATGTTTTAACAACAAATAAAACAACGTGGCGACTCTCAATTTCAAACTCGCGTATTCATTGTGGTGACTTCGCTAGGGACTTATTTTTGAAAAACCTTTTTCAAAACTTAAGAGGGTCTAACTTTCATTAACTTCATGATTTTGTGTGTGTTCTAACTGCCCCGCACACCCTTTTTCTTTATAAAGCTGCAATTCTGTAATTTCTGGCGTTTCTGTAATTAAGCACCGCACGCCTCCCTTTCCCCCGTACATCGGCTGTCAAGCCGTACGGCTTCCCTTATCTTCAAATCTGATTCTAACAATTTATTGCAGGTTTTATGTGTTTATAGCATGCTTTAGATATTCTAGATCTGCTCTAATTGTGTTTGTTGGGTATGCCCACTTATATCTCAGTTTCAATGTAATAGGATTGATTAGTTTCGATTGATCCATCACCTAAGTTTTATTTCATGGACTTTAGACCCACATGTAAGAAGTATTTATACTTCATTTTTTAGGTAGTCCATTGTAATAGAAAAAGCTTAGGAATAGGGCAAGAAGATCAAGATTGAAGTAAATCACTCCTTGAGTTTGAGCTAAGCGCCTATGCGCTCCATTCAACGCGCCATGCGCCCCCTTCACCTTTGCGCCATGCGCCTATCCAACGCGCGCGCATAAGGCGATGCGTCTAGCTATGCTACGCGCCCCATTGGCTCATGCGCACCTCTTAGCTCAACGCACCTCAAATAAGTGTTTTTAACACTCAGTGATTTATTGAAGATTCGAAGACTTGAAGAAGATTCAAACTACGTCAATGATCCAACGGTGGTTAAATAACACGTATACACCCGCATCTAAGGACATCTGTCCATAACTGTCATATTTGTGATATGTGTCTAACGTCTATAAAAGGACACGTGCTCCACTCAATGAGCGACAGCACATCCGTCCTTTTTTTGACTCACCAAGGATTTCCAACGGCTAGTTTTTTTGGGCTCTACTATAAATACCCCATAACTTCAACCATTTGAAGTTGCTAAGCATTTCAAGAATTTCTCTCTCAAGCATTTGTTGAAGATTTGAAGATTGCCTTTGTTATTTCCAGAATTCTCAAGAACAATCTTCATAACTTCATCCTTAGCCCAGATCTTCAAGCAAAAACACTTTAGTTTTCTTGTGCTCTCAATCTCAAAGATCTAAAGAGCCTTGAATCTAAAATCACACACACACCTCTTTAAGTTTGATCACTTAGATCTTTCTTTAAGAGATACACCGGTTATTGTCTAGGATTTGTTCTTTCATAGATATAGATCTTGAGTTAGTGTATAAGTTCAAACGATTGTAATTTGTAACACTCTCTCATTATATAAGATCTCCATTAGAAATCCAAGACTAACAATCTTGGTAAAGGACGTAGATCTTTCTCCGATCGAACCTCTCCAAATAGCGCGTACTTACTTATTGCTATTTCCTTTCAAGTTCATATCATATCTAACTATTTGATTGTTTATTCATTGTAGATTGATTGATTGAACTATGTTGTGTTTGTTATATTATTTGCCTTAGTTTCTTATTTCACCCACTTTGAGCCAAAATACTTAGAGTGTGTGTGCACCCCCTTTATCATACTTTGCGCCTATTTACATTACTAAATTCCGCTGTGCATTTCACTCACTCACTTAGGCGCATATCATAACGCTTATTTGATAAAGTGCGCATTTGCAATTGAGTTTATCAAGGGTACGAAAAGAATTTTAAAACAGCTATTCAATATGAATTGTTATGCTAGTAGACTTCTCTCCTGCATTGCATATCATTCCTAAAAATACGTAATCAAATGGCACACTACCACTAGTCCGTGTCACACTGCACACCCTACTGGATACTCCGCTGAGTGCACAGATTTTGGTGATCCTGTCGCCTCTATCTTCGTGGCACCCGGGCTATCTAACTCGCCGTTTTCACTTGTGAAGCGGTTGAGTTTAATTGTCACGGCCCGAAATCTAGGCTCTATTTTATTAGTAATTAAATGATTATTATTTAATTATTTGCTTATTTATTTATTTAAATTATTATTTATTTAAATAATTATGTGTGCAATTTATGTGTTATAATATTCATGTCTAGCATTTTATTCGAGTTATTTGGGCTAGTGTGGAAGTGTTGAGTCTTAATTGTTAGTCGGGAGTGTAAGTAATTGTGTTAGTAGTTGGGGAAGGGGTCAGAGTGTAACATTTTGAATAATTCTTCATCTACTCCCTCCCTACTCCCCTCTCCTCCCTCACTCCTCACCATCACTTTCCATCCATCTCCCTCTCTCTCTAGCAATTGTGGTAAGTTTTTCTTCTCTTCCTTCTCTCTTCTTTTTCTTCATCTTCCTCTCATAATCTCTCATTTCTTAAAACATGAACCTTGTTTAGATCGTCGATAGGATCGCGTAGAACCAAAAAGAATTGAATTCCGTCAACTTTGAGATTTATCAGGTAAGTTACCTTTCCCCCATTTTGATGCTAAAATGTTCATATCATGTTTAGATAATGTTTGATGTGTTATATTTGAAGTTTGGTTGAGTTTAGAATTTATTTTGAATTTATTTGAGTTTTTGGGTAAAAATGGTGAAATCTTGAATGTGGGGATTTGGTGTTGGTTTGGGTGATTAAAGGGTGTTATTTAGGTCCCCTTTTTGGTTAAATGATGTTTGGATACCTTAGGAATCGTGTTGGGAGTGTTGATTTTGGGTGTTATGAAAATGGTATGGAAATGGTAAGGAATTTGAAGAACCCAGCTCTGTTTTTCCTCCCAGCCCGCAGACCAGGCGCCCGCCCGCCTTGACCCGAGCGCCCGCTTGCCCTCCTTTTCCAGCGACCCAAACCTACTGGCCAAACAAGCGCCCGCCCGCCCCAGGCCAGGCGCCCGCCCGCTCGCTATTCCTGGATTTTGTCATTTTTTTGCTTGTTTTAACTAAATGGCTTAACTAGTTAGGATGCCTTCTTCTAATTAACTTAAGATAACACCGTGGAACACTTTATTAAGTGGAATTGATTCTTATATGAATAAATATGATATGGAATTTATTTAAGTACCGTTTTGGGAATGTTGGTTCATCCTTGATGTGTTGCTTGGATTGGTTTACCCTTATGGTAATTTATTTGGATTGGTTCCCTACTTTGGAACCTTAAGTTGTTTATTCATGCTAAATTATTATTACTTAGCATTTATTTGGAAGCCAGCTGGCATATTTTTTGCATCGGGCGATGGGAAAGATTATAATGGCAAAGCCAAGTCCATTATAATGTTGACCATTGTTTTGCCCCCTTCTTTACCCTTTTCCAGATTGTCCTTGGAAGAGATGAGTTAGCTTCCTTTGTGAATGTATCTAGCTACCGGGCATGACTTTGTGTCATGGTCCTTGTTCTTTGTGACACTTTTATGGTTATTGGTTCCGGTACCGGGGTTTTCTCTTCAGCTTTCATGCAATTATGAAGATGATGATTTGTTGATTATTGAAGCTGCGCAGCTATCCTTTATTTGGATGTACCAGTTTGGAAAACCTTGGCTATATCCTTTGTTATGTGTTTATTTCCGCTTCTATCTGTTATGTGATAAATGCTATGTGCTATGTGATATTTATTATTGCTTATTGCTTCTTGTATCCTAGCATGTCATGTAGTTGCATTAGTAACTTATTGAGATTTATCTCACCCCCTTTCTTTTATCTTTGTTTTTCCTTAACCCCCCCAGGTGCTAAGGATTAGTCTCCTGATCACGAGAAAGAGGACGTCGAGTGTGGATATATTCTTTTGGGGAAGGTTGATATAGGTTGGTTTACATTATGTAAATGTGTAACCATTTTGGGATAGTTGTACCAAACAATGACGTCACTAAGAATTGTATGTTTGTACTTTGTTGGGCATAAACTTGTGGAAGTTTATGATAGTTGTAATTGGTTTTTATCAAACTTGGTTTTGTAAAACTTTGGATTATCACCTTTTGGTATCAAATGGAATTTTTAACTCCGGTATTTCACAGTTTTGGTTTTAGAGTCGACGTCCAGATCGCGGTCTCGGGCCCGCGGGGCCCGGGGTCGCGACAGTTGGTATCAGAGCTATGGCATTAGCTCTAAGTATAAGTCTAGGTGGATTAGTATGACCTAGGTGGGTAGTAGTGTGCGGAGTGATTAACGGTTGATGTTTTATGCAGGTACTTGTTTACGATGGTTCGTAGAAGGAGTGGTGAAGGTAGTACCGGTAATGAAAATCAGAATGATACAAGGGAAGAAGCACGTGCTATGTTTCAAGGCATGTTCGAGGCGGCCATGAAGGCCATACATGATCAAGGTCCGAGGGTAGAGCAAGCACCACCCCGCTATGGATTGGAGCAATTTCTCAAACTGAAACCGGTTGAATTCAATGGGGAGCCCGATGTAAGGAAGGCCGAGTTGTGGATTGAGTCGATGGAGAAGATTTATGATGTATTTGGTTGCTCGGATGAGGACAAGGTCCGGTTCGCGGCTTACAAGCTTGTGGGAGCCGCCGAGCATTGGTGGAAGGGTGTTAAAGCTAGTTGGGACGATACTTGCACGGTATATGCGTGGGAGTTGTTTGTGCGCAAATTCAAGGAGCATTTCATTCCGGTTGTTGATCAAAACCGAAAGGAGATCGAGCTACTCAACCTGGAGCAAGGCGTGTTGTCTATAGCACAATACTCGGCTAAGTTCATAGAATTAGCCCGGTATTGCGACTATTTGGTGAGGACCGAAGAACAAAAGGCTATGAGATTCATTCGGGGATTGAAGACCTCCATCCGTACTCAACTTATTGCTCAATGGATTGTGACATTCCAAGATGCGGTGGACCGAGCCTATTTGATAGAGCAAGATATTGGGGAACATAAGAGGAAGACCGAGGTGGCCAACCCGAGTAAACAAGGAGCACAAAGCAAGCCACAACACCGTTTCGACAACCGAGGTAACCCGGGAGCATCATCTCAGTTTTCAGGGGCAAACCACACCGAGGAATCCGGGTACTACTCCGGGGATTCAGAATAGGAAGCCTTGTACCTTTTGTCAGAAGGTAGGCCATTCGAAGGATAGGTGTTGGAAAAAGCAAGGCAAGTGTATCAATTGTGGTGAAATGGGGCACTTTGCGAGAGAGTGCACGAGGTACCGAGGTCAAGCATCCGGGTCAGGAGTTGGTATTAATCAGGGTCAGAAAAGGGATGCCGCTGGGAAGCCCAAGGTTCAAGGGAAGGTTTATGCCATGAATCAACAACAAGCTACCGATGATCCATCCGTTATTGGAGGTATTGTTTCTGTGTCTAATGTGAGCGCACGAGCGTTAGTAGATCCAGGATCATCTCATTCATACATTTATGTGCAATTTGCTTCCATGTTAAATGCTGCATTCGAGTCTTTACCGTACGTGCTAGAGGTGTCGACCCCTATAGGAGAATGCTTGATTTCTGATCGAGTCTTTCGTGCTTGTGATGTGGTTATTTGTGGTCGTGTCCTTTGTGAGGATTTGGTGGTTCTTCCTATCCAAGACTTTGATGTCATATTGGGTATGGATTGGTTGAGCAAGTTTCATGCTTCCGTTGATTGCCGTAAGAAAACTGTTACTTTTTCTATTCCCGATGTGCCTAAATTTGTGTTTGAGGCTAGTCCTCTGAGTAGAAAGGTTCGCTTAATTTCTTTTATGAAAACGAGAAAATTATTGCATAGTGGTTGTGAGGGGTATTTGGCTAGTGTTCTTGATACTAGGAAAGAATCCCCTAGTTTGGATAGTGTTCGGGTAGTTCGGGAATTTCCCGATTTTTTCTCTACCGAGTATGATATGCCTCCCGATCGTGAGATTGAGTTTTGTATAGATCTTTTGCCGGGTACGGGTCCGATTTCGAAAGCACCTTATAGGTTAGCTCCCGCAGAATTGAAGGAATTAAAGGTTCAATTGCAAGAGTTGCTTGATCGAGGGTTTATACGCCCTAGTGTTTCCCTGTGGGGAGCACCGGTTTTATTTGTGCGGAAGAAAGACGGTTCCTTGAGATTGTGCATCGATTACAGAAAGTTGAATCAGGTTACGGTGAAGAATAAGTATCCTCTACCCCATATTGACGATTTGTTTGATCAGCTTCAAGGGTCCGTGGTTTTCTCTAAACTTGATTTGAGGAGTGGGTACCATCAGTTGAAGGTTCGATCGGAGGATATTCCGAAGACTGCTTTTCGCACTCGTTATGGTCATTATGAGTTCTTGGTTATGCCGTTTGGGTTGACTAACGCGCCGGCCGTGTTTATGGATTTGATGAACCGGATTTTCCATCCCTATCTTGATTCGTTCGTGGTAGTCTTCATCGACGACATTCTTGTTTATTCGAAATCTCGAGAGGAGCACGAACAACATTTGAGGACAGTTTTATCCGTTCTTACGAGGGAGAAATTATTTGCGAAGTTTATTAAATGCGAATTTTGGCTCGAGAATGTGTCATTTCTGGGTCATGTGATTTCTAAAGATGGGATTTCGGTGGATCCTTCAAAGATTGAAGCCATAGTGGATTGGAAGAGACCCGAATCAGTGACAGAGATTAGAAGCTTTCTTGGTTTAGCCGGTTATTACAGAAGATTTATTGAGGGGTTTTCGAGGATTGCTACTCCGATGACTCAGTTGACCCAGAAGAATGTTCCGTTTGTGTGGACCGAGAAATGTGACAAGAGCTTCGAGGAATTGAAGAAGAGGTTGACTACCGCACCGATCTTGACTTTGCCTAATGAGAGCGATGGCCTAGTGATTTACAGTGATGCTTCGAAAGAGGGTTTGGGTTGTGTGTTGATGTAGAATGGGAAAGTAATTGCTTATGCTTCGAGGAAGTTGACCCCTAGTGAACAGAATTACCCCACTCATGATATGGAGTTGGCCGCGATAGTATTTGCGTTGCACAAGTGGAAGCACTACCTTTATGGAGCGAAGTTTGAGATTTTTACCGATCATAAGAGTTTGAAGTACCTATTCTCTCAGAAGGAATTGAACAACCGACAGCGCCGATGGATGGAATTATTGAAGGATTATGATTGTACGATTTCTTATCATCCGGGAAAGGCGAATGTGGTAGCCGATGCGATTAGTAGGAAATCTTATGTGGCTTCGATGATGGTTCGGGAGTGGAAAATGCTTGAGGATGTTCGAGATTGGTCTCCTCGTGAATCGAGACATGGGGCTATTTTTACGAATATTAGGGTGTCTCCGACCCTAATTCAGAGAATAAAGGAAGCTCAGAAAGAGGATCCCGAGTTGGTGAAAATAATGGGTAAATTGAAGGAAAAGAACTTCGAGGATTTTTCATTGAGTTCGAGTGGAGTTTTGACTTTCCGTGGTCGTTTGTGTGTTCCGGATGTTGATGGAATTAAACAGAGAGTTTTAGATGAGGGTCACAAATCGAGGTATACTATTCATCCGGGCAGTACGAAGATGTATCAGGATTTGAAGCGACAATTTTGGTGGATTAATATGAAAAGGGAATTAGCCGAGTATGTATCGAAGTGTTTAACTTGTCAGCAGGTCAAAGCCGAGCATCAGAGACCCGCGGGATTGCTTCAGCCGTTAGAGATTCCCGAGTGGAAATGGGAGCATGTGACTATGGATTTCGTCACGGGACTACCTCGTACCCGTAGGAAGTATGACAGTGTTTGGGTAATAGTGGATAGATTGACCAAGAGTGCCCATTTCTTACCTATTGACATCAGATATTCGATGGAGAAGCTTGCGACCCTTTATATCGATGAGATCGTTAGATTGCATGGGGTTCCAATTAGCATTGTGTCAGATCGAGACCCGAGGTTTACTTCTAGGTTTTGGAAGGCGTTTCAGGAAGCTTTGGGTACATATTTGCGATTCAGTACAGCTTTTCATCCTCAGACCGACGGTCAATCCGAGAGGACCATTCAGATTTTGGAGGATATGTTGCGAGCGTGTTCGATAGACTTTTCCGATTCTTGGGATTCGCACCTACCGTTAGTGGAATTCTCTTACAACAACAGTTATCAGGCTAGTATCGAGATGGCACCATTTGAGGCCTTGTATGGAAGGAAGTGTAGATCGCCTATTTGTTGGGATGAGGTTGGTGAAGCGAAGATCGTGGGTATTGATTTGCTTCGGGATTCGGTTGAGAAAGTTAAAGTTATCCGGGATAGATTGAAGACAGCCCAGAGTCGACATAAGAGCTATGCAGATAACCGAAGGCGAGATCTTAGCTTTCAGACCGGTGATTTGGTGTTCTTGAAAGTGTCTCCAAAGGTGGGTATTCGTAGGTTTGGGAAGAAAGGCAAATTGGCTCCAAGGTTTATTGGCCCGTTTGAGATTTTGGGAAAGGTTGGACTTCTTGCGTATCGACTCGTGTTACCGTCATCCTTAGACTGGTTGCACAGCATCTTTCACATTTCTATGCTTCGGAAGTATGTTCATGACCCATCTCACATGTTACCGAGGATACCGGAGGATATTGAGCCCGATATGACTTATGAGGAACGACCGGTTCGGATTCTTGATTCTAAAGTCCAAGAGTTGAGGAACAAAAGTATTTCATTGGTTAGAGTTCTTTGGAGGAATCATCATATCGAGGAGTCGACGTGGGAGCTTCGTGACGAGATCGAGAGGAAATTTTCGTGGCTTTTTGTTTGAGGTGAGTCTCGTTAAAATTCGGGTCGAATTTTCTTTAAGGGGGAGTGAATGTCACGACCCGAAATCTAGGCTCTATTTTATTAGTAATTAAATGATTATTATTTAATTATTTGCTTATTTATTTATTTAAATTATTATTTATTTAAATAATTATGTGTGCAATTTATGTGTTATAATATTTATGTCTAGCATTTTATTCGAGTTATTTGGGCTAGTGTGGAAGTGTTGAGTCTTAATTGTTAGTCGGGAGTGTAAGTAATTGTGTTAGTAGTTGGGGAAGGGGCCAGAGTGTAACATTTTGAATAATTCTTCATCTACTCCCTCCCTACTCCCCTCTCCTCCCTCACTCCTCACCATCACTTTCCAGCCATCTCCCTCTCTCTCTAGCAATTGTGGTAAGTTTTTCTTCTCTTCCTTCTCTCTTCTTTTTCTTCATCTTCCTCTCATAATCTCTCATTTCTTAAAACATGAACCTTGTTTAGATCGTCGATAGGATCGCGTAGAACCAAAAAGAATTGAATTCCGTCAACTTTGAGATTTATCAGGTAAGTTACCTTTCCCCCATTTTGATGCTAAAATGTTCATATCATGTTTAGATAATGTTTGATGTGTTATATTTGAAGTTTGGTTGAGTTTAGAATTTATTTTGAATTTATTTGAGTTTTTTGGTAAAAATGGTGAAATCTTGAATGTGGGGATTTGGTGTTGGTTTGGGTGATTAAAGGGTGTTATTTAGGTCCCCTTTTTGGTTAAATGATGTTTGGATACCTTAGGAATCGTGTTGGGAGTGTTGATTTTGGGTGTTATGAAAATGGTATGGAAATGGTAAGGAATTTGAAGAACCCAGCTCTGTTTTTCCTCCCAGCCCGCAGACCAGGCGCCCGCCCGCCTTGACCCGAGCGCCCGCCTGCCCCCCTTTTCCAGCGACCCAAACCTACTGGCCAAACAAGCGCCCGCCCTCCCCAGGCCAGGCGCCCGCCCGCTCGCTATTCCTGGATTTTGTCATTTTTTTGCTTGTTTTAACTAAATGGCTTAACTAGTTAGGATGCCTTCTTCTAATTAACTTAAGATAACACCGTGGAACACTTTATTAAGTGGAATTGATTCTTATATGAATAAATATGATATGGAATTTATTTAAGTACCATTTTGGGAATGTTGGTTCATCCTTGATGTGTTGCTTGGATTGGTTTACCCTTATGGTAATTTATTTGGATTGGTTCCCTACTTTGGAACCTTAAGTTGTTTATTCATGCTAAATTATTATTACTTAGCATTTATTTGGAAGCCCAGCTGGCATATTTGTTGCATCGGTCGATGGGAAAGATTATAATGGCAAAGCCAAGTCCATTATAATGTTGACCATTATTTTGCCCCCTTCTTTACCCTTTTCCAGATTGGCCTTGCAAGAGATGAGTTAGCTTCCTTTGTGAATGTATCTAGCTACCGGGCATGACTTTGTGTCATGGTCCTTGTCCTTTGTGACACTTTTATGGTTATTGGTTCCGGTACCGGGGTTTTCTCTTCGGCTTTCATGCTATTATGAAGATGATGTTTGTTGATTATTGAAGCTGCGCAGCGATCCTTTATTTGGATGTACCAGTTTGGAAAACCTTGGCTATATCCTTTGTTATGTGTTTATTTCCGCTGCTATCTGTTATGTGATAAATGCTATGTGCTATGTGATATTTATTATTGCTTATTGCTTCTTGCATCCTAGCATGTCATGTAGTTGCATTAGTAACTTATTGAGATTTATCTCACCCCCTTTCTTTTATCTTTGTTTTTCCTTAACCCCCCCCCCCAGGTGCTAAGGATTAGTCTCGCTGATCACGAGAAAGAGGACGTCGAGTGTGGATATATTCTTTTGGGGAAGGTTGATATAGGTTGGTTTACATTATGTAAATGTGTAACCATTTTGGGATAGTTGTACCAAACAATGACGTCACTAAGAATTGTATGTTTGTACTTTGTTGGGCATAAACTTGTGGAAGTTTATGATAGTTGTAATTGGTTTTTATCAAACTTGGTTTTGTAAAACTTTGGATTATCACCTTTTGGTATCAAATGGAATTTTTAACTCCGGTATTTCACAGTTTTGGTTTTAGAGTCGACGTCCAGATCGCGGTCTCGGGCCCGCGGGGTCCGGGGTCGCGACATTAATCCCTTGTTCATTTCTAAACCATGCACTTTGATCGAGTTAAGAAAACTTATCAAAACAAGTACTCCTAATCTTAACTAAAATCATTCATCATGTTACATGTGTCTACCCTAGATCAACTCTAGTTAAACCTTAGACCTGTCTAGGTCAACCCGTCTAGGTCAACCCGTCTAGGTCAACCTAGTCTACCCTAGATCAACTCTAGTCAAACCTTAGACCTGTCTAGGTCAACCCATCTAGGTCAACCTAGTCTACCCTAGATCAACTCTAGTCGAACCTTAGACCCGTCTAGGTCAACCCGTCTAGGTCAACCTAGTCTACCCTAGATCAACTCTAGTCGAACCTTAGACCCGTCTAGGTCAACCTAGTCTACCCTAGATCAACTCTAGTCAAACCTTAGACCTGTCTAGGTCAACCTAGTATACCCTAGATGAACGCTAGTCAACCTTCGACCCGTCTAGGTCAACCTTTTTAGGTCAACTTAGTCTACCCTAGGTCAACCGTAGTCAACCTCTGACCATCCTAGGTCAACTTACTCAATGCCATCCCGTCTAGGTCAAACTTTGACCAACTTTGGTCAACCGACCTACCTCTAAACCATCTAAGATTCCCCATCATCTAGACCCATCTAGGTTAATTTACCCATGCTTGTACTCGCTTAGGTCAACCCTACCTCAACCAACTTAGGTTAAGCCGTCTAGGTCAACCCATCTTGACCTATCTAGGTCAATCCTTCATCTTGACCTCACCTTTAGTCAAGCTAACCAACCTTAGATGACCTACCTCTTGGTCTACCTATGTCAAACCTTACCCGACTCGCCTAGGCTAAGACCACCTTACCTAGGGTCCCTCCACCTATACCTAACCAAGGACCGAGTCATCTCTCCTTCTTTTCGACCTCTACGGTCATCTTTTAAATACTTATTATTTTCAAAATATCACCGACCTCCCGCGGTCACTCCCTCACTCGTTATATTAAACCCGAACTACGGTGACCTGAGCCTCTCGTTATGTGGGACCTCTCCCACATGGTAAGGGGAACGTAGGCAGCTACCGGCCCGGTCAAACTTTTGGTCTTTACATTCAAAGAACATTTCAAAAAAATACGGAGATCGAGTCTTTTCATAAAAAATGATTCTATAACGATGCCTTGTCACTGATTATAAGTCTAATTTAATTCAAAGACTTAACTTCTCTACCACCACTACAGAATCCTGCATCATGTCTACCGAAGGGACCAATGCAGTCACAACCGAAGCTACCACCCAAGGTCTCGAGACAACTCTCCACTCCAACAACGTTCTAAATGAGCAAATGGCCCACTTCAACACCATCCTCAACAAGCAAGCGGTCCATCTTGACACCACTCTCAACAAGCAAGAAGCCTTCTATGAGACCATCCTCAACAAGCAAGCGGCCCACTATGAGACTATCCTTAGAGAGTAAGCAACCCTCTCCCGAACTCTTCTCGATGAACAAGAAGCCTTCTTTGAGACTGTTCTCCTCATACAAACAGACCTCTTCTAGAAGGTGGTGTACAAATCTCTAAAAGACACCAAAGAACAACTCCGGTCTGACATCTATGGCATCTATGAGTATCTCAGCCGCACTCTTCCTCATGCTCAGTTTCAACACCCGTACGCTCCTCAAAGGTATGGACCACCACGGACTTCCCCCACTGGGATGCCTCCTGTAATTACTCATCAGCAAGGAATACCAATGCATAAACCGCCCTCCAAGATGGTCCGTGACAAGCGCAAGTTCGATGATTTGGGTATGCATTAGATGAATGCTTCGAAAATCTAGTTCAAGCCGGCAAGTTAGCTCCTCTTCTCGACTTTAAACCAAACTTTGCAAGACAAGACTTGGATCCCTCCAAATACTGAAAGTATCACCAATACATCGGACATGACACCGAAAAGTGCTTCCAACTGATAAGGACGATCCAAAGCCTCATTGATAGTGGAGCCATCATCCGCCAAGGGAACAAATGGGTATAAGCAAAGTCCAAGCAAGCAAGAAGTTACACCGGGGCTACCTCCTTCTAAAAAAAAAAGTCTTTCAGTCTTCGTAGGTTCTAGGGAGTCTTTTAGTCAAAGTCCACCTCGGACATTAATCTTTTATTTTTACTAGCAAAAGTCCGCTTTGAACATTAGTTAGATTGTTAAAGTCCACCTCGGACTAGTCAATTCGAGTCTTCAATAAAGTGTCTTTATTTCTTTTCTCTCTAGACTTGAGACATAATCTTGTATATATATCAACTCCCTAAAAATTGTATTAATCTCAATTATCAATTGATTGCTAGATCTTTATATGACGAATTAATCGCAAATCTACTCGTTAATGAAGACTCATTAAAAGGTAAATGGACCCACAAACCATCATACATAACTAAAGCAAACAATTAATCTCAAAATAACAAACGCTTTGATCAATCGAATTGTTTTCTCTTTTCTATGTCCTCTCTATACCTACCCTTATACGTGTACACCCACTGTGTACACCCTCTATATATTCCTTGTGTACACCCACTGTGTGCACCCTCCATATATACTCCTCGTGCATACCCACTGTGTACACCCTCTATATATTCTTTGTGTACACCCACTGTGTGCACCCTCCATATATACTCCTCGTGCACACCCACTGTGTACACCCTCTCTACATATATTCCCCTCGTGTACACCCACTGTGTGCACTCTCCATATATTCCACTCGTGTACACCCACTGTGTACACCCTCTCTACATATATTCCCCTCGTGTACACCCACTGTATGCACTCTCCATATATTCCATCGTGTACACCCACTGTGTGCACTCTCCATATACTCCCTCGTGTGCACCCTCCATATATACTCCTTATGTACACCCACTGTGTACACCCACTCTATATATTCTCTCCTTGTGTACACCCACTGTGTACACCCTCCATATTCTCTCCCTGTGTATACCCACTGTGTACACCCTTCATATAGATACCCCTCGTGCATACCCACTGTGTGCACCCTCCATATATACCGTCCTCGTGTATACCCACCGTGTGCACCCTCCTAAATACTCCTAAAATACACTTCCATCTTCCCATGAAGAAGACGACGACTACAGAGCTTCTCACCATCAAAGAAGCGTCCGCGCAATCATGAAGGCTGCCTGTTACCGTCACAACTACAACATGGCGGCGCACTGGGGCTGTCTGTCTGCCCACGATGATGTCAACGAAATGCAAGGGGCTGTTCAAAACCTCCTCCACAAGTTCCACCTCCCAAAGACGAAAGCAAACTAGGGGCTCATCTTGCCCTACGTTTCAATATGTAAATGTATATATATATAAAAAAAAAACAAAAAAAAAAAAGCTCGCTAGGTCGAAACCCACAACGGGAGGCTTAGGCAAAAGTTAGAGCAAATGCACAAAAAAAAAATAAAGCTCGCTAGGTCGAAACCCACAACGGGCGGCTTAGGCAAAAGTTAGAGCAAATGCACAAAAAAAATAAGCCCGCAAGGGCGGCCTAGGCAAAAATAAGGGTGTGCACAAAAAATAATAATAATAAATCAAAGCAAAGAAAAATAGAAGGGGCTATCATCATAGAAAAGTAAAAACCCCGCTTTCTTTTCACTTCATATTTTCTATTTTTCTTTCCCTTCAAAGGAGTTCAATTCAACTCGACAGCAATATCTCGACTCGACAGCAGCGGTCAACGACTACATATGACAGCAGTCCAAGTAACCACCACTCAATATCGGTATCCTCATTAAACCGGATCACCTTCGAACTACGCGGACCTGAGCCTCTCACACCGAGAGGAACGTAGGCAACCTCCTGGTCCGGTCCACAAAATATACGCAACCCACCTCGAGCCAATTTTCATTCTTTTCTCGCTTCCCCATACACTATAATTTCTATTCTCTTTCTCGATTAATTAAGGCGTTTATTATTTCGAGACTACTTGTCAAAAATACAATCATAAGATACATAACTAATCAACGAGGTCCATTTTCGAGCAATCAAAAGACAATTCTGAATAAAACAATTTTCAAATGTCTCGACAAGTCTTCTGTTCTACAATCTAGGAAAGAGCTAAACACTTACTTTCTGTCAAGCAGGGGCTTCCTTCCTTTTATACACATACTTCCCGTAAGGTCTAAATGTGAGAACCCCCTCTCTTGTTCTCTCTCTCTCTCTCTCTCTCTCTCTCTCTCTCTCTCTCACTATAACGAAAGGCTCCTGCAAGTCGTCTGTACATTTTTGTCATTTTTCTTTATTTTTGAGTCGGCTGAAAAAAAAAAAAAAAGACGCTAAAAGAATATACCCACCTAGATTGAAAACCCGCAAGGGCGGTCTAGAGAAAAAATAGGGTGCGTCTAAAGGTGGTAGCTTCCCCACCTTATGCCCTCACCAAACTGGGGCTACCCTAATGGAATTAGGCCGAGTACTGATGCTCCAACAAGATCATTCCCCGCAGAAAGTCATCTCTCTCCATCGGAGCTTAACATGGATGACCTCTTTCTAAATGACCTCACCAAACTGGGGCTGCCCCAATACAACCGGGCTGATTACCGATGCTCCATGAAAGATTATCTCTCCACCGAAGTTCGACATGGTTCACCTCTCTCAAGTACCCCCATTCAAACTGGGGCTTCACCAAGCCAAGTTAAGTCAACCACTTGACTACTCGAGATCGCCGGCAACCCGATGAAATCTCACTCACCCGAAGGGCTATCCTAATCAACGAACCTAATGAAGGACAAGTACTTGAATTAATTAGACTATAATTAATTATAAGGCATCTTTATAAATTCATTACATTTTCAAAAAGTGTTTTCTATCACGACACATTGTTTATGAATTCGCACACTCGGTCTCCTCCAATTTATAAATTATCTTTTGTCTCGTCTCCGTGACGTCCTAACTGACTCGGTCCTACGCCATGTACCCTACAAACTTAGGACACCTTTGGGTCCTGCATCTCGTCTCCCATAAGTCAAAAGCCCTAAATCTCCTTTAGGCGACTCGTACCAATAGAAGACAAATAGTTTATTAACCCAACTAGGTACCCTTTGCCTGTGTAATGCACTCCTATACTATTTACATGCTATGTGCTACTCTACATGCTACACGTTATTTACACGCTACATGCCATTTACGTGCTACTTGCTACTCTACATGCTGTATGCTACTCTACATATCATAATGTAAATCTTTATACATCCATGTATATATATATACTATTCTACTGTTTGTGCTAGAACTAACAAAATGCAGAAACTAAGAGGATGATTCACTAGCGTCACCCCGAGTCCACTTCCGCATAGGGGGATACCTACCGGTCGAAGCACCATCATCACCGTGACTAGAAACATCACACTCCGCCAACTGCTGAATGACCTTCGCCACTTTCATGTGATGCCTCCGAATGATCACCCGCAGTTTCTCCTCTACCACAATGCGTGAGCCTCAAAGGCGCGTCCCAACAAAGTCATCATACGAGGCTCCCTCTACGACAAACTGTCTAGCATCAAGGCCCTTGGTCAACCTAACCCGGTCAGACAAAGATGTTGAAACAGTCATAGACCACGGAGGATCCACCGAAACCAAGTAGACGCTACCTACTCCATCCTAGGCTCGTGCCTTATCACCCAAATAAAGGAAATCTCCGCTGTAGCCGATCAACAGCCTCCTCTGGCCCATCACCTCAATAAGCCGCTGTAGCAAGCAACTCAAAGTCCAACTCCGCCCAAGGATAGAATGTCGTGCCTCTCAGACAGGGTCTCCCCAAAATGGTCTTCAACTGGGCATAAGTCTAGTACCAAGAAGCCTCGTCTCCTGAAATCAGAAACAGACAAGGAATGGTTCATACCTCCAAAGGCAAAGTGTAAGCAATCGACTGACGCCGAGTGTGACCTATAACCCCGATCTAAGGAGCGGTACAACTCCGCCAAAGCCACAGCCCTCAAAGCAAGTCTGCTCACTGCATCCAAGTCCACTAGGCATCCCAACAGCGGAATCATCGCCGTAGTACCGGCATTAGCAAAGATGGGAGGTTTCTTCTACATCACCGACTCCTACCTCAAGAGCCACCAGCATCTCCTCATGTTTCCCCCAAGCGTACCACTCCTGTTATCGGTGCAATCAAGCTCGGAAGTCCATCCGCACTCCCATCGGAAAGCAAGGTATCATCACTCCACACTAGGGCTACCTGTGAACCGCAACCCGGTAAGAGCCGTGAAGTCCGAAGGAGCCACCATAACCTCTCCCCAACCAAGGTGGAATGTATGGGTGGTATCCCACAAATGCTCCCGTAGTGCCATGAACAGATCGGTGCTCTTGGTCAACTCTTCTTGACTAGTCAAGCTCTCGAAGAATAAACCCAAGCCGGTAACCCGCACCTTGCTCTGTACAGTCTCTGGAAGTCCTTTCCCACAAGCTATGCACAATGCTACATGAGCCCCTCGACTTTAAAGGCGGCAATACAACCTACCAACACAAACAGGTATACACAGCAAAGGTACGCAATCAATCTAGAAATTTACTTTATGATGCACGCTCATATATGGACTTTTGCATTAGGAGAATCCCCAAAAATTCTCAACGAATACTATAAATATCTCACAATCAAAACCCTAGTCTACCTAGGACAAGACAAGTCAACTCAAAACAAATCCAAGACAAGTCAACTCCAAACAAGTCCAAAACATTTCAATAATTAACGGGCAAAAATATGACTTCATCCAAAATAAGCTTTCTCTTCGAAACACTAATGTACATTGCACTCTAACAAAAGTCAAACAAACACAAAAGCACTTTTAACAAAGTCAACCAAGTAAAATATCGGTCAAAGATTACTCAACACAAAAATTGCGTTTTTAACAAAACCACCAATAAATCAATCAACTTGGGTCGAAATCTACAAGCTTCATGAAAACCCCAATTTAAGGTAATTAAACCCTAAGTACAAAATTAATCCATCAAACCTTCTCATTCGAAGTAATTTACAACCAAAACCCCATATCCTGGTTAACTTATAATCAAAACCTTTACAATCAAAGAAATTTCACTTAAACCCCAAACCTTGGGTAATCCACAACTAAATCCCTTACGTTCAACAAATTAATCAACAAAACCCCATACCTTGGGTAATTTACAATGGAAACCCCAAACCTCGGGTAAAGTACAAATAAATCCTCCATCTTTAATATCAACATGCTTAAACCCCAAACTTTGGTTAACTCACAATCAAACCTTCTCATTCGAAGTAATTTACAATCAAACCCTTCATTCAAGGTAAATTACAGTCAACTCACTTACTTAAAACAACTTACAACTAAGTCCTTTGTATTCTACATTTAATTCACTCGAACCCTGTATCTTGGGTAATTTGCAAACAAAGAACCTCAACTTAACATCATCCAAATCCAAACCCCGTAACTTTGGGTAATTAAACAATCAAACCTTCTCGTTCGAAGTAATTAACATTCAACCTTCTCGTTCGAAGTAATCAACAATCAAACCCTTCAAGCAAAGTAAATTCCGATCAAGTCCCTCGCTCCAAAATAACTCACAATCAAGTCTAGGAGAAATTCACAATTAAAACCCTCAACAGTTAATATTTAAAACCCCGAACTTGGGTAATTCACAATCCAAATCTTTACAATCAAAGTAAGATACAAATAAACCCCAAACCTTGGGTAATCTACAAGTTAAAACTCTTTGCAATCTACATAAGGTTCATTTAACCCCAAACTATGGGTAAAATACAACTAATTTTCTACAAAATTCACTTAACCCCAAACGTTGGGAAATTCACATCTCTAAACTCAAATCAAAACTCAAGCCCTATACTATAGGTAATTTCACTCAAACAATCAAAGCTTAAAACCTAAACAAAAGGTATCTTACACCAACAAATTCCAAATAAGGTCGGAACCTCCGTAAGCCCTAATCTTTAAAATTAATCTATAATTAAAGGTCCTAAACCCTAAAAATTATAAATTAAAGGTCGGAACCTCCGTAAGCCCTAATCTTAAAAATTAATCTATAATTAAAGGTCTTAAACCCTAAAAATTATAAATTAAAGGTCGGAACCTCCGTAAGCCCTAATCTTTAAAATTAATCTATAATTGAAGGTTCTAAACCCTAAAAATTATAAATTAAAGGTTGGAACCTCCGTAAGCCCTAATCTTTAAAATTAATCTATAATTGAAGGTCCTAAACCCTAAAAATTATAAATTAAAGGTCGGAACCTCCGTAAGCCCTAACTGGGTCCGTAAGACCTCTATAAAATTTCTAAAAAATTAAATTAGGTTAGGAAATCCTCTATAAAATTTCTAAAAAATATAAAATTGGGTTAAGAAATCCTCTATAAAATTTCTAAAATCTAAAACTGGGTTCGAAAAACCTCTATAAAATTTCTAAATCAATCTAAATTGGGTTCGGAAATCCTCTACAAAATTTCCAAATCAATTTAAAATGGGTTCGGAAATCCTCTATAAAATTTCCAAATCAATCTAAAATTGGGTTCGGAAATCCTCTACAAAATTTCCAAATCAATCTAAAATTGGGTTCGGAAATCCTCTACAAAATTTCCAAATCAATCTAAAATTGGGTTTGGAAATCCTCTACAAAATTTCTAAATCGATCCATAATGAAATGTCGGAAACCTCTGTAAACCCTAATTCTTCAAAATCAATCGATTACGTGCGCTCTATAAGAAGTTAGAATTCATCCCTAATTCTGTTCTCGATTCTTTAAACTTCTTGTCGAACCGTGCGTATGGCCTTCCCTCCTTTCCCCAATAGAGTCCATTTGCAACGACTTTATTGTTTCACGAATGTTTGTTGATCTCAAGCGGAAAGACAATGTCTTGTTTCTTTTTTTGCTTTTCCTCCCCATTAAGGTCCACACGACTTTATTGTCTGACGAATGCTTGATTATCCCCAGCGAAGGACGGCGTCTCATTTCTTTCTTTCCCCACAGGTCTCGAACTACGACTAGCTTGATTCCACTTGGATACGTAGGTAGCCTGACAAAGTTTCAGCCACCCGACCAACCTGGTCACATTCTTTCTCACTCCTTTCTCAATTTGGAACTCATGTTTCAGATCGGTTCCTTTCTTAATCGACGACCCTCCATTGCCTTGCAAGAAGCGTCGCCGAGGGGCTACTGTTAGTAACCAACCTGAAAATGAGTTATTAGGCATTCTAGAACTCACAGGGACCTCCCAGGTATTTACGAGCTGCGCAGGACTTATCCAGGATTTCCCAAAAAGCCCAGATAAGAAGATATCAATGACTGACCGGATGAGGGATCGAAGATAGGCTTATCTGATCATCCTCCAGAGTCCAGATAGACACACCTCGAAAATTATGCCAATATAATGGACCGGCCGGGCGGCCACTTCCTCGGCCAGGCGGCCACTTCTCCCAGGTCGAATTTTCCTATAAATAGGCCCCTCCATCAGCCTATTCGATCACACCTCAAAACCCACGGGAAAACCCTCTTAGAAGATCTTCCCAGCCTCTCTCTCTCCCTCTCAAAACCCTCTCAAACCCTCTCTTTGATCTTGCTTTGATCATCAAAGAGATCCAATACCGCCGTTCAATCAAAGGAGTGAAGATTCAACCTTTGAAGCCTCTTTAATCGGTTTGGTAACGCGTTCTTACTACTTAACTGCCTAGATCTATTATGTTCATTCATATATTGCTAAGATCTAGGGTTTTGTTCATTATTCGTGTTCTTGACCGATGATGATCTAGGGTTTCCACGAAACCCGCATTAGATCTAGGTCACATATTACTTACATTATGCATGTTTTCATTATGTTTATGCATCCATATTCATATGTTCTTCATGCGTTCTTCATAATCTTAGTCTAGAACTCATAATATATGCTATAACTAGGGTAGCGATCTTCATGTTTATGTGTTCATTCATATGTATTCATGATGTTCTTATTATAATGCTAGATTTACTGCTTATCCATTCATAACATGCTAGATCTAGGATTGTAATCTCTATTTATGTGCACATGCCATAGCCTATGATGATCCTAGGGTTTCATCAAACCCTAACATGATCAAGGAACTACTTATAACTATAATCTTCCCCTTCTATATGCATGATCCCGCTTCATCTCTCCCCATTCTAATTCATCAATGAACTACACCGACCTGAGCTTCTCATGATAAGAAAAATGTAGGCAATCTTCGGATCCGATCTCAAACACTCACTCACACACACACACACACATTGATCATGATAGAAAGACCGTTTCGTCAGGCAATAGGAGTGATAACATGAATATTCTTCTCTTATTGTAACTTGACCCCCGAACCCTATTATTCTCATAAATGGTTTTCTCAATGTTTTAACAACAAATAAAACAATGTGGCGACTCTCGATTTCAAACTCGCGTATTCACACAAGCCAGTCATTGTTCGTGTGCTGTGGAAAAAATGAGACATCATCTTCCGCTAGGGATAGGGTCCTGTATGAAGACGAAAATTCGTAGGAGGGAGAGAGAGAAAGAAATGAGACATCAGCTCCTGTTAGGGATAACTATCCTAAGGACACTATCCTGTATGAAGACTGAACATTCGTAGGAGGAAGAAAGAGAAAGAAAACGAGACATCAGGTCCTGCTGGGGATAACTATCCTACGGATACTATCCTGTATGAAGACTAAACATTCGTAAGACAATAAAATCGTTGTTCGAACTCTATTGGGCAAGGAAAGAAAGAAGAAACGAGACATCATCTCCTGCTGGGGATAACTATCCTACGGATACTATCTTGTATGAAGACTGAACATTTGTAAGACAATAGAATCGTTGTTCGGACTCTATTGGGGAAAGAGAGAAAGAAACGAGATATCACCTCCTGCTGGGGATAACTATCCTATAGACACTATCATGTATGAAGACTGAACATTCGTAAGACAATAGAATCGTTGTTCGGACTCTGTTGGGGAAAGAGAGAAAGAAATGAGAAATCAGCTCCTGCTGGGGATAACTATCCTATGAACACTATCCTGTATGAAGACTGAACATTCGTAAGACAATAGAATCATTGTTCGGACTCTATTTGGGGAAAGAAAGAAGAAAGAAAAGAGACATCAGCTTCTGCTGGGGATAACTATCCTACGGACACTATCCTGTATGGAGACTGAACATTCGTAAGACAATAGAATCATTGTTCGGACTCTATTGGGGAAAGAAAGGAACCGTAGAATCATTGTTCGGACTCTACTTGGGGAAGAAACAAAACCATACGCATGGGGCAAGAAGAAGACTCAAGAATTAATAACAAAATTAAGGATGGATTCTGACTTCTTATGGAGCGCGCGTATTCAAAAAATCATTAAATGTGTCCGAAGACACTAGCAACAGTAACTGAAATTATGTCCAGAGACACCAGCAACCTATGCCAAAAACATGAGACACTTGATATATGAAGAAGCCATCTTACGGAGCATGTGAATAAAATAAATTCTCAAAAACTACAGTATATAGAGATGCTAAAACCTCTGGATCGCGGGATTCGAAGGGTGGTAATGTAAACGGTATATCGGGACGCAAGTGCCTCGGGATCGCGCAAGTGCCTCAGGATCGCGCAAGTTACAAAGAATAACACTTTCAATTATATCGGGATGCATGTATCTCGGGATTGATTTTGGTTATTAATAAAGGATGTGTAACGGTTTCCTTAACCTGTAAATTAACTTAATACAGTGGATTAATTTAATTTAGGACATATAGCGGCTCCTTAACCTGCATTAGGATTTATAACGGTTTCTTAACCTGCATTAGGATTTATAGCAGTTCCTTAACCTGCATTTTATTATGATTTAGCATTTATAGCGGTTCCTTTGTTGGGTTTCATAGCCTCCATGTATAGCGTAATTAAACATGAAGAAACCCTAGCCTAGATCCATTAAGAACAATAATTTATAAAGCATAAGATAAATTAGGACTAACCCTTGTAGTTCAAATCTTTAATCACGGACTAAGATACTAAGCAAAGTATCCTCTATTGGTGATCCACACTTGAACGGATCGAAGAACACCTTCTTGGACTTGATTGCTAGATCCTTAGGCTTGAAAACTTGAAGAAGACCTTCTTCTCTTTGGAATAATAAATCCCTCTCAATATGTGTGTTAATCTCTCTCTAAGAAAGCTTTGTGATTTCTTGAATCATCAACTAGTTCTCTCAAACCCGGACACACTTATTTATACTAGGATAGGTCTGATTCCTTTAGGGTTTAGGACTTCTTGTCACACAAGAAATTTCCTAAAACTGAACCAGTGCGGCATACGAGCCGTACGGCGCCTGGACAAGCGTGCGCCGCCTTTCCAGCCGTACGGTCGTGGTGCCCGACTCCTTTTATTTTCAGCTTTTAAACTATCCGTTCTGCATGTGTGACCCAATAGGATTATACTAAGTTGCCAACGGGTTTGACCAGTTAAATCCCGTAAGTCATAATTAGATTCTAGCAAACATTTTATGACTATGCAAATAGTATAACTTTGTAGCCCAAAGTTTATCCTCCATATTACAAGTCACAATCCCTTTGTTCACGATGTCTATTGAACATAAGTCATGGTCTATAGTCAACTTGTATTTGTTCAAAGCTTTCTCGTTTTCGAATATACTGATTGAATCAAATGTCTTGATCTCATCAATCCATTTGGGTTCGGCCAAAAACTTTCATCAAAATCATTCTACGAGAGGCCTAAGCTTGACATCTCTTCGAAAAGGGAAAAATCCATTTGGCTTATTATTCTTCCCTACTTGAATCCGATTGTGCCAATCATATAAGTGTGGCAATTTTGGTGCACACGTTTTTTATTAGTCTAAATATTTATTTTTGGGATTTATGTCCTTCTTTATTTTAGGATAGTTTTGTAAATATATTTTATATTTTATTTTACTAACATATTAATTAGTTTCCTAGTTTTTGTGTATCTATTTTAATTTTTGTAGATATCTTTTACTTGGAGTGGAAAGCTACAAGTTAGGAAAAAATGGAGAGTATCTTTTCCAATATTAAATCTTCAAGGCTTGCAAGGATAATATGTTGCTCCTCATCTCACGGCAAAAGGGTCCTGGGCCATGGCCTATTTAAGTAGCAGCCATTCTCTTCATTGGTAGAGACTTTTTTGGTGACTTTTGATATCAATATATCAGTTCTAAGAATATTATTTAGTGAGTTATTTTTTGTAACACAAGTTCTTATATAGAACTTTTCTTTGAGTGTTTAGTGTTTTCATATTTGGTCTCTTCTCTTGATTTCTTCTTTGTAATCGATCATAACAATTTTTAATAAAGATAAATTTTGTTATCTACAGCAAGTTGCTGTAGATGTGTTAAATATCCTGTTTTTACATTTTTGTTCCGCTGCAAGTCAGTTGGTGTAATATGTGGTGTCTTCACACTATGATTCACACCGTACTCTGTTAATTGTCCGACCATCCTAGCTATCTAAACTTCCAATTGGCACCATAGCCTCCACTCGATATACTGAGTGAGATCCAGAAAGGATAGTCATCATGGATGGTCCTTTGAGTCAATATCGTCCTCCTGTTTTAGACGGCACAAACTATGCCTTGTGGAAATCCAAGATGCGTCTGTACATAAAAGCAATTGATGAAAGGGAATGGCGGAGTATCATAGTTTCCTGGACTCCTCCTAGGATTGAAAGTAAGGCTACAGAGGCGGAATCCTCTGATGAAAAAGTCTATCTTTCTAAACCGGAGAAGGACTGGACAACTGAGGAAATAGACATAGCAAATTATAACTCCAAGGCTTTGGGTGCTATATCCAGTCATGTCAATGAAGATATGTATACACTGGTCATCAATCAAAGCGTTGCTAAAAATGCTTGGGATATTCTTCAAGCTCATTGTGAAGGAGATGAAGGAGTAAAGGGCACTAGGTTGAGAATACTCATGACAAAGTTTGAAAACTTAAGAATGTCAGATACTGAGGATATCAAAAGCTACTCTGCTAAAATCAAAGATATCTCAAATGAGTGTCTCATCCTAGGTGAACCTATCTCTAATGCTAGGTTAGTAAGCAAATTACTTAGAACTGTCACTGAGAAGTTTAACATAAAAATTGCTGCTATTGAAGAAGCCAATAACACTGCTACCATGGGTTATAACTCTCTCATTGGCAAACTAACCATGTTTGAAATGAACTTGGCTATTCAACAGCAACACAAAGATGAAAGTAATGCTCTTGCCGATGCTCTTTCCAGGTCCTCTAAAGTTTCTAAAGAAATTGTAGAAATCTCTAAGGAAATTGACAAATCTAATTTGGAAACAGAAGATGTGGCTTTTCTCACTAAAAAAAAAATATTTTTTAAAGAATAAACGTGATAATAAGTTTTCGTCCGAAAGCTAAAACACTTCTGAAGATTCAGAGGAGGATATTGGAAATACTTTTGAAAAGACTGGAAATTTTAACAAAAAGAAATCTGATTCCGTTCAATATAGAGCTTGTAAAGGCTTTGGTCACTATGAGAATGAGTGTGCCAACACATTGAAGAAAATGGGGAAGAGCTTAAATGCGACCCTGAGTGATAGTGAGGATGATGATGAGTCTGCATTCCTTGCAGAAATTGATAATTATCTCAAAATCACGAATATCATTCTGGTGTTACTTCAGGTGTGTTCACACTAGAGATCACATCCTCAGACTCTGAGTTTAAATGATTTAATTTGTCTATCTCTGAGAAACCAGAGGATTAAGAGGAATATGATGGTAATTTTAAGGAACTTCATGAAGCTTACACTGATCTTTTCGCCGATTGGCAAAAACGGGTTGAAAAACTTGGTGTTTTTGAAAAAGTGAATGAGAAACTCTCAGCTGAAATAACTACTTTTGAAATCTGAGCTTGAGAGAGTTTCTATTGATAATTATAATCAAAAGGATGCCATAGCCAAGCTTGAGGTCATCATCACCAAGCGTGAAGTTGAACTCGAGAAAGTTAAAGCTGATCTTAAGGCTAATGATACTTTCACCAAACTAAACACTGGTAAAGCTAAAATTGAAGAGGTTTTAAATATTGGAAGTCATTCTAAAAGTGGTCTTGGCTATGAATCCAATTTTGTGAAAGAAGGTGAAAAAATGTGTGAGTCAAAAGCTTTTCAGAAAATAAAGTCTAAACCTAGAAAAAAAAGTATGTGTGTCACTACTGCTTTTCTCCAGGTCAAATCAGGCCTTTTTGCTACCAAAGAATTCATGACCTTAGGCAATCTGGTTCCCAGATGAGTGCTAGAATGAACCTACATCGCCAGAAATCTGGGCGATTCGTGTGGGCTGAGAAGAAAGGTGAGGAGTGTAAGGTTGTTTTGACTTCTCAAAAGAGTAGTGTGTCTAGCTTTTGGTATTTTGATAGTGGGTGCTCAAGGCACATGACAGGTAAATTTGAATTCTTATCTGATTATTCTCCTATGAATGGAGGAAATGTGAAATATGGAGGTGGCGGCAAAGGTAAGATTGTTGGTAAAGGAACTTTGAATATTGAGGGTCTGCCTAATCTCCATAATGTCCTCCATGTTGATGGCCTCAAGGAAAACCTCATAAGCATTAGTCATTTTTGTGACGATGATATGCATGTGAAGTTTGATAAGTAAATTTGTGAGGTTTTTGATAAATCTTGCAATGTGTGTTTAAAGGTCTTAAAACTTCTGACAATTGCTATAAGTTTTGTGATGCCACAAGGTTTGTTGAAGAGCTGGAGCCCACCAATGACGAAGCTGAACATGAAACAACACCAGAGAGTGCAGAACAGTCTGATGTTACCCCCGGTGTGATAACACCACAGCAGAAAACGATCCATGTTCAGATTCAGAGGCATTCTCCAGCAGCTCATAAAAAAAACAAGCAGGTTTGAAATGGTCCAGAAACAGTGCCTCTGAAATCCAAGAGGAACATCCCAATTTACATGTTCTTGGGGATGATAGTGAAAAGATGGGGATTGGACAAATGGTAAGGGTGAACTACGTGATGCGGTAGGGTTGAATTACATGAAAGTCAGAGGCTATGAGGTAACAAGTAATTTCTTTGGGTCACATGGGAGTAATTTAACTTTTTGATGAGTCAAATGGTAAAAAACTATGGGCCACGAAGTATGGTTTTAACTCGATTTTGGGTCAATTTAAGTGCTATTGATACTTCAAAAATTCATGCTCAATACTCTTGTATTAAATTTATCTGATTTAGGTGTGATTTTATCCGAGACAAGTCTCTTCACATAAGTTTCACAACCCCAAATTTTCATGAAAGAAACACAAGGTTTCTTTCCACTCTATATCTCATATGGTGTCTTTTGAACCGATTTACTTGGAACTATATTTAGTGTGAATGCGGCGGTTTCTAATGCATGACCCCAAAAGGAAAATGGAAGATCAACTTGACTCATCATGGATCGAACCATATCTAATAAAGTTCAATTTCTCCTCTCGGACACACCATTCCATTGTGGTGTTCTGGCTGGAGTTAATTGTGAAACTATTCCACAATTCTTTAGATGATTATCAAATTATTGGCTTAAATATTCATGTTGGGTATGCTTATTATAAACCACTCCTATTACTTAGATTTGATTGATCCCATAACCTAATTTTATCTTTTTGTGGACTTTAGGATATATTGTAAGAAGTGTTAAACTTCATTTTTAGAATAGTCCACTTTGATAGTATAGGCTTTAGATTGATAGGCTGAAAATTTTCTAAGTCTGGAAATTTAGTGGTCAAGACCTTGACCGTGAATTAACTTGACCGTGGTAGACCACCTGACCGTGGAAGACCACTTGACCGTGAATCACTTGACCGGAAGTCAGTGACCGTGATCTTTGTGGCATATCTTAACAGGTCACATCTGACCCCTCGACCGCAAGCCACTCGACCGTGAGGCCTTGACCGCAAATGATAAAGTTGTCCAAGAACCCAAGTTTGTTAAAACTTAACCATGGTCAAACTATGGTTAGTTTAGAACGTTGCAGAACTTGGATCCCAAATTATTCAAATTTGAATTCATCTAAGTGGGACCACTTCTTAACTGCAAAGAGGATAAACTCAGATTGAGCACCAATCAGAATTCAACAGCTCATTGTCCTTCAACTTGGAGCCCAAGTAAATCCAACAGCTATTTTCTCATTCAAGGCTATAAATAGCCCTTAAGTTCTTCATTGAAGTAAGCTGAGATTCTAAGAGAGAAATTGCTGTTGAAATTCTTGGTGATTGAAGATCATACTCAAGATTTCCAAAATCCTTTGAATCTTCAAGATCTCACCTTCAAACCTTCAAAGATATCCAGCAACATTCACGTCATCTCAAGCCTTGTAACACATAAGATTCTTTAGGCTCTAAATCATATAGATTTCAAAGAGCTTCAGATTCTTACACACACACTCACCCCAATTGATCAATCACTTAGATTGAATCAAAAGGGATACACTGGTCTAAGTCTAGGATTTATTCTTCATAGAAAGTAGGTGTTGATTCAAAGCTTCATCTCTGTAATCTGTACACTCAAGAATCAATATATACCTCCATTAAAAATCCAAGACTGACTATCTTGGTAAAGGACGTAGATCTTTTAACAGATCGAACCTTTCCCAATAATTGTGTCATTTTACTTTCTGCAAATTTACTTTCAAGTATTGTTCATCTTGTTCTTTATTGTTCATATTAACTTTGTTTGTCGTTCAGTGTTTTGATCTTTCAGATTTAATAACTTGCTGTGAATTGTGTTTGTCTGTTCTCCACATTGCCTTAGCTAAAATCTGCCTAACTTATCTTTTGCCAAAACTTCTAAGACAACAACTTTCAAACTCTCAACCATCTCTTGACCGCAAATCTCTTGACCGCACTTACCCTTGACCGGACTCATTTGACCGCAACTTGGTTGACCGTGAGTTCTGGTATTCCTACTCAGAGATTTTAGTCAAAACCAACTCTACCTTATTTCCATCGAAAACTTCCGCTGTGCATATTACATCTTGACCGCACGGTTTATTACTCGACCGCAAACTCAAGATTGTAAGCACTTGGTTGAATTTTGAAAAAGGGTTGAAATTTTAAGTAGGCTATTCACCCCCCCCCCCTCTAGCCTCCTTTCATACCCTTGTTGTGTCTTTGGGACCAACAATTCACATCCTCGATCCGATCGAAGTGCCTTAATAGTTTCGCCAAGTTGATTTTGTACTTCATTTTGAAATATTCTAAATATCTCAAATGCTTCACTTTTGTGTTTCATTAAATAGATATATCCATATCTACTTAAATCATCGGTGAATGTTAGTAAGTATTGAAATCCTCCCCTAGCATTGCTATTTGATGGTCCGCATACATCAGTATGTATAAGGCCCAATAAGTCGGTTGCCCTTTTACTACTCTTAGTAAAAGGTGTCTTAGTCATTTTTCCAAGAAGACACGACTCACAAGTATCATATGATTCAAGATCATGTGATCCTAAAAGTCCGTCCCCATGGAGTTTTGAGATACGCTTCTCATTAATATGACCAAGACGGCAATGCCACAAATAAGTATGATTTACATTATTAGGTATCGATTTCTTATTTATATGATAGACATTATTTTCATTCTTGACATCAAGGATATAAAGGCCATTAAATGAATTTGCAATACCATAAAGCACATCATTTAAATAAATAGAAAACTTCTCATTCTCAATAAGATATTTAAATCGTTCTTTATCCACACAAGAAATTGAAATAATATTCCTACTTAAATCCGGTACATAATAGCAATTGTTCAAAACAACTATTAATCCGATAGGCAAAATAACTTCATAAGTTCCTACGGCTAATGCAGCAATTCTTGCTCCATTTCCCACTCGTAGGTCCACTTCACCATCTTTAAGTAGCCTCATATTCTTTAGTGGATGCACATTTAAACAAATGTGAGATCTACATCCAATATCTAATACCCAAGAACTAGTAGTAGAAAGGAGTATATCTATCATATAGATACATGAAGTCGATGCAGTCCCACTGCTCTTCTTCTTCTTTTCCTCTTCCATATAAGCCTTGCAATTACGCTTCCAATGACCTATCTCATGGCAGTGAAAGCAAATCGCTTCCTTTTGTGCATCAGGCTTTGCCTCATTAGCCCTTACAACTTTTGTCTTGCTAATCTTGGGTTTGACAACCTTTGCCTTACCCTTTCCCTTGGCACCTTTGCCCTTTCCAAGATTTATCATGAGCACGGGAGAACCTTTCTCCACTATCTCCATCTATGCAGTTTTGAGCATGTTATGTAACTCGGAGAGACTCTTATTCATTGAATGCATGTTAAAATTCATCACAAAATGATTATAACTTTTGGGCAATGAATTAAGAATGAGATCCGTGGCTAGCTCCAACGGGATTAGATAGCCAAGTTTCTCAAGATGCTCAACATAACCCTGCATCTTAAGAAGGTGAGGACTGACTTGCTGCCGTTCAGTCATCTTGCAAGATGAAAATGCAACAATCGTGTCATACCTTTCTTGTCTTGCCTGCTCTTGGAACATGTATTTTAACTCTACGCCTAACACATAGGTTTCCAAAAGTTCCACACTTTATAGGAGTTTAGCGCACATAGTCGAGATCATCAGACAACTCACATCTCTAGAATCATTCTTATGTTTCTTGTGAGCGTCCTTATCTGCCCTAGAGGCAGTAGCAGGGGGTTCTTCAGGAACGGGCGGATCAAGAATGTACAACTTGTCTTCTTGCCTTAGAACAATTCTTAGGCTACGGATCCGATCCATATAGTTAGTACCACTCTCTTGAAGCCTATCCTTCTCAAGGATTGTTCGCAATGAAATTGATTGTGTGTTTGTTGTCATTTTTTACAATTATGCACAATTTAACAATTAATAAGTACCAACTAAATTAAAGAGATAATTATTGCATTTTATAAATGCTCCCACTAAATTATATAACCTTCTTATACAAACAATGCATAATATAATTCAATGGGCTAAGATCCAACTTTAATTCATTTTTAAGTCCGCTTTGGCGATACTGCTTAAAATCAAATTAATTAGGTAGACAATTCTTGTCAATCATATCATATATGACTCTTAGATATTTTATGATATTCTAAATATAATTTCAAAAGCATGTTTTAATCTCATCTTGTGCTTTAGGCCCAAAACTCTATTGATAGCCTAATTAAGTCTAACCATTTTAAACGTATAGGAATCACTCTTTCCTCATCTTGCTCATAGATGGAATAGAATTAATGTACCTCGCTTTGGCAGAGCCCACATAAAACTACCCAAATACTCATAGGTGTTTTAATCATGGATAGGCATAAAAACTTAAGTTTTAATCATGAAGGTTCAACACACATATAAGTTAATTAATCTTATTAATTAACTAAAACCTTTTAATGTGATTCAATTGTATTAGTTTACGGGATAAATTCTGAATGCCTGTTTAATTTAGCAACCAATAGAGAACTTTGCTCGGCCGAACTAAGCATACCATGACCTCGTAGTAACGTACGTCAAATGCAACCACAATTCCGAACATACCATGACCTCGTAGTAACGTAAGTCAAATGCAACCACAATTCCGAGCAAGTCTTTCTTAGTTCTAAATTACATGAATCTACATGAATACAAGATTTCATGAGAATAGTCCATATGGCCGAACTAAGCATTCCATGACCTCGTAATAACGTAAGTCAAATGCAACCACAATTTCATATGGATCTTTTCTCTTCGTCTCGTTTTTCATATATCATCAATTTATTTTAGACACTTAGCAATCTAAACATCTTTATATTCTAAGTCCCACAATTTTCTGGACTTTCTTGAATTGACATCAATTTTCAGGAAACACGGTTTCATAAACCAGCCATCTGAAACAGAGATTCAATTCTAGGCTTTGAGTCAACATCAATTTTCAGGAAACACGGTTTCATAAACCAGCCATCTGAAATAGATATTTAATTCAGTTCTGAATTCTGTAAACACTTTACAAACACCAGAAAACAAAATAGGTTCTGAAATCGGACCAGCAACCGTATGGCTCGCAGGCAGGCGTGCGCCTCCTGTGCCGCCGTACGGTTCCTCTGATCAGATTGTCAGATTCTTCCAAATTTTACTAATTCGATCAACCATAATTCCAATTTCATGCATAATCCGATTATCTAAACAGGAATTCCTAGATTACGAATTTGAACAAATCTAACCAATAGCATCAATAAACAATTTATTTAATTTATCAATTAGATCAAGATTATCAATAAGCATAATCAAATTATAAATTGACAATCTAAGCATGCGATTATACATATGAATCCGATAAATATCGTAATCACATATCCCATTATAAACATGCTTGCAACTTTTATATCTCATATAAATTTCAATCACATATTCATTTTATTATTATCATGCAAATCAAATAATCCAATTAAATAATTTTAAGCATGACAATTTTAAAATTATTGATCATTAACGGGGTTCTGATACCACTGTTGGGTTTCATAGCCTCCATGTATAACGGAATTAAACATGAAGAAACCCTAGCCTAGGTCTATTAAGAACAATAATTTATAAAGCATAAGATAAATTAGGACTAACCCTTGCAGTTCAAATCTTTAATCACGAACTAAGATACTAAGCAAAGTATCCTCTATTGGTGATCCACACTTGAACGGATCCAAGAACACCTTCTTGGACTTGATTGCTAGATCCTTAGGCTTGAAAACTTGAAGAACACCTTCTTCTCTTTGGAATAATAAATCCCTCTCAATATGTGTGTTAATCTTTCTCTAAAAAAGCTTTGTGACTTCTTGAATCATCAACTAGGTCTCTCAAACCCGGACACACTTATTTATACTAGGATAGGTCTGATTCCTTTAGGGTTTAGGACTTCTTGTCACACAAGAAATTTCCTAAAACTGAACCAGTGCGGCATACGAGCCGTACGGCGCCTAGACAGGCGTGCGCTGCCTTTCCATCCGTACGGTTGTGGTGCCCGACTCCTTTTATTTTCAGCTTTTAAATTATCCATTCTGTATGTGTGACCCAATAGGATTATACTAAGTTGCCAATGGGTTTGACCAGTCAAATCCCGTAAGTCATAATTAGATTCTAGCAAACCTTTTATGACTATGCAAATAGTATAACTTTGTAGCCCAAAGTTTATCCTCCATAGTACAAGTCACAATCCCTTTATCCACTATGTCTATTGAACACAAGTCATGATCTATAGTCAACTTGTATTTGTTCAAAGTTTTCTCGTTTCTGAATATACTGATTGAATCAAATGTCTTGATCTCATCAATCCATTTGGGTTTGGCCAAACACTTTCATCAATATCATTCTATGAGAGGCCTAAGCTTGACATATCTCCGAAAGATGGACAAATCCATTTGGCTTATTATTCTTCCCTACTTGAATCCGATTGTGCCAATCATATCTTTTATAACTACCCGGTTAAAGGTATCGTTTGAATATGTCAAACATAATTTTCATCAAGTGGAAGACTATAATAACTTCATGTCAAAGGATTCAAATGAATTAACTACCATGAGATTTATTTATGACAATGACCATGACATAAATCTCATCTAGCGGGTCATGTCCAGTACGTTGTTCCAAACAAGTACCCATAAGTCTAACATAAGCATCCCATGATTATTTAGACTTATACTAGTGCTTTATAAGTACTAGGGATGGAGATTATTATAAACAAAACATGTAATAATCAAACATCTCTTTATTATATGAATAAAACGATAAAAAATATACGTTCAAACAACGTGCCTAGGGCATATACACCAACATCCTTAACCTGCATTTTAGTATGATTTAGGATTTATAGTGGTTCCTCAACCTGCATTTTAATATGATTTAGGAATTATAGCGGTTCCTTAACCTGCATGATTATCGCTGGGGAAATAAGTTGATTTGGTAATTTATAGTGGTCTTCCGGACCAGAATTTGTTGAGTTTGGAGTTTAAAGTGGCCTTCCGGGCCAAAGGAACGGACTAAGGACAAGTCCTAGAGATAGTAGTGTTTTGCAATATGTTTTGGTATAATTGTATGAATGTAACACTTTAGAATTTTAGCATGATTTGATAACTTATTTTAACCCGAAGGAAAGCATATGTGAGTGATCGCAAGTTTGAGGGATCAAAGTAGAGAGTATGTGAAGTTTGGAGATTTGTAGATGTAAAATACCTATTGTTTAGGTCTGTAATTACCTATAGTCTAGGGTTTTAAGCATTGATTGTTTGATGTTTGAAGGGATTTTGAATGTAAATTTTCACAAAGTTCGGAGCTTAATTGATTAAACTTTGTATTACCCAGAGTTTGGGGTTTAAGTGGAAAAGATTCTGATTGCAAATAACCCAAGTTTGGAGTTTCAATAACTTATTGTTGATTTGATTGTAAATTACCCAAGGATTGGGGTTTGAATAAATTAATGTTGATTTGATTGTAGATTACCCAAATGGGGTTTAAGTATGTTGACGTTTAAACATAGAAGATTTGATTGCAAATTGTTTTGAATGAGAAGGTTTGATTGTAATTTATTTTTAGTAAGGGACTTGATTGTAAGTTACCCAAAGTTTAGGGTTTTGATTGTAAATTGCCCAAGGTATGGGGTTTGGATTTGAGTAATGTAGAGTAGAGGTACTGTTGGTAGTGGTGCCCTAGGCACGTTTAATAAATTGTTATCATTTATTTCATATCAATAAAGAGATGATTTGATTATTATTGTTGTTCATGTTTACTTATAATAATCTCCGTCCCTAGTACTTGTTAAGCACTAGTATAAAGGCTAAATGATCATGGGGTGATCATGTTAGATTTATGGGTACTTGTTTGGAACAAGGTACTGGACATGACCCGCTGTTTGAGATTTATATCATGGTCTATGTCATACATATATCTCATATTCGTTATGTCATTCGAATCCTTAGACATGAAGTTATTATAGTCTTCCACTTGATGAACATTATGTTTGACATATTCAAACGCTACCTTTAACCGGGTAGTTATAAAGTGTATGATTGACATAATCGGATTCACGTAGGGAAGAATAATAAGCTAAATGGATTTGTCCCTCTTCGGAGAGATCTCAAGCTTAGGCCTCTCGTAGGAATGATGTTGATAAAAATGTTCGGCCGGACTAAAATGAATTGATTAGATTAATGTCATTTGGATTATCAATATATTCGGAATCGAGAAAGTATTGAACAAAAACAAGTTGACCGTTTGACCATGACTTGTGTTCAATGAGATCGTGGACAAAGGGATTATGACATATTCTAAAGGAATGCGAACTTGTATCTAGTTATACTATTTGGGTAGGTATGACGGTTTGCTAGAACCTAATCATATCTTATGGTTTCATGGTTGAACCCACTACCAATTTAGTGTAATCCTAGAGGGTCACACACAATAGAACGAATGTTAAATAGGGACTATATCGGAATATTGAGTCGAAGGACTTTGGAGGAATTTGGAAATTAGGGAAATCTGGGGCAGGTGTCCGACCGCACAAAAGGGTTTGGGCGGCCGCACAGCTTATCTCAAAAAGTACCAGAAACCTTCCAGATAGATGTGCGGCCGTACAGGTGGTTTTGGACGGCCGGACACCATGTCGGGACTGATTTCCTAATTTGATTTGGAAAAGAATTTTGGACGGATTTAGACACAAGTTTCCTATTTGGAATAGGTCTAACTTGTATATAAACAGCAAAATTCGGCCAGAATCAAAGCTAATGTTTTTTGTGCAAATTACAAAGAGTTTGAGAGAGTTTTATTTTGTTGTAAGACATCCTAGATTGAAGAACAAAATAATACACAAACTAAAATTCCATATAGTTCATATTAATTGTGAAAACGTGTTTCACAATATTGGTCTAGCAACCAAAATCAAGTGTTCTTGATATTCGTTCAAGGTGTGGATACCGCTAGAGGGTGAAGCTCATCATCTTCAAAGTTCGTGTTCTTACTTGTTCGTGATTAAAGCTTCAATTTCTCCACCAAGATCAAAGACCAAATTCAAAGTCATCAAGGGTTAATTTTTCTAGTATTCATATTGCAAGTATTTGATTTAATCATATGAATGGATCTATGGGCTTTGGGTTTCATAAAATTTTAAATGCTATTTTTCGCTGCGCATGTTACTACGAAACCCAACAGTGGTATCAGAGCCCCGTTCATGTTGATTATTTCAATACCTAGATCATGTTGTGTGTATATAAATTGTTTATGTGGCTAACATGATATGAATATTGGATATATGATGTTTATGTGTTATATGATTTTATGTGGTTTATTGTTTTACAACTCTAATCGCACTATTGAATCGCACTAAAAATTATGTTGGATTCTGAATTGTTTGATTATTAATTTTTGATTGGATCAAAGTTTTAATAATCGGGAAAAACAATTTTGAGACAAATTTTCGAACTTTAAAAATTATGTCTGATGCTACTGTGCGACCGCACAGAAAATATTGGGCGGCCGCACATGTTTGGGCGACCGCACAGATTTTCTTGGGCGGCCGCACAGTTGGTCAGAATCAGAATCAGATTCTGGAATTTTGATGGGGTCCAACCGAATCAGTGACAATACCGGCCAGACCTGCTGATCTGGAGTGGGTTTTGGGCAGTTGGTTTTGGTGTGGATCTTGGGGTTTGATTTTCCTATTTGTTTTGATCTTGTGATTCTAAGATTGGTTTAAGGTTTGGATGGCTAATCTACGTTCATCGATATTGTGTTTCCCAAACTTGATCGCAATCAAAGTTTCAAAGATAAAACGAAGTTAGAATTATGAAGAGTTCATAATTGCTAAAATTGAGAAACAAAGTTCTTGATTCAATGATTGTAGATTCATGTGGAATTGTGGATGCAATTGGCCTACGTTTATCGAGACCATTTATTGCTTAGTTTCGGCCACATGGACTACTTTCTTGGTTTCTTGAATTATGGCGGAATTGTGGATGCCTTATGGCTTAGTTTCGGCCGCACTTCTTATTGTCTTGATTTGGAAGAAGATAACCAAAGTTCAAAGAGTCTCATCCTCGTAATTATAGAGAAACTAATGACACATAAATATTATGCTTAAATTAATAGAGATTAATATAGTGGCTAAACTTGATGCATAACATGTTTATATTATGTGCTCATAAATGTGTTGTATACTATATGTGATGAACCTTCAAAGAAAGTTTTAAGTTCTTTTTGCCATGCCATGATTAAAACACTTGTTTATACATGGGTGATTTTGATGTGGGTTCGCCTCCGCGAGGTGCATTAATTTTATTCATGTATTTGCAAGATGAGGTTCATTAATTCAATGTGAGCTTTCCTCCACGCAAGGTGCATTAAATTGAATGGTTCATATACGTTTAAAATGGTTGGACTTAATTAGGCGTCAAAACAGTTTTGGGCCTAGGAAAAAGATGAGATTAAACATGCTTTTTGAAATTGGATTTCTCAAAGAATCTCATAAAAGAATCTAAGAATCATATGGGATATGATTGACATGATTGTCTACCTAATTAATTTAGTTTTGAGCGGTCCGCCTCCGTGGACTCAAAAGTTAAATTAAAGTTGGATCTTAGCCCAATTAAAATTATGTTATACGTTGGATGTATATGAAGGTTATATAATTTAGTGGGAGTATTTTTGTTTGAAAAATACATTATTTATTTCTTTAATGAAACCTGTACTTATTGAATTTTGGAAATTTTGCATATTTGTAGACAATGACTACTAACACTCAATCAATTTCGTTGCGATCGATCCTTAAGAAGGATAAGCTCCAAGAGAATGGTATGAACTTTATGGATTGGATCCGTAGCCTAAGAATTGTTCTTAGGTAAGAAGATAAGTTGTACATTCTCGATGGGCCTCTTCCTGCTGAACCAGAACCTACTGCCCCTAGGGCAAAAAGAGACAGTTACAAGAAACATCATAATGATTCTAGAGATGTAAGCTGTCTCATGCTTGCTACCATGTGCTCAAAACTCCAAGAAAGTTTGGAACATTTGGAAGCCTATGAGATAGGCGTCGAGTTAAGAGCTATATTTCAAGAGCAAGCTAGGCAAGAGAGGTACAAGACCATTGTTGCATTTACTTCTTGCAAAATGAATGAAGGGCAACAAGTGAGTCCTCACATGCTAAAAATGAAAGGTTATGTAGAGCACCTTGAGAAACTTGGCTATCCAATCCCATTGGAGTTAGCCACGGATCTCATTCTTAATTCATTGCCTAAAAGTTATAATCAGTTTATGATGAATTATAACATGCATGGAATGGATAAGAATCTCTCCGAGTTGCATGGGATGCTTAAAACTGTGGAGATAAATATTGTGGAGAAAGGTTCTCCCGTGCTCTTGGTTTATGATGGGAAGAAGGCTAGTGCCAAAGGAAAGGGTAAGAAAGTTGTCAAACCCAAGATAAGCAAGGCAAAGGTTGCCAAGGCTTCTGAGGCAAAACCTGATTCACAAAAAAGATGCAATCTATTTCCATTGTCAAGAAATTGGTCATTGGAAACGTAATTGCAAGGCTTTCTTGGAAGAGTAAAAGAAGAAGAAGGGCAGCAAGGCTGCGTCGACTTCAGGTATCTATATGATAGATATTCTCATTTCTACCACTGATTCTTGGGTATTAGATACCGGATGTGGTTCTCACATTTGTTTAAATGTGAAGGGACTAAAGAATAGGAGACTACTTAAAGAGGGTGAAGTAGACCTACGCGTAGGGAATAGAGCAAGAGTTGCTGCAATAGCCGTAGGGACTTATGAAGTCACTTTACCTTTCGGATTAATTCTTGTTTTGAACAATTGTTATTATGTTCCGGATTTAAGTAGAAATATTATTTCAATTTCTTGTTTGGATAATGAAGGTTTTAAGTTTCTTATTGAGAATAAGAAATTTTCTATTTATTTAAATGATGTGCTTTATGGTATTGCTAATTCATTTAATGGCCTTTATATCTTGAATGTCAAGAATGAAAATAATGACAATGTCTATCATATAAATAAGAAATCTAAACCTAATGATGTTAATCATACTTATTTATGGCATTGCCGACTTGGTCATATTAATGAGAAGCGTATCTCAAAACTCCATGGGGACGGACTTTTGGGTTCATGTGACTTTGAGTCGTATGATACTTGTGAGTCGTGTCTTCTTGGAAAAATGACTAAGACACCTTTTACTAAGTTAGGTGAAAGGGCAAGCAACTTATTGGGGTTGATACATTCCGATGTATGTGGTCCATTAAGTAGCAATGCTAGGGGAGGATTTCAATACTTCATAACCTTCACTGATGATTATAGTAGATTTGGGTATGTTTACCTAATGAAACATAAAAGTGAAGCATTTGAGATATTTAGAATATTTCAAAATGAAGTAGAAAAACAAATTGGCAAAAGTATTAAGGCACTTCGATCAGATCGAGGTGGAGAATACTTGAGTCATGAATTTGATGATCATCTAAAGAATTGTGGAATAGTTTCACAATTGACTCCACCCGGAAGACCACAATGGAATGGTGTGTCCGAGAGGAGAAATCGGACTTTGTTAGACATGGTTCGATCAATGATGAGTCAAGTTGATCTTCCAATATCCTTTTGGGGTTACGCTCTAGAAACCGCTGCATTCACACTAAATCGTGTTCCAACTAAATCGGTTCAAAAGACTCCATATGAGATGTGGAGCGGAAAGAAAACTTGTTTATCTTTTATGAAGATTTGGGGTTGCGAAGCATTTGTCAAAAGACTTGTCTCTGACAAACTTGCACACAAATCTGACAAATGTATTTTCGTGGGATATCCAAAGGAAACTAGAGGATATTACTTTTACAACCGTGAGGACAACAATGTTTTTGTTGCCCGAACTGGTGTCTTTCTAGAGAAAGAGTTTCTTTCCAAAGAAATCAGTGGGAGTAAAATAAATCTTGAAGAGATTCGAGACCCAGAAAATGACATTGAACCAATAGTGGAACAAGAACAAGAACCACAAGGAGTTGTGGAACCTATTCAAAATACACAAGCAACTCGCAGATCTAGTAGGTTACGATCCGAGCCCGAGAGATATGGATTTATCGTAACGGATAGTAATGAGGTGGAAATCATTGAGAATGATGAACCGACAACCTACCAAGAGGCGATGTCTTCTCCTGATTCGGACAAGTGGCTTGGAGCCATGGAATCCGAATTGCAATCCATGCAAGACAATCAAGTTTGGAATTTGATTGATGCACCCGAAGGTGTAAAAACCATAGGATGCAAATGGGTCTTCAAGAAGAAGACTGATATGGATGGGAAGGTGCATACTTATAAAGCTAGACTTGTAGCGAAGGGTTATAAGCAAGTTCATGGTATTGACTATGATAAAACCTTTTCACCCGTAGCAATGATCAAGTCTATAAGAATTTTGCTTGCCATTGCCGCATATCATGACTATGAAATATGGAAAATGGACGTCAAAACCGCTTTCCTAAATGGAAAACTACAAGAGGATATGTATATGACACAACCGGAAGGTTTTGAACAAAATTCTAAGGTATGCAAATTGCAGAGATCTATCTATGGATTGAAGCAAGCTTCAAGGAGTTGGAATCTCCGTTTTGATGAATCGGTCAAAGAGTTTGGTTTCATCAAGAACGAAGATGAACCTTGTGTATACAAGAAGATTAGTGGGTGCATAGTACTATTCCTTATTTTATACGTGGATGACATATTACTCATTGGAAACGATATTCCTACACTTCCGTGAAGACTTGGTTAGGAAAATGCTTCGCAATGAAAGATATTTGTGAAGCCGCATATATACTTGGCATTAAGATATATAGAGATAGATCAAGGAGGCTACTTGGTTTAAGCCAAAGTACATACATTTACAAGGTCATTAGAAGATTCCGTATGGAAAATTCTAAAAGAGGAACCTTACCAGTGTTACATGGAGTTTGTCTAAGCAAGACTCAATGTCCTAAGACAAAAGATGAGCGTGAGAAAATGAATGATGTTCCATATGCTTCGGCAATTGGGTCCATCATGTATGCCATGATTTGTACTAAGCCGGATGTATCTTATGCTTTAAGCATGACAAGTAGATACCAATCCGACCCCGGTGAAATCACTGGATGGCTGTAAAAGCGATTCTTAAGTACTTGAGAAGAACTAAAGATTCGTTTTTGGTCTATGGAGGAATGGAAGATGATCTCGTGGTAAATGCTTACACGGATACAAGCTTCCAGACCGACAAAGATGATAGTCGATCGCAATCGGGTTTTGTGTTTATGTTAAATGGTGGAGCTGTAAGCTGGAAGAGTTCCAAGCAAAGTACAACCGCTGATTCTATAACGGAAGCTGAGTATATTGCTGCATCAGATGCTGCAAAGGAAGCTGTTTGGATTAAGAAGTTCATTACTGAACTTGAAGTGGTTCCTAGTATTGCTAATCCAATAGACCTTTATTGAGATAATAATGGTGCTATTGCTCAAGCAAAGGAACCAAGAGCACATCAGAAATCCAAACACATACTTAGGCGTTTTCATATCATTCGAGAAATCGTTGATATGGGAGACGTAAATATATGCAGAGTACCTACTGATGACAATGTCGTGGACCCGCTAACAAAGGGACTTCCACAAGCTAAACATGAAGGTCATGTTAGGTCAATGGGTATTAGATACATGGGAGATTGGGCCTAGGGCAAGTGGGAGATTGTTGGTAGTGGTGCCCTAGGCACGTTTAATAAACGTTGTAATTGTTATCATTTATTTCATATAAATAAAGAGATGATTTGATTATTATTGTTGTTCATGTTTACTTATAATAATCTCCATCCCTAGTACTTGTTAAGCACTAGTATAAAGGCTAAATGATCATGGGATGATCATATTAGATTTATGGGTACTTGTTTGGAACAAGGTACTGGACATGACCCGCTATATGAGATTTATGTCATGGTCTATGTCGTACATATATCTCATATTAGTTATGTCATTCGAATCCTTAGACATGAATTTATTATAGTCTTCCACTTGATGAACATTATGTTTAACATATTCAAACGCTACCTTTAACCGGGTAGTTATAAAGTGTATGATTGACATAATCGGATTCACGTAGGGAAGAATAATAAGCTAAATGGATTTGTCCCTCTTCGGAGAGATCTCAAGCTTAGGCCTCTCGTAAGAATGATGTTGATGAAAATGTTCGGCCGGACTCAAATGAATTGATTAGATTAATGTCATTTGGATTATCAACATATTCGGAATCGAGAAAGTATTGAACAAAAACAAGTTGACCGTTTGACCATGACTTGTGTTCAATGAGATCGTGGACAAAGGGATTATGACATATTCTAAAGGAATGCGAACTTGTATCTAGTTATACTATTTGGGTAGGTATGACGGTTTGCTAGAACCTAATCATATCTTATTGTTTCATGGTTGAACTATCACGACCCGAATTATAGGCTCTATTTTATTAGTAATTAAATGATTTTTATTTAATTATTGCTTATTTATTTATTTAAATTATTATTTATTTAAATAATTATGTGTGCAATTTATGTGTTATAATAATTTGTGCCTAGCATTTTATCCGAGTTATTTGGGCTAGTGTGGAAGTGTTGAGTCTTAATTGTTAGTCGGGAGTGTAAGAAACTGTGTTAGTATGGGGAGGGGGTCTAATTGTAACATTTCAAAATAATTTCCCCTACTCCCTCTCCTCCCTCACCTTCTCCCTCATTCTTTCACTCATTTCCCAGACAAATCTCTCTCTCTCTCCAAGGTAAGCAAGTTTTCTTCTTCTTCTTCTTCTCTCTTCATTTACTCCTTCTTCCTCTCATCTCTTCTCATTTCTTAAAACGTAAACATTGTTTAGATCGTCGCTAGGATCGTGTAGACTCAAAAAGATTTGAAATCCATCAACTTTGAGAAAATTCAAGTAAGTTACTTTTCCCCCATTTTAATGCTAAAATGTTCATATCATGTTTATATGATGATTAATGTGTTATATTTGAAGTTTGGTTGAGTTTGCAATTTATTTGGAATTTATTTGGGTTTTTGATCAAAAATGGTGAAATCTTGAATGTTGGTTTGATTCTTGATTTTTAGTTGTTAAATGTTGTTTTAGGAGTCCTTTTAGACTTATAAGTTGTTTTGGCACTTTAGTATATGAGTTGGAAAGTTGGGATTTTGGTTAAATGTGTTTTGGGGTTGAAAATGGAAGAACCCATGTTGTTCTTCCCGATTTCTGGCGATTCCGGCATGTTGTGCGACCGCCCAAAATAGTTTGGGCGACCGCGCATCTTTTGAGAGTTTTTGTTCTTGTTCTGAGGCACTTTGGGCGACCGCACAACCCATAGTGGGCGGCCGCACAGATCTCTGAAAAATGCACATTTTGTTAAATGGTGTGACAAAGGAATGCGTTGTGATCCAATTCTTGGGTGTCCTCCTAGTTGACCTTAGTGAACATGGTAGTGCATTCTAGTGATAGAATTGAGTCCTTTGTGATCAAGTTTGTGTTTGAAATTAAGTAAGTGTTAAGTGTCATTGTTGGAACACTTTATTGATTGGGTTTGATTCCTTTGTGAATAAATACGAGATAGAATTTGATTAAGTATCATTTTGGGAATGTGATTCATCTTTGATGCACGGTTTGTATTGGTTTACCTTTGTGGTGATTTAATTGGAATGGTTCCCTACTTTGGAACCTTAAGTTGTTCATTCATGCTAAATTATTATTACTTAGCATTCATTTGGAAGCCCAGCTGGCATAATTGTTGCATCGGGCGATGGGAAAGATTATAATGGCAAAGCCAAGTCCATTATAATGTTGACCATTGTTTTGCCCTTACTATACCCCTTCTCCAGATTGGCCTTGGAAAGGATAAGTCAGCGTTCCTTTGTGAATGTATCTGGCTAACGGGCATGACTTTGTGTCATGGTCCTTGTCCCTTGTGACACTTTTATGTTATTGGTTCCGGTACCGGGGTTTTCTCTTCGGCTTTCATGCCATTATGAAGATGTTGATTGGATGATTATTGAAGCTGCGCAGCGATCCTTTATTTGGATGTTCCGGTTTGGAAAACCTTGGCTATATCATTTGTTATGTGTTTATTTCCGCTGCTATCTGTTATATGATAATTGCTATGTGTTATGTGATAATTGTTATCATTTATTGCTTATTGCATCATAGCATGTCATGTAGTTGCATTAGTAACTTATTGAGATTTATCTCACCCCCTTTCCTTTTATCTTTGTTTTTCCTTAACCCCCCCAGGTGCTAAGGATTAGTCTCGCTGATCACGAGAAAGAGGACGTCGAGTGTGGATCCGTTCTTTTGGGGAAAGTTGTATAGGTTGGTTTACATTATATCAATGTGTAACCTTTTGGGGATATTTGTACCAAACATTGACGTCATTAGGATTTTGTATATTTGTATTCTTGTTAGCATAAACTTGTGGAAGTTTATGATAAGTTGTATTTGGTTTTTATCAAACTCGATTTTGTAAAACTTTGGATTATCACTTTTGGTACTAAATGGAATTTTTACCTTCGGTATTTTGGAGTTTATTGTTAGAGTCGACGTCCAGATCGCGGTCCCGGGGCCCGCGGGGTCCGGGGTCGCGACATGAACTCATTGCCAACTTAGTGTAATCCTAGAGGGTCACACACAATAGAACGAATCTTAAATAAGGACTATATCGGAATATTGAGTCGAAGGACTTTGGAGGAATTTGGAAATTAGGGAAATCTGGGGCAGGTGTGCGACCGCACAAATGGGTTTGGGCGGCCGCACAGCTTGGCTAAAAAAGTACCAGAAACCTTCCAGATAGATGTGCGGCCGCACAGGTGGTTTTGGGCGGCTGCACACCATGTCGGGACTGGTTTCCTAATTTGATTTGGAAAAGAATTTTGGCCGGATTTAGACACAAGTTTCCTTTTTGGAATAGGTCTAACTTGTATATAAACAGCAAAATTCGGCCAGAATCAAAGCTAATGTTTTTTGTGCAAATTCCAAAGAGTTTTAGAGAGTTTTATTTTGTTCTAAGACATCCTAGATTGAAGAACAAAATAATACACAAACTAAAATTCCATATAGTTCATATTAATTGTGAAAACGTGTTTCACAATATTGGTCTAGCAACCAAGATCAAGGGTTCTTGATATTCGTTCAAGGTGTGGATACCGCTAGAGGGTGAAGCTCATCATCTTCAAAGTTCGTGTTCTTACTTGTTCGTGATTAAAGCTTCAATTTCTCCACCAAGATCAAAGACCAAATTCAAAGTCATCAAGGGTTAGTTTTTCTAGTATTCATATTGCAAGTATTTAATCTAATCATATGAATGGATCTATGGGCTTTGGGTTTCAATAATTTTAAATGCTATTTTCCGCTGCGCATGTTACTACGAAACCCAACAGGTGCTTCGTTGGAAGTTACCCAAGATATGAGGGTTTAGTTGTAAATTACCCAAAGTTTGGGGTTTGACATTGAATGTGAGGGGTTTATTTGTATTTTACCCACGGTTTGGGGTTTGGATGTGTTAATTGACTGATCTGACCCAAATTGATTGAGTATTTGTGAAATTGAAGCTATTTGTAGCATAGGTAAGGGATTGATTTTGACTTTATTGACTTTGTTAAAAGTGCTTTTTGCGTGGTTTGACCTTGTTTAGAACATGGGTAGTCAATGTATGTGAATGTTTTGTTGAGAAAGATTATTTTGTACGAAGTTGTATTTTTGTCCCTTTTTAGACTGTTTTGGATGGATTTGTCCTAGATAGACTAGGGTTTTATATTCAAGTTGAATAACATGCGATGTACATGTGCTAAAGTATTCGTTAGGAATTTTGTATTATTTACTAGAGTAAAAATGCAACATTTTATATTTACATATTGTAGACACCCCGCCTTGGACCGCTCACCCCGATTGCACATTTGATCTTGTGTTTCTCCCTATTTTAAGTGTTTCTCGTTAGTTTCTGTCACTTCCGTTAAGTTCCTGACTGACTTCGTTAAGTCTAAGGACTAAACTGAATGACAGGGCTGACTTTCTAGTCCATTCTGTCAAAATTGCCTTCTCTGAGTCGCGCGCCTCCGACAGGAGGAGCCAGGCGCGCGCGCCTCCCGCCCTCAAAGCAGGAAGCGCGCGCCTCTGGGCGTCAGTTACAGATTTTTGGCCAGGATTCTCTCCCTTGCTCAATTTACAGGATTTTGCCCGGGAAGGATTTCTTGGTGACTGAGTTTTGGCACCAAAAACACCCCTCTTTCACCTATAAAAACCTCTCTTTACCTCCATTTTCAAGGATCGAAAACTTAGACCAAAGATTGAACGTACAAAAACTATACAAAAAATCACTTTCTAAAGGTTCTCCAAGGATCTCATCAAGCAACATTTGAAGTTCTTCAAATTGTAGGTAAAAGTCCATCTTTTCCTTTCTTTTCTACTTCATCTCCTCTCTCTCTTTTACTTTAATCAAATGTGCAATCACCCAAATCATTTTGGGACATGACTCTAATGATCACCTCATCTCATTGAGGTTGGTTAAGGGGTTATTTCCTACATTCCAAATCATATTTTAAACCCCCTTTTATGACTTAAAGAAGAAGAAGAAGAACATTTTCATTCATGTAGATTTTGATCAAGCAAGACCAACTTAAGTTGGGCGAGATGGGTGTTTCGGTACTTCCCATCTCGTAATCTAACCCCCGAACCTCAAAACAAAGAATCTCTGTTTTCGTAATCAAACTTAGGCTATAATCAATAGGTTTTTCTTATGTTCCTCAAAACATAGGTGGCGACTCTAAAACAAGTTAGACATCCTAGGGTAACTCACGCGCTCTAGCCTAAAGCCGTGGTTCCCCCCGGGGTATCTACAGTGGCGACTCTGCTGGGGACTTTTGAGGGTTAAACTTGCATTCTGATCGAAATCTACATCTTTTCTGGGCATTCTGATTCCTGATGGGGGAGGCGCGCGCGTCTGGCCTTTTAAGCCTAAGGCGCGCGCATCCCGCATCAAGAACCAGAATCGCCCACTTCTTCATGTTCTTCATCTTCTTCTTCTACTATTCTGCACTAATCACTTCTGCAGGGGTTACAATATGAACATAGGACCAGGGTAATCCCCTGAGTCCAAAGTCTGACATTTTGACAGGTGTGACCAGAAGCGCGCGCCTCCCATAAGCATTGCGCAATGCGCGCGCGTCCCACATCAACATTAAGAGGCGCACGCTTCTGGGTTGGTTTCCAGAACAGAAACAGGTTTCAGTGACTGAGCAGAACAGTGGGGTGTGGGCACATTTGCCTGCATCAGAACAGAATTGAACCATCGGACTGTTTTAATTTTGTGTTTTATTTACCGGTCACACGGGTGATTCGGGAGTTGTAATTTATGTGCTTATGTGTTTGTTTCTTTCTTTTCAAAAAAAAAAAAAAAAAAAAAAAATTGTCACTTGTTAGACCTCACACTACATGCACATATTCCTATGAACTGCTCACTATCGAGTCGCACAAGTCCAACCCCAAACCCGTCGAGGCCCGTCCTAGAAAGTTTCAAGCTCCACCAGACCTTGGCTCTTTCGAAGCGGTAAACCTCAGCCCGTGGCGTAGTTCAAGACTACATGCCGGGGGTGACCTTTAAGCCTCATATTCAAGCCGAGCACAAACCACACAATTCTAGTTAGGGTCTAACACTCTGTGACTCAAGTCGGTTTCCATGTACCGAGATTTCCCTAAACTAATGTCTTCAAATCATACATGCCAACTTGTTGAAATGGACGCAATAAAAATCCGTCCTCAAAAGTGGTTATTTTGGACGAAAATAAAAATCCGTCCCCGCATGTATGCTTTACTACATTAATTTAGTTTAATCCCGATACATGTAGGATTCACAAGCGCGATGGAATCCGATGAGTATATGGGACCGCGAGATGGTCTATACACTAGTGTGACGATTCCATTATTTTCTTAGAAACCCCAAAAGGGATTCATTCCCTCCGACTTATAAAAAAAAAAAAAAAAAAGAGTCTTTTCTTATGTGGTTCGAGTCGTGTGCCCAACTGTGTGTTCTAAGCCTCTTCATGGACCGCAAGTGTTACTCAAGACTGACAAGGGCCTCTTCTGCAATATAGGTTCAATTGGTACTTACAGAGTCTATCGGGATTCAGCAAATCGGTTAGTCCGTGAAGAGATCACTCCAACTGCTCCAACATCAACCATGACCGGCAGCAGCAACACCATGTCTCTCGAACATCTCTCAACTATGGTCCAACTCCTCCAAGAGCAAGTCTCCACCCTTAACAAGGAGGCACAAAGCAAAGACGACATTTGGCAATCCCACCTCGACAGCCAAAGGGAGGCCCACGAGGCCGAGATGGAGCTAATGAAAGAAAAGCTCACTAACCTTGCCAAGGGGAAGAACAAGAACAATGATGATGAATCCGAGTGGACCGAGGGTTTATTCAAAAGTCCGTATGTCAACACCCGCACCAAGAAAATGGGGGAACCAAGTTCCAAGAACAATGAGCCCAAGATGGTGGATTCTATCATGGCCTACATCGACCAAAAATTCAATGGGCTCAACATGGGGAAAAGCTCCGACACAAGCCTTTATCAATCATCCATCCTCATGAGTACTATGGCCGCTCTTCCCGATAAGTTCAAGATGCCCGACATAAGCAAATTCAAGGGCAACTCTTGTCCCATGGCTCACATTGAGACTTATATTTGGGCAATGGTTCCGAAGAAGGTCTCTCCCAAGGTGATGGCTCAATGCTTCCCTCTCACTCTCGAGGGGGCGGCAAAAGATTGGTATGCTACTCTCCCGCTCACTGTCCGTCTTGATTGGGACTCCGCCATGCTTTCCTTCAAGAACCAATACCAAGGCAACACCACTCACCGGCCCACAAGGAAAGAGCTAGAGAACACTACTCAACGAGACAATGAGTCCTTCATCGACTTCCCAAGGAGATAGAATGATAAACTCTCTGAAATTGTTGAGAGGCCAAACACAAAAGAGCAAATGGACATCTTTCTCAAGTGTCTCAAGATTGATCTCCGCACCCACCTAAGTGGGGCTTGCTACTCTGACTTCTCCCAAATGTATGAGGTGGGGGTACGCATGGATGACTTGCTCAAGGAGATTAAGAAGGCCACTCCTACTTACCGCTACAAGGCCGCTTCCAACTCCACAAAAGAGGCCTCGGTCAACGCCGTCACTATTGACAAGGGGAATTACAAAAAGGTTCCTCCACCTCAAGGGAAGAAGTCCCGAAGTGACCGTGTCTACACGCCTCTCCAAGGCATGACTCAAACCGAAGTGTTCGAGGTCCTCAAGGCAAAGGGTCAAGTTACACCCGTGCAAGGGTACCAACCCAAGACGATCCACCCCAATCATGCTCACCACAAATATTGTGGCTACCACCAATATAGTGGCCACACCACCGAGGATTGCTTCGTTCTCCGCAATGTCATTCAAGATCTCATAGATAAGAAAGAATTTGTAGTGACTAATGATGAGCATGTCAATGTAATAGAGATAGGAGAACTCGAGGGGACCACCCATTCAATCCCAATTGTGAATGGGGGCCCTAATGTTATGAATAAATTGACAATTCTTGTTATGTAGTGACTTACGATGAGGTAATGAGGGAAGTACTAGAGAATAGGAAAAAGAAGCAAGATGGGAACGTCAACATGCTAACTCGATCCGGTCGAGTCATAGCAAGCAACCCTTCCACTTCCGCACCGAGCTCCTCTTCTCAAAGGCCGCAAGCTCGCAACACTCCCGAAGATCCTCTACTTGTCCAACTCAACAAAACTCAAGCCAACATCTCTATTTGGGACCTCATTGCATCCTCAAAGAAACACCGAGATCTTGTCATCTGCAATCTCGATGATACATCAGTTTCTCCCGATACTACTCCCGAGGACCTCACGGCAATGATTGGTCACATTCATTTTGGCAACGTCATCACCTTTGCCGATATGGACCTTCCACCATTTGGTTCCGACCACAACGAAGGTATTTACCTCAAGGTACGAGCAAGGGGAAGGCCCGTCTCAAGAGTCTTAGTGGACGGTGGTTCCGCACTCAATCTCATGCCTGGCAGAATCATGGGCATACTGGGACTTAAGGATTCTGATTTGAAGCCTTCTACTCAAGTAATCCGAGGTTATGACAGCACCGCCCGTACAGTCATGGGTATGATCGAAATAGATATCGAGTTTGGAAGCATGGTCATGTCCGTTCCATTCCAAGTGCTTGATATCCCGGCCTCGTTCAACTTACTTTTGGGACGACCATGGATTCACAGTGCTAATGCCGTACCACCAACTCTCCACCAATGTGTCAAGATCCGAAATGGTGATGAAATAGTGACCGTCATGGCTGAAAACGTCACTATCCACAGAAAAGGTGAGCCCGTCCCCCAAGTTCAGCATGGTTTACCAGACTCCACTCTCTCCGGCGTCTCAATCAACGCCATTGACAAAGAAGGGGGAAACGGATCATGGACCCCCAGCAATCACAAAGTCCTCCGCATGATGAGGAATATGGACTACTTCCCTAGTTTAGGCTTAGGGAGATATCAACAAGGAATCCTACATCCCGTGCAAGTCCCATTTGTCAAGAACACATTCGGTTTAGGGTACGAGCCTTCCAAGGAAGACTTGAAACAAGAGCAAGCAATCAAGAACGAAAAGGCCTGAGCTCGTAAAGAAGGCCGTCGTTACGAAGTCCCTAATCTAAGGCCTTACCGCAAGACGTTGAATGGTTATTTTGTCCGCCAAGGGGAAGACGTTCCATACATGATCTTTCCCGAGCCATGGGTTATCAATAAGGGTGTCAAAAAGCCCGGCCTCAAAATCTTCTCCGATTGTGAGATCCAGAAATCCGAAAGGGAACCAACTCCCATGTCGCCCCGTGAATGGTGGGGTAGGAAGATGACTATAGAATCTGAGACAGAATCACGGTGGGGGAAGAACTGACAGATTTAGCCTCCATGTTCGAAGAGCTTGCCATAATGAATGAATGCCAAGTTAACTCCATCCATGACACAGTCATCATAAACAAGACTCTCAGTGAGATCCTGCCAAGCTCCGAGCCGATCAACAATTGGTATTCAACGAAAGGGCCAGTGGTATCCGAGGAATTCTTAGTCCAAGAAATGGGTTGCATACCCCGCACAGCGACAAAGGAAGAGCAGCTCACACTTACTTTCGAGTCCGAGAGTGTCTCTAATACCCTCACCCAAGGGGATTTGGAGGCCATAGCCGAGCGTGTGTTTCCTTTCTTTGCTAATGAAAAATTTGATATTTCTGAGTACCCTGAGATTGCAAACATCATAAATGATGAATTAACTAATAATGAACTTAATGAACAAGTTAATAACGATTCAAATTATGATGAAATAGACCACGAAAACATAACATACTTAAATGAACTTGCTCAACAAGTCCGTAGTCGTGGTGAGAATGGTCCAAAGGCTGACGAAGAATTGCATGTTGTTAATCTGGGTACCGAAGAAGAGCCAAAAGAAACTAAGATTGGAAGCTTCTTCAAGGGGGACGACAGAGACAGATTGACTGCACTACTACGGGAGTTCGTAGATGTGTTCGCATGGTCATACAAAGATATGCCGGGTTTGGATAGAAAGGTAGCAGAGCACAGGATTCCGATCAGAGAAGATGCCAGGCCAGTAAAGCAGAAGCTCAGAAAGATCAAGCCAGAATGGTCTCTGCAGGTCAAAGAAGAGATTGAGAAGCTCCTCAGTGTGGGTTTCATCAAGGTTATCGAGTATCCGACATGGTTAGCAAACATTGTGACAGTCAGGAAGGCAAACGGCAAGGTTCGAGTTCGTGTAGACTTCCGGGATTTAAACAAAGCTTCCCCAAAGGATGATTTTCCACTCCCTAATATCGACATGCTGGTCGACTCCACTGCTGCCTATGAGGTTCGCTCATTCGTGGATGGGTTCGCTGGGTACAATCAGATTCTCATGGTCGAAGAAGATCAACATAAGACAGCCTTCACAACACCGTGGGGTACCTTTTGCTACACAGTCATGCCATTTGGGTTAAGAAACGCTGGGGCTTCCTACCAAAGAGCCGTGACAGACTTGTTCCACGATATGATTCACAAAGAAATCGAGGTCTATGTGGACGACATGATCATTCACTCCAAAGGGACCGATGGTCAACATTTAATCTTTCTCCGCAAGTTTTTCGAAAGGCTTCGTCAACACAAGATGAGGCTCAACCCTGCAAAGTGCACGTTCGGGGTTATCCGAGGCAAAGTTCTTGGTTATATGTTCACTGAAAGGGGAATTGAAGTAGACCCCTCCAAAATCAAGGCAATCATTGACATGCCTCCTCCAAAGACGCAGAAAGAGATTAAAGGTTTCATGGGCAGACTACAATACATCAGTCGGTTTGTGCACCAACTCACTTCCATGTGAGAGCCAATCTTCAAGCTACTCAAGAAGAATGTGGCTCTAGAATGGACCGATGCGTGCCAAGAAGCCTTCGACCAAGTGAAGCATTACTTAACGTGCCCTCCTGTTCTAGTTCCGCCGTACAAAGAGAAACCTCTGTTGCTCTATCTCACTGTCAATGATGAAGCCCTAGGGGCTATGTTAGCACAAGAGCAACGAGAGTCCACAAAGGAGAACGCCATTTATTTTGTCAGTCGCCGATTCCAAGGAGGCGAAAAGAATTACTCTGTCTTAGAGAAGTCATGCGCAGCATTGGTTTGGGTCACTCAAAAGCTCAAACACTATATGGAAGCTTTTCCGATCAAGCTAGTAGCAAAGGTGGACCCGCTCCGCTACATCTTCGAGAAGCCTTTCATGTCAACAAGAATAGCCAAATGGTACTTCATGCTCGCCGGCTATGATATCACTTACGTCACACTAAAATCCGTCAGGAGGAAAGTGTTCAGTGACCAGCTTGCCGAATTCCCGTGTGACGAAGTGAAGGGGGAAGATGTACAGTTCCCCGACGAGCATTTAATTTGTACTGCAACCGAGGAAATTAAGTGGCAACTTTTTTTTCGATGGCGCCGCCAATAAACACGGTTTTGGCATAGGGGTATTGCTTGTCGATCCAAAAGACATCTACACTCCCATTGCCATCCGCCTGGAATTCGAAGCTACCAACAACATTGCCGAGTACGAAGCATGTATAGTGGGGCTCGAAGCAGCCCTCGACAGAAACATCACAGAACTAGAAGTATTCGGCGACTCTTTACTCCTTATCAATCAGCAATCGGGTAAATGGCGAACCCAATACCCGACTCTCCAACAGTATGGTCAGCACCTTGAAGAACTGGTTGAACAATTCCAAGAGATCACTTTCAACTACCTACCAAGGAATAAGAATCGCTTCGCCGATGCACTGGCCACTATAGCTTCATTAGTCGAAATGCCCAAAGGGAAAATGGTGAAGCCCTTCAAAATTGCTCGAAGGAACAGTCCGGCATATTGCATGAGTATCGAGATTAACGAGATGCAAACAAACTCTCCGTGGTATTCGAATATCATGAACTTCCTCAAAGAAGGCACTTATCCCGAGAATAGCAATAAGAAGTCTCCAGCAGCTCTGCAAAGGATAGCCTCTCGGTACGTACTGATTGGGGACCGAGTCTATAAAAGGCACCACGACGGGATCAATCTCTTATGCGCCAATGAGGCCGAAGCTCAAGAGATAATGTGTGAAGTGCACGAAGGAGAATGTGGACCCCACATGAATGGGTTTATGATAGTCAAGAAGACACTCCGCATTGGTTACTATTGGAGCACTATAGAATGAGACTGTATCGAGAAAGTCAAAAGGTGTGCCAAGTGCCAATTCCACGCTAATCTGCAACATGCTCCACCCTCACAACTTTACAACATGGTCACACCTTGGCCTTTCTCTTGTTGGGGGATAGACATCATCGGTAAAGTTCATCCTGCTGGAAGCAATGGGCAGTCATTCGTCCTAGTGGCAGTCGACTACTTCACAAAGTGGGTCGAAGCACAAGCTTATCGAACCCTCAACGCCAAGAAAGTGGCCGAATTTGTAAAGATTAATATTATGTGCCGATACGGCGTGCCTCATGAAATCATTTCCGACAACGGCTCTCACTTTGAGAAAGAAATGGACGCACTTTTGGTAGAATACAAGATCACCAAGCACAAGTCATCTCCTTACCGTCCCCAAGCAAATGGCGCGGTCGAAGCAGCAAATAAAACCATCGAGACCATCGTCAAGAAAATGGCCTCAATAGGAAGAGATTGGCCCGAGAAGCTACCATTAGCATTGTGGGGCTGCCACACATCAATACGGTCCGCAACAGGAGAAACTCCTTATGCATTAGTCTATGGTTCTGAAGCCGTACTCCCTATCGAACTTGAAGTCCCATCTCTACGGGTCCTCCTCGAGAATAAAGTCAACGAGGTCGACTGGATGCAAAGTCGATATGAACAACTAGCCTTGCTCGACGAGAAAAGGTTAAGAGCACTCGAACGCACAAGGGCGTATCAGCAAAGGATGGCAAGAGCTTTCAACAAAAATGTGAAGCCTCGAAACATCAATGTGGGAGATTTGGTTTTAAGACAACATCCTCCTAATGCCATGAATCCCCTGGGGAAATGGGGACCCCGATGGATCGGTCCGTACGTGGTCAAAAAGATACTAAGCGGTGGTGCAGTCCGGCTCGTGGATTTAGATGGTGACCAGCTGCCAAAGGAGGTCAACCTCGACAAGCTCAAGAGGTTCTACGCTTAATAAACAAAGACCACAAAAATAAAAAAATAAAAATCGCTCGCTAGGTTGAAAACCCGCAAGGGCGGCCTAGGCAAAAATTAGAGCACGTGCAAAAAAGAAGCCCGCTAGATTGAAAACCCGAAAGGGCGGTCTAGGCAAAAAACAGGGTGCACAAAAAAAAAAAAAAATGGTCTTTGTTTGTTTGAACTACGAAGACCTGAGCCTCCCAACTGGAGGAACGTAGGCAACCTTCTGGTGCGGTCTAAAACATATCAAAAATACCCAATTCACTTCAAATAACAAAATGCAATTTTTATTCATTCAATGAACTATTCAAACCATTACAACGGATTTATTGAGCAACAAAAGACATCAAAATATTAAATCCTAAAACAAAGTGGTCTAATTGCAATCTCTTAGGGTACTAAGAAAAATCCAATTTTCTCTTAGCTTTCAAAGGACCACCCGATCGTCTCTCAATCCTTTTCTTCTTGGGTAACGAAGGAGCACTAATACGCACCGAAACCTTCTGTGTTGCAACACGTCTCCTAGCATAAAAGTCATCCAAAGGAGTACCGAAAGGGTCAGCGAGAATGTTACTCGAATCAGCAGCAGCCTCCCTATATCTCAAAGTGCTGCTAGGCTCAAAACCCTTTCCCAACAACTCGGCACGAAGCACATCAACCCAAGTGATGCCACGGTAAAGGGTGCCAAATAAATAATCCAAGTAGCTCTCGGGAAGGAAGACACTCCCCCGATGCAGAGGAGCAAAAGCCCAACGGTTGCGGTCATCTCCCCAAGCCGACTGAAGCTCACTCGAGAAGTCAGGACCCATGTAAGCAACTGGACGAAGCATTCCGCCCCTCGGAAAAGGAATTGTCTGTTGGCGACCGAACTGCCGCAGAACCCGCTTTGGCTGGTAAAATGAAGAATCTCTCAAACCGGGTACAACCACGTGCTGAAAACCAAGAGTCCACTCCACAAAAGGATGAAGACCCCAAGAAGAAAGACACCACTCAATATCAACGGTCACCCGAGAGGCAAAGAATTTCTTCCAATCATCTTCAGATAAATCCCGGATCAACAACTTCCTCCTATGAACAGCAAAAGGAGACAAATCACCATCTGGAGAATAAATCCTGAAGTGTTCTCGGAGCCATATGGTCAAGAGCAAAGGGCTTCCCCGACACATCTTGCCCGTCCTATGTAACTCATCAAGGCCGTGCAACGTCTCCCCTACAATAAGAGGGATTACACTAAATTGCTGTTCCTTAGCTTGCAAAATAATCTCAGCCAACTGCACGTCCGCAGTCCCGAAGGGTGTAACAAACAGTACTTCGCTAAAGAGACAAACGGCCATGGCATTCCTTTTGAAAGATTGAACCACCGGGTCCTCCGAGTGTAAACTGAAGAACATCGGCAACTCAGTTATATCAATCACGGTACCGTGCAACATCTTCCTCACGTCCTCAATAGGGAGATTCAGTAACTCAACCCAAGAGTCGATGGCACCACGGTGATATTTAGGGACGGCAATCCGACCGGCCAAAGGCATGCCAAGTATGGCCCCGAAATCGTCAACAGTCGGCACCATTTCATTAGCCGAAAGGTTGAAGGTATGGCTGTCGCAATCCCAGAAAGCCGCGGCAGCTCTCAACAAATCCCAATCCGGCTTCAACGTCCGCAAGGTGAAAAGGATTCGGAACCCAAAGTCTTTAATGAAGGCCTTCTTGGGATGGGTCTTGAAAGAATACACAAAAGTGCCCAAGTCCTTTTCATACCACTAACAACCTTGGCATCAAGGGCAAAAGAATTGGAAGCCATGGAAAATGTGGATCACAAGCAAAGTTAAGCAATAATATGATGTTCAAAAAGGGCAGAAAGAAGCTGTGAGAATCAAGTGGTCGAACAGAAGATGATATTATAGCTGTTGGGGCTTCTTTTGGCCAGCAAATGTCAAGCCTGGAATTTCGCCTCCCAGACGCGCGCGCCACCTGACAGCGGTCTCAAATGCGCGCGCGTCACAATCCCACAGAGGAAGGCGCGCGCCTCTCAGGTCTAGATCACCTCAGAAAAGGACCTTGTCAGAGATCTCCGGCCTAAACCAGGGCACAGCCCCTGTCCTCGGACACCCAGTTGGGCACACCTTCTTCCGGTCCGCCCTTAAGGCATGTCAAAAATTGAAAATAGGATAAAAACTCCCACTCAAAAGTAGGCCGTCCTCCCACGGATTCCGAACTCCCGAAGTTCTGTCACTGGTGCCACACCCCCCTCAAGAGTCAATCTCAACATTTCATCCCCCAGCAGGAACATTTTTTTTCTGGTCGCGGTCAACTGTGCCCGCACCCTACAATTCAAAAAGTCAAGTGGGACTCCAAGTGGCACGAGACTTCAAAGCAATATTTCATCAAGCGAATTCACTAACGGATTCGTCAACAAGGGTTCACCAACGGACTCATCCAAGGGATTCACTAACGGATTCATCAAACGGATTCACTAACGGATTCGTCAACAAGGGTTCACCAACGGACTCACCCAAGGGATTCACTAACGGATTCATCAAGCGGATTCACTAATGGATTCATCAATAAGGGTTCACCAACGGACTCATCCAAGGGATTCACTAACGGATTCATCAAGCGGATTCACTAACGGATTCGTCAACAAGGGTTCACCAACGGACTCATCCAAGGGATTCACTAACGGATTCATCAAGCGAATTCACTAACGGATTCGTCAACAAGGGTTCACCAACGGACTCATCCAAGGGATTCACTAACGGATTCATCAAACGGATTCACTAACGGATTCGTCAGCAAGGGTTCACCAACGGACTCATCCAAGGGATTCACTAACGGATTCATCAAGCGAATTCACTAACGGATTCGTCAACAAGGGTTCACCAACGGACTCATCCAAGGGATTCACTAACGGATTCATCAAACGGATTCACTAACGGATTCGTCAACAAGGGTTCACCAACAGACTCATCCAAGGGATTCACTAACGGATTCATCAAGCGGATTCACTAACGGATTCGCCAATAAGGGTTCACCAACGGACTCATCCAAGGGATTCACTAACGGATTCATCAAGCGGATTCACTAACGGATTCGTCAATAAGGGTTTACCAACGGACTCATCCAAGGGATTCACTAACGGATTCATCAAGAGGATTCACTAACGGATTCATCAAAAGGTTCACTAACGGCCTCATTCAAAACATTCAGCCGGCAGGTTCACCTAACGGATCATGCCACCCTCTCTATCAACAAAATCCGCTCGCACTGGGAGTGCACCACTATCTCTCGCAATTTCAAATTCCTGCTTTCATCGAGTCTTTGCCTTTTTCTTGGTGATGTCCTCGGCGAGTGTTTTTAACTTTCGTCGACGCGTTTTGCTTTGCAATCCACGTCGCCGAGGGGCTCTGTAGACACCCCGCCTTGGACCTCTCACCCCGATTGCACATTTGATCTTGTGTTTCTCCCTATTTTAAGTGTTTCTCGTTAGTTTCTGTCACTTCCGTTAAGTCTAGGGACTAAACTGAATGACAGGGCTGGCTTTCTAGTCCATTCTGTCAAAATTGCCTTCTCTGAGTCGCGCGCCTCCGACAGGAGGAGCCAGGCGCGCGCGCCTCCCGCCCTCAAAGTAGGAAGCGCGCGCCTCTGGGCGTCAGTTACATATTTTTGGCTAGGATTCTCTCCCTTGCTCAATTTACAGGATTTTGCCCGGGAAGTATTTCTTGGTGACTGAGTTTTGGCACCAAAAACACCCCTCTTTCACCTATAAAAACCTCTCTTTACCTCCATTTTCAAGGATCAAAAACTTAGACCAAAGATTGAACTTACAAAAACTATACAAAAAATCACTTCCTAAAGGTTCTCCAATGATCTCATCAAGCAACATTTGATGTTCTTCAAATCGTAGGTAAAAGTCCATCTTTTCCTTTCTTTTCTACTTCATCTCCTCTCTCTCTTTTACTTTAATCAAATGTGCAATCACCCAAATCATTTTGGGACATGACTCTAATGATCACCTCATCTCATTGAGGTTGGTTAAGGGGTTATTTCCTACATTCCAAATCATATTTTAAAACCCCCTTTTATGACTTAAAGAAGAAGAAGAAGAACATTTTCATTCATGTAGATTTTGATCAAGCAAGACCAACTTAAGTTGGGCGAGATGGGTGTTTCGGTACTTTCCATCTCGTAATCTAACCCCCGAACCTCAAAACAAAGAATCTCTGTTTTCGTAATCAAACTTAGGCTATAATCAATAGGTTTTTCTTATGTTCCTCAAAACATAGGTGGCGACTCTAAAACAAGTTAGACATCCTAGGGTAACTCACGCGCTCGAGCCTAAAGCCGTGGTTCCCCCGGGGTATCTACACATATGTTCATGAAATAAATTGCTAGATTAATCATATACCTGAGCTGTGTATACCTGTTTGTGTTTGGAGGTTGTATTGCCGCCCTTGAAGTCAAGAGGCTCGTGCGGCATTGTGCATAGCTTGTGGGAGAGGACCCCAGAGATTGTTCAGAGGAGGGTACGGGCCACCGGCTTGGGCTTATTCTTCGATAGCTTATCTGGTCAAGGAGAGTTGACCAAGAGTACTGATCTGGTGATGGCACTACGGGAGCATTGGTGGGATACCACCCATACCTTTCACTTTAGTTGGGTGGAAGGTTACGGTGACTCCGTTGGACTTCACGGCTCTCACAGGGTTGTGGTTCACAGGTACCCCAGTGTGGAACAATGATGCCTTGCTTACTAGAGATAGCGAGGACAGGCTCCAGAGTCTGATTGGGTTAGACTTGTACAGATATTAGGAGCGGTTATGGTGTGCGTCTGGGGGCCTATAGAGGCGGCATGAGGAGATGCTGGTGGCTCTTGAGGCCGGGGGCGGTGATGTAGAGGTAGCTTATCGGGCCTTTATTTGGTACGGATTGTCCCAGACCATCTTTGCTAATGCTGGTACTACGGTAAGGATTCTACTGTTGGGATGTCTTGCGAAACTGGATTCAGTAAGCAAGATTGCTTGGGGAGCTACGGGCTTGGCCGAGTTGTACCGTTTTTTGGATCGGAGTTGTAGATCTCAGTCGGCGTTAGTCGATTGTTTACATTTTGCCTTGGAGATATGATCCGTTTCTTGTCTGTTTCTGATTTCAGCTTTGTCCATCTTTGTAGATTATCTCTGATAATGTTTCACGATCTCTCTCTGCAGTGTTAGGCTTACGAGGTTCTTTCCTTGAGCCGATTTGGGACGACTAGTGCTCGGTCCACTTATCCTGCCATGTGCCGATGGGTACCTAGTTACAGGAGTAGAGGGGACGGGACTTCTTGTCACTACACTTAGGCCCAGTTGAGAAGAATTCTGGGGGGACCCCGTCCGAGAGACATGATGTTCTATCCATGGGTGGAGCTAGATTTTGAGTTGCTTACCGCAGGGGAGATTGAGGCGACGAACCAGAAGAGGCTGTTGATTGGATATAGCGGGGATGCCCTTTATTTGGGTGAGAGGGCACGAGCCCAGGATGGAGCAGGCAGTGTCTACATGGTTCTGGTAGATCCTCTGCATTTTGTGACTGATACGGTGTCTCTGCTTGACCGGGTTAAGTTGACCGAGGGCCTTGATGCTAGACAGCTTGCTGTAGAGGGAGCCTCGTATGATGACTTTTCTTTGACACGCCTTAGGATCCTACGCGCTGTGAGAAGTTGAGATGGGGCAGAGGCACATTGAGTCAGAGGCACCAGGCCTAGTAGGTCCTTCATTTGATAGGGTTTTCAGAGCTCCTCTGTATGATTATGCTGATAATAGCGGAAACCCTTAGTGGGTGCAGTATGAGGAGGGTGAGATAGCTCCGGAGTTCCAGATTCCGGCGGGTCATGTCATTGTAAGCACCTTACCCTTTTATTTTATTCATCACAACTCCTGTCTTTGGTCATCCTCTCATTTGGACTCGTTTGACATGCTTGTATTGCCTTTTGCTTAGATAACCAACTGGACTTATGACTCCATGGCACGCCGTGAGTCTGGTCTGCGAGCGGTGATTAGGAGGCTTTATAGGAAGGTGGCGAAGGGCCTCCACAAGTTGGCGGAATGTGGTGGTTCTCCCCCTTCTAGTGATGATGATGGTGCTCCAGGTAGACGTCCTCGGAAGAGTACTCGAGGCGATGCCAGTGGATCGGCTTCTTAGATCTGTAGTAGTTAGTTATAGCATAGACAGTAGAATAGTAATATCCATGGATGACTGTATAAACATTTACATTTATGCTTTATGTAGCATGTATGTAGTATGTATACAACATGTAGATAGCATGTAGATAGTATGTATGCAGTCTTGGAGCGTGTTGCACGGGCTAACAGTACCCTAGTTGGGTTTATAAACTGCTTGGTATCTGGTATCCTATTTTTTATGCAGGTTGTGGATCAGCCCGGCTGGGTGGATTGGGCTATAAACAGGTGGACCCTTTCAATTTTTTTCTGATTTTCCTAAAGGTGATTTAGGACTTTTGACCTATGGGAGACGGGATGTAGGAACCCAGGGTATCCTCAGTTGTAGTGTAAATGGTATAGGATCGAGTCAGTTAGGACATCACGAAGATGAGACAAAAGACATTTTGTAAATTAGTGGAGACCGAATGTGCGGGTTTATAAACATCGTGTCGTGATAGAAAACACTTTTGAAAATGTAATGACCATATAAGGATGCCTTTTAATTAATTATAGCCTAATTAATTCAAGTACTTGTCCTCCGTCGGGTTTGTTGATTAGGATTGTCCTTTGGGTGAGTATGATTCCGTCAGGTCGCCGGTGATTTCTGAGTAGACATGTAGTCGACCCCATGTCTGTTGAGGAAGCCCCAGTTTGATGGGAGCATTTCAAAGTAGCCCTCCCATGTTAAGCCTTGATGGAGAGAGATGACTTTCTGCGAGGAGCATTAGTAATCGGCCCAATTCCGTTAGGGCAGCCCCAGTTTGATGGGGGATCTTAAAAGAGGTCAACCATGTTGAACTTTGATGAAGAGATGACCTTTCATGGAGAGTGATCATGTTGGAGCATCCGTAGTCGGTCCAATTCCGTTGGGGCAGCCCCAGTTTGGCATAAGGTGGGGGGATTCTACCTCCTTTTTAGACTCACCTTTTTTCTCTCTAGACCGCCCTTGCGGGTTTTCAATCTAGGTGGGTATATTCTTTTTGTGTCGTTTTTTTTTTTATTTCAGTCGACTCAAAATAAAGAAAAAGGCAGAAATGTATGGACGAATTGCAAGGGCCTTTTCGTTATGGTGAGAGAAGAGAGACAGAGATAGAGAACAAGAGAGGGAGTTCTCGTATTTAGACTCTTTGGACAATTGTGAGAAGTATATATGTACAAAAGGAAGGTAGCCCCTGCTTGACAGAAATTAAGTGTTTAGCTCTTTCCTAGATTGTAGAACAGAAGACTTGTCGAGACATTTGAAAGTTGTCTTATTCAGAATTATCTTTTGATTGCTTGAGAATGGACCTCGTTTATTTAGTTATGTATTTTATGGTTACGTTTTAGACAAGTAATATCGAAATAATAAACGTCTTGATTAATCGAGAAAGAGAATAGAAATTATAGTGTATGGGGAAGAGAGAAAAGAATTAAAGTTGGCTTGAATTGGGTTGTATATATTGTGGACCGAACCAGGAGGTTGCCTATGTTCCTCTCAGTGTGAGAGGCTCAGGTCCACGTAGTTCGAGGATTACCCGGTTGATGATGATACCGGGTTTGAGTGGGTATATATGGGAAGAGAGAAAAGAAAGAAAGTTGGCCCAAGGTGGGTTGTGTTTGGTGTTGAGTGGTGGTCTGCTCCATTGTTGTTTGTTGCTTTGGACCGTTTCATTTGTAGTTGTTGCTCTGGACTGTTGCTGTCGAGTTGAGTTGAAATCCTTTGAAAATAAAGAAAAATAGAAAATAAGAAGTGAAAGAAAAGGGGGACTTTTACTTTCTATGATTATAGCCCCTTCTATTTTTCTTTGCTTTGATTTATCTTTTTGTGCACACCATTGCTTTTGCCTAGGCCGCCCTTGCGGTTTTTCAACCTAGCGGGCTTCTTTTTTGTGCTATTGCTCTAATTTTTTCTTAAGCCGCCCATTGTGGGTTTCGACCTAGCGAGATTTTTTTTTATATATATGTACATATGAAACGTTGGGCGTGATGAGCCCCTAGTTTGCTTTCGTCTTGGTGGAGGTAGAGCTCATAGAGGGGGTTTGAATAGACCCTTGCATTTCGTTGACATATTTGAGGAGGACAGATAGCCCCAGTGCATCATCATGTTGTAGTTGTGACGGGAACGGACAACTTCTATAATTGTGCAGACGCTTCTTCGATGGTGAGCATCTCTGTAGTCATCATCTTTATGGGAAGGTGGAAGTGTATATGAGGAGTATATAGAGGGTGCTCTCAGTAGGTGTACACAGTGGGTGTACACAAGGGGTATATATAAAGGGTGCACACAGTAGGTATACACGAGGAGTATATATAAAGGGTGCACACAGTGGGTGTACATAAGGGGTATATATAGAGGGTGCACATAGTGGGTGTACACGAGTGGTATATATAGAGGGTGCACACAGTGGATGTACACGAGGGGTAGGTATAGAGAGGGTATATTGAAACAAGAAAATGATTCGATTGATCAAAGCGTTTGTTATTTTGAGATTATTTGTTTGCTTAGTTATGTATGATGGTTTGTGGGTCCATTTACCTTTTAATGAGTCTTCATTAGTGGATATATTCACGATTAATTCATCATATAAAGATATAGCAATCAATTGACAATTGAGATTAATACAATTTTCATGGAGTTGATTTATGTATGCAAGATTATGTCTCAAGTCTAGAGAGAAAAGAAATAAAGACTCTTTTATTATTGAAACTAAAAGACTCAAGATTATAGCAATCAATTGACAATTGAGATTAATACAATTTTCATGGAGTTGATTTATGTATGCAAGATTATGTCTCAAGTCTAGAGAGAAAAGAAATAAAGACTCTTTTATTATTGAAATTAAAAGACTCAAATTGACTAGTCTGATGTGGACTTTTAACAATCTAACTAGGGTCCGAAGTGGACTTTTGCTAGTAAAATAAAAAACTAATGTCCGAGGTGGACTTTGACTAAAAGACTCTCTAGAACCTACGAAGACTGAAAGACTTTTTTTTTAATTGAAGGAGGTAGCCCCGGTGTAGTTTCTTCCTTATTTGAACTTTGCTCACTCCCATGCATTCCTTTGGAGGGTGATGGCTCCGCTATCAATGAGGCTTTGGATCTTCCTCTTCAGTTGGAGGCAATTCTTGGTGTCATGTCCAATGTATTGGTGATACTTGCAATATTTGGAGGGATCCAACTCTTGTCTTGCAACGATTGGTCTGTAGTTGAGTAGAGGAGACAACTTGCCGACTTGAGCTAGACTTTTGAAGCATTTGTCTAATGGCATATGCAAGTCATCGTACTCGCGCTCATCCTTCTTGCCACGAACCATTTTGGAAGGTGGTTTAGGCACCGGTATCCCTTGCTGATGAGTAGTCATAGGAGGCATCCCAACGGGGAAAGTCTGTGGTAGTGGCCCATACATTTAAAGAGCGTATGGGTGTTGAAACTAAGCATGAGGGAGAGTGCGGTTGAGGTACTCGTAGATGCCATAGATGACGGACCAGAGACGTTCCTCGGTGTCCTTTAGAGCCTTGTATATCTCTTTCTGGAAGTGGTCCGCTTGCTTGAGGAGGATGGTCTCAAAGTAAGCTTCTTGTTCATTAAGAGTGGTCCGAGGGTTGCTTGCTCGTTGAGAATGGTCTCAAAGTGGGCCGCTTGCTTGTTGAGAGCGGTGTTAAGCTGGACTACTTGCTCGTTGAGAACGGAGTTGAAGTGGGCGCTTGTTCATTGAGAACGGTGTAAGGGTGGAGAATTGTCTCGAGACCTTGGGTAACATCTTCGGTTGCGATTGTGATAATCCCTGCGGCAGACATGATGCAGGATTCTGTAATGGTTGTAGAGGAATTAATTATTTAAATTAGTTTAGACTCATAATTGATGACAAGGCGTCGTTTATAAAGTCATTTTTTATGAAATGACTCGATCTATGTATTTTATAAATGTACTTTGAATGAAAAAGTATAACCGGGCCGGAGCTGCCTACGTTCCCTTTACCATGAGGGAGAGGTCCCACACGATGAGAGGATCAGGTCACCGTAGTTCGAGTTAAGTAAAACAAGTGAGAGAGTGACCGCAAGAGGTCATTGATTTTTCAAAATCATAAGTATTAGAAGATGACTGTAGAGGTCAAAAAGAAAGGGAGACTCGGTCCTTGGTCTAGATAACGGGTTTGACCTAGATGGGCTCATGAAACAATTAAGATGATCGCTTTGACAAGTGTTTTTAGACTCGATCAAGGTGCATGGTTTAGACACAGACAAGGTTTAACCTCAACTGCTCGCAAGCGTACACGGTGAGTTAGATAACCCGGGTGCCACGAAGATAGAGGCGACGGGATCGCCTAAATCTGTGCACTTGGCGGATTATCCAGAGTAGGGTGTGCAGTGTGACACGGACTAGTGGTAGTGTGCGATTAAAACACGATTTTATTTATGATGAGATGCAATGTATGAGAGAAGTCTACTAGCATGACAATTCATAGTAATAGTATCTAAGCATGAAATAAACATAAGCAAAGCATATCTACAACATTTAAACATTCTATGAACACAAAAAACTGTAGGAAATCATTAGAACCAATTTTGCAGGAAAGGGGAGCCATACGGCTAGGCAAACGGCAGACGGACCTAAATGAGGCGTATAGATCTAAGTTACAGAAACTTGAGAAATTTTAGAAGTGTGGTTTTTTAAAGAAAAGGAGCGCACGGGGCAGTTAGAACACAAGTTTTGAAAAAGGTTTTCAAAAACAAGTTCCCCAGTAGAGTCGCCACTGTGAATGTGCGTGATTGAAATTGAGAGTCGTCACGTTATTTTATTTGTAGTTAAAATATTGAAAAAACTATTTATAAGAATAATAGGGTTCGGGGGTCAAATTACAATAAGAGAAGAATATTCATGTGATCACTCCTATTGCCCGACGAATCGGTCTTTCTATCATGATCAATGTGTGTGTGTGTGTGTTAGTGTTTGAGTCTGAATCCGAGGATTTCCTACGTTCTTCTCAACGTAAGAAGCTCAGGTAAGCGTAATTCATTGATGAATTAAGAATAGAGAGATGAAGCGGGATCATGCATAAAGAGGGGGAAGATTAGGGTTAGAAGTAGTTCCTAGATCATATTAGGGTTTGATGAAACCTTAGGATCATCATCGGCTATGTCATATGCACATAAATAAGGATTAAAAACCTATATCTAGTATGTTATGCATTTATAAGTCGTAGATCTAGCATAATAATAAGAACATCATGAAAACATATGAATGAACATGTAAAACATGAAGATCGCAACCCTAAACATGGCATATATTATGAGTTTAGACTAAGAATATGAAGAATATATGAATATGGATGCATAAACATAATGAAAATATGCATACAATACATCTATCCTAAGAACATAACAAGAACATAATAAGAAAAGTAAGAAGACTTACCTTGATCGGCAAGAACTATGATTGAAGCTTCTTGATTTCGAGGGTGCCAGAAAGGCTTAAACTTGGAGTTTTCTCGTCAGTTTTGACTCGAAAACTCGCAGAATGAATTGTATGTTGAAATTATGAACTGAGGTCCTCTATTTATAGGGGTTTTGGGCCGGAAACACTGACCACCCGGCCAGGAATAAGTGGCCGTCCAGCCAACCTTCGAGGTTGGCGTGGTTCCCAAGGTTCTGATCAAATTGGACTCTAAGGAAACCCTAGATAACGTCTATCTTTGTGGATAATCTGATCAGTTCGTCAATATCTTCTTATCTGGGCTTTTCGGGAAATTCTAGATAAGTCCTGCGCATCTTGTAAATACCTTTAAGGTCCCTGTGACAGGGGCGGATGCACGTTATCGTCAGGGGGTTAATTGACCCCCCCTGAATTTCTCGTTTATTCCAATTTCACCCCTTTAATTTTTCATTTGAACTTTGACCCCCCTGAAAAAAAATCAACTGACCCCCTTGAAAAAAATTCTATTGAGTATTGACCCCCTCAAAACCCTACATATATAAACAAAATTAACACATCAGAAGATTAGGGGCAATTTTCACAACGTTTCTTCAGTTTACAAAGCAAAATTGAAGCGACGTGCGAGGGCGACACTGCCACGGTCTACGAACGACGCAGAATGTAGTCGGTCGCACAAGCCACCACTCCGCTACCTGCTTTGCCGGTTGCAGCTTCCGCTTCCGCTTCGCACAGGTATTCCACTTATTTCATCGTCTTTTTCTGTTTCTCTCATCTCAAATCCTCCAAATTTCTAAAGCCCTAAAAATTAGGTCTTCAAAATTGGAAACTCTTTTTCAGTTGTTATTAATTTCTAGGGATAGTATTCAAATTTTGTGTTTAAGGATATTGAATAGAAGCGTAAATTTAGAATTATCGTTGTAGTCTTTATTTTAAACACAAAACATATACTCCTGCTTAAAAATTAGAAACTCTAATTCAAGTATATAAATTTGGATTCATATTTGTGCATATTAACATTTTGTTTTTATTTAAATTAAGTTTAGAATTTCAGAATGGGTCCCTTAGAGATTTGAAGAGATTGTGAGGGCCGGCTACATACATCAGGCTCTAAATCTAATGAGACTTCCCGTCCCGGAGGTTAGAAATTTTGAACTATAATCTTGTTCGTTTTCTTAAATGAGATTCAATTATGAGGGGCGAATGTAAATTTTACTACTCCATCCCAAATGCAGGTATAGCTTTATGTAGCTTGACTGGATCTTTATGGTAACTTTTATTTGTCTAAAGTTCCTTCTCATGATGGTTTGGATGTGCAATCCTATAGCGCCGCCCCGTCTCTGAGATTCGAACATTTATGTAAAGTGAGTTTTTAATCATTGTTATTATCTTTCAATTCATATAGTTTTTTTTAAAATCATTGTTATTGTCTTTCAATTCATGAAGTATTATCAAAAGATGAAGAATAGGAGAACATTTATGTAAAAAAAAATATAAAAAATCGTATCTTTATCATTAAAATTTGAATTGTCGCAATGAAATTTTAGGCTATATTTGTTGCGTTAAATAACATCGGTATTATAGTTTGAATTTCATTTTTTTTTTTTTTTTGGTTATGTAAAATTTGACCCCCTGACTTCAAATCCTGGATACTTCACTGCCCTGTGAGTTTTTGGAATGTCTAATCAACTCATTTTTCAGACCGGGTACTGTAGATACCCTGGGAAAGCCCACTACTTGGCTAGAGTGGTGGAAGGATCCTAGGATGTCTAACTTATTTTAATTGTAGAGTCGCCACCTATGTTATTGAGGAAACATAAGAAAAAACTAAAGAAAAATCCTATTTTAATATTACGAAACTAGAGATTCGGGAAGAGAAGGGTTCGGGGGTTAGGTGACGGAGTGGGAAGTAATTAAACACCCACTCTGCCCCGCTTATGCGGGTCTTGCTACTATTGGTGTTCTAATGCTAAATGTCTTTATTTTAATATAAGAAAAGTGCTAACAATTATAATGTAAAGAAGAAGGGGAATTACAAAAGAGAAAAAAAAAAAAAAAAAAAAAAAAAAAAAACCTGTTTTATTATATTAATGCTAAAGATTACATGTAGCAATTACATTAATATGAAATGGGGAAATTAAAGTAGAGTTGGAATGTAGGGAGATAACCTTTACCAACTTTAATGTAATAAAGTGATTAGTTGGTCATGTCCCATTTGATGAGGATTGCATACATTGAATAAGACAAGTAAAATAAAAGAAGAAGAAGAATTAAGTACCTTTAGAAAGGAAGAACTTCAAACTTGACTTGAAAAGAGTTTGTGTAGAGTTTTGTTACTTGAATAGAATTTTTTGTCAAGAACTCTTGGAGAGAAATGTGTATAGTGTGTTTGTGAAGAAGTTTCAAGTCCTAGAACTTGTGTATAGTTTTTGTAGAGAAGATGAAGTTGGGTCCTTTTCTAAAGTAAAATGAGAGGGTTTTTATAGGTAGAAAAGAGACGAAAATATGGTGTTTCAACCAATAAGAAATAAAGAAAATCAAATAATAAAGATAAAATCAAATAATAAAAAAAAAAAAAAAATTGTTTTAAAGAAAAGACTAGAATAATGGGATTGGGAGTTATGGACTAAAGGGGAGATGAACTTGGATGTAAAAAAAAGAGGTCTTTTGTGATCAAGAAGAGATGTTGTAAATAAGAAAAGGGAGGAAAAATGGTGCAATCCGTTACTACCAAAGTGGGAAGCGCGCGAGTCTGGCTTTAGGGGCGAGACGCACGCGCAGCTGTAAGTATCCCGATCCGGATTACTATTTTCAAATAATCAAATTATGGAATTAAGGGGTAATTTGGGATTTAATTGGGTCATTATAATGTTCAAAGGGCATTTTAGGCATTAACGGAATTATTCTGGAAAGGGAAGGACCTTCTGGTAATTTCTAGAAAGCCTTGGCCATGGATTTATCCCCACAAAGCCCAAAAGGACTTTGTGGGAATTTCCAGAAAATTCAAGGAAGCGGTTGCACCTACCAGGCGCGCTTCTTGAAGGAGTACACGAGCTTCTGGAAAACGCGCCTGGTAGGCGCGCTTTCTCCATGGAGCCGACAACCCGCCAGCCTCACGCGCCTTGTCCCCCGCATGACAGCCACTCGCCCGACCAAGCCCCTACTTGCCTCGCTGTGATTGGTTTGTCATTTCCCCTTTGCCCCCTCACCCTCACAGCCTCCACGTGCCTTGTTGTGATTGGTCTTTCACCTCACCTTGTGTCACCCACACCCTCTTCTAGAAGGATTAATTCTCAGCCATTTCACATCCGAAAAATGCCCATTTTGTGCACTAAAATGATCCAATTTCAACCCATTTTGTGACCAAAAAAGGATCCAATTTGTGACCAAAAAAAGATCCAAAGAATATCCAATTTTTGCTTAGTCCCTAAGCAAGTAAGAACCCCCAACTCCTCCTATAAATAGAGAGGTCATCCTCTCTCATTAGAGGAACAATTCTCTAGCAAAGTTACTCCCTAAATTTGTTCTCTCTACAAAATTGAGTGATTGTCTTTGTGAAAGGTGGTGAGCAAACTATGTTAAGTGAAATCTTAGAGTCCAAGATCTCTAAGTGAAGAGGAAAAGAAGCAAACTTGGGTCAATCAATTAATGATTTACCCCAATCTTGCTTAAAGGTTGAACCTTTATCCTATTGTCATCTTCATCTTCATCTTCATCTCCTTTTTTTTCTTTTGTTGAAATATCATCTTTGTTCATCTTTTACTTATAAAAATGTAGTATTTATAAAGATATATGATTGGATCCAAATACTCTTATGATCCCAATGGTTTCATCTTACACTTTTATGGTGTATTAAAATGATGAACTAAGTGGAGAAGAGCATTTGTTACATTTATGCTATTTACATTTATGCAATTTAATTTATGTCATTTACATTTATGCAATTTAATTTATGTCATTTACATTTATGTCTTTAATATTGGCTTGGTGATCCATTGCACATCTTGAAGAGAGCCTTGTACATTTATGTTATTTATATTTATGTCATCTTACATTTAAAGTCATTTACATTTACAAGTCTTTATTTATTAATGTAATCTTTATATAACTTGGATCCAAATACCCACATGATCCTAAAAAGTCTTCATCTTGCACTTCAATAGTGCATTAAAATGATGAACTAAATGGAGATGGGATTTGTTACATTTAAAGTCTTAATCTTTAATGTTTATTTTCATTTAAAAGTCTTTATTTAAAAATCTTTTCTTGTTTATCTTACTTGGATGATAAAGCCACAATATTTATTCATCCAAGTAATTATTTGTCCAAGAAAAGCCTTTATTTATTTTAATCTTGTAATGATTATCTTGCTTGGATGATAAAGTTGACGATCTTTATTCACCCAAGTTGTGGTCTCATCCAAGCAAATGTATCGGTTGTCCCTCTTGACTTTATTAATCCTTTCCATGATTAATTAAAGTCCGTCCCCAAAATATCTTATTTTACTTGGATGAACATTATATTTTTATCTCTTTTATCAAAACAAAAACAAAAGGGGCATTAATATGCCTACATTTTATTTCCAAAATCACTTTCTAAAAATAAGTCGGTTTCTCCCGTTTCAAAAACACACACACACACACACACTTGCACAATTTTTCCCCCCTCGGTCCCATCAATGACCTATGTCCCAGACACACCTTCTTCTCCCGATCTTTCCATTGATCGAATCTTAATCTCAATCGATCACAACATTTATACATGTTAAGGCTAATTGCTTGTAATAATCTTGACTTAATAACAAACATGGTCCATTCAAGCAATCATTTGATGATATTAACTAGGGCAAATTTCAAATGTCTCAACAAATCTTCTTCTCTACATCTTAGGAAAGAGCTAAACACTTGTATTCTGTCAAGCAAGGACTTCCTCCCATTTCATGATACATTGCTCAAAGTGCTCACCAACATAAAGGGACTCTCTCCCAAATAAAATGCCCTTGCATGTTTCCTCCATAAAAGAATACTTTAAAGTCCCCGTTCTATCGAGTCGGCTGGATCACTCATAAAAAAAAAAAAAAAAAAAAAAAAAAAAAAGAGAGAAAGGCACCAAAAAAGTAGCCCTCTAGGTTGAGAACCCGTAAGGGCGGCTTAGGCAAAAAAAACAGGGTGTGCCATAAAAAACGCAAAAGAGATGCCCGCTAGGTTGAAAACCCGAAAGGGCGGCCTAGGCAAAAGAAAGGGTGCGTCATGAAAAATGGATGGGTTCCTAACCTCACCTCAAAGGCCGAAAGACGACAACGGGTCCACGTCAAAAGTCGAAACGACATTGGGGCTACCTCCACACCGACGACAACAAGGACATTGGGGCTACCTCCACATCAACGAGAACAAGGAAATGGGGCTACCCCGACATCAACGACAAAGACGACATTGGGACTGCCCCACAACAGTGACGAGTAGATTTCCTACCATCGGTTACTTCTCAACGAAAATGGACAAAATCCAAAGGATTTTATGCATGACAAACCTCACGGTTAAGTTAAAATCAAAAATTTGACTAAAATGCTTTGTTAAAAGACTTGCCTTTAGGAATAAGCATTTCCAAAATTTTCCCTTTTGGTATCATTTATCAAAGACCATGTTTCAAGCAAAATGCTTTTGATCTCCTCTCAAAATGATTTTCCCAAAGTTTTGGACTATTTCGTCCACAATGTGTCTTAACGGTTGCCCCTAGGCTCTTCCCCGGTGTCAAGAAAATATGTCAACCGTCCCGTAGAGTAGTGTTGATCCAACCCAAGCTTTGACCCAGAGTGGTCATTTCAGTTCCCTTTGTCCCGGCAGTCCTTAGTCAGACGTAAGACCAGTTTTCCCGTCAAACTCCCCAAAGATGGAGTTGACCAAGCCTTGACCCAGAATGGTCTCTTTAGGTTCAAGCCTTTGTCCCGGTAGTCCTTAGTCGGACGTAAGACATGTTTTCCCGTCAAACTCCCCAAAGATGGAGTTGACCAAGCCTTGACCCATAATGGTCTCTTTAGGTTCAAGCCTTTGTCCCGGCAGTCCTCAGTCGGACATAAGACCAGTTTTCCCATCGAGCTCCCCAAAAGTGGAATTGACCTAAGTCAAACCTTGACTCAGAATAGTCATTATAGGTTGAGACCCTTGTCCTCGGCTGCCCTTAGTGGGACGTAAGACCAGTTGCCTCGTCAAACCTCCCAAAGATGGAGTTAACTCAAGCCAAGGCCCATAATGGTCATTTTAGGTTAAGGAAACCTTTGTCTCAGCAGTTCAAAATGACGTAAGACCATCCTTGTAAGTCAACCCTCTCTATAGAGCCAAGTTGACTATGTCCTTGTAAGTCAACCCTCTCCATAGAGTCAAGTTGACCATGTCCCGGTAAGTCAACCCTCTCCATAGATCCAAGTTGACCATGTCCTACCTCTGCCTCGCCAAGAGTTACGCTTCCTTGTGTAAGTCAACCCTCTCCATAGAGCCAAGTTGACCATGTCCCGGTAAGTCAACCCTCTCCATAGAGCCAAGTTGACCATATCCCGCCTCTGCCACGCCAATAGTCATGCCCATTCCTTGTAAGTCAACCCTCTCCATAGAGCCAAGTTGACCACGTCCCGCCTCTGAACTCGCCAAGAGTCATGCCCATTCCTTGTAAGTCAACCCTCTCCATAGAGCCAAGTTGACCAAGTCCCGTCTTTGACTCTCCAAGAGTCATGCCCGTTCCCCTAGGAGAGGATGACAGATATCCACCTAGCCCTTAGGTTTGAGTAGCCTCAATATCACTCACCCCTCCAGGACTACGACCGTCTTGATTCCCTCGGATAGGGATACGTAGGAATCCTTTACAGATAAGGGTCCAGCCACTTGACCACCTCGGTCACCTTCTCTCCCATCTTGGTAGTTCACCGGATCGGGATTCTTTCTTTATCGAAAACCCCGCTTTCTTCAAAAGCGCCGTTGCCGAGGGGCTCTGTAAGTACCCCGATCCGGATTACTATTCTCAAATAATCAAATTATGGAATTAAGGGGTAATTTGGGATTTAATTTGGTCATTATAATGTTCAAAGGGCATTTTAGGCATTAACAGAATTATTCTGGAAAGGAAGGACCTTCTGGTAATTTCAAGAAAGCCAGGACCATGGATTTATCCCCACAAAACCCAAAAGGAATTTGTGGGAATTTCCAAAAAATCCAAGGAAGCGGTCGCACCTACCAAGCGCGCTTCTTGAAGGCGTACACGAGCTTCTGGAAAACGCGCCTGGTAGGTGCGCTTTCTCCATGGAGCCGACAACCCGCCAGCCTCACGCGCCTTGTCCCCCGCGTGACAGCCACTCGCCCGACCAAGCCCCTACTTGGCTCGCTGTGATTGGTTTGTCATTTCCCCTTTGTCCCCTCACCCTCACAGCCTCCACGTGCCTTGTTGTGATTGGTCTTTCACCTCACCTTGTGTCACCCACACCCTCTTCTAGAAGGATTAATTCTCAGCCATTTCACATCCAAAAAATACCCATTTTGTGCACAAAAATGATCCAATTTCAACCCATTTTGTGACCAAAAAAAGATCCAAAGAATATCCTATTTTTGCTTAGTCCCTAAGCAAGTAAGAACCCCCAACTCCTCCTATATATAGAGAGGTCATCCTCTCTCATTAGAGGAACAATTCTCTAGCAAAGTTACTCCTTAAAATTGTTCTCTCTACAAAATTGAGTGATTGTCTTTGTGAAAGGTGGTGAGCAAACCACGTTAAGTGAAATCTTAGAGTCCAAGATCTCTAAGTGAAGAGGAAAAGAAGCAAACTTGGGTCAATCAATTAATGATTTACCCCAATCTTGCTTAAAGGTTGAACCTTTATCCTATTGTTATCTTCATCTTCATCTCCTTCTTTTTTTTGCTTTTGTAGAAATATCATCTTTTTTCATCTTTTACTTATAAAAATGTAGTCTTCATAAAGATATATGATTGGATCCAAATACTCTTATGATCCCAATGGTTTCATCTTACACTTTTATGGTGTATTAAAATGATGAACTAAGTGGAGAAGAGCATTTGTTACATTTATGCAATTTAATTTATATCATTTACATTTATGCAATTTAATTTATGTCATTTACATTTATGTCATTAATATTGGCTTGGTGATCCATTGCACATCTTGGAGAGAGCCTTGTACATTTATGTTATTTATATTTATGTCATCTTACATTTAAAGTCATTTACATTTACAAGTCTTTATTTATTAATGTAATCTTTATATAACTTGGATCCAAATACGCACATGATCCTAAAAAGGCTTCATCTTGCACTTCAATAGTGCATTAAAATGATGAACTAAATGGAGATGGGATTTGTTACATTTAAAGTCTTAATCTTTAATGTTTATTTTCATTTAAAAGTCTTTATTTCAAAATCTTTTCTTGTTTATCTTACTTGGATGATAAGGCCACAATCTTTATTCATCCAAGTAATGATTTGTCCAAGAAAAGCCTTTATTTATTTTAATCTTGTAATGATTATCTTGCTTGGATGATAAAGTTGACTATCTTTATTCACCCAAGTTGTGGTCTCATCCAAGCAAGGTATTGGTTGTCCCTCTTGACTTTATTAATCCTTTCCATGATTAATTAAAGTCTATCCCCAAAATATATTATTTTACTTGGATGAACATTATATTTTTATCTCTTTTATCAAAACAAAAACAAAAGGGGCATTAATATGCCTACATTTTATTTCCAAAATCACTTTCTAAAAACAAGTCGGTTTCTCCCGTTTCAAAAATACACACACACACACTTGCACAATTTTGGTCAACAAACTAAGGAGACTCCGTTTTCCGAGGCACTTTGGGTGAACTATTGTTCTTCCCAAAGTGTAACCTGACCTCCGAACTCGCAATCTCTAATCATTTTTCGTTAAGTTTGGATTTAAAATTAAACTAACGTGGCGACTCCGTTTTGTTTGAAAATAAGGATTACCGTGTTTGATTCTTGAGGGAACTCTCCATTACAGATGGGTATCTTTCAGCAGCCCACAAGCAGTGCCGGAGGCGCCCGCGGGTGAAAAAGACAGAATGACAGAAATGACTCTAAAGTTAATTCTGTTATGCAGTTTAGTCCAAAACTAACGGAATCAGTTAGGAACTTAACCGAAGTAACATAAATTAACAAAAAACAGTTAAATAAAAATACTATGTATGCAATCGGGATATGAGAGGTCCAAGGCGGGGTTTCTACAGAGCCCCTCGGCGACGTGGATTGCAAAGCAAAACGCGTCGACGAAAGAACAAAACATCCTCCGAGGACATCAACAAAGGAAAATAACGACTAACTAAAAAGCAGGAATTATTAAAAATGCGCTCCCTGTGTGAGCGACTTTTGCTGATAGAAGGGGTGCGGTGATAGAAATCTGCCCACCGTGGCCAAAATTTAGAGTTCGTATAGGGGACTGGAGGGACTCGAGTGTCTGCCTGCTGATGTAGAGGGACTCGAGAGTCTGCCTCCTGATTTAGAGGGACTCGAAAGTCTTCCTGCTGATGTAGAGGGACTCGAAAGTCTGCCTGCTGATGTAGAGGGACTAGAAAGTCTGCCTGCTGATTTAGAGGGACTCGAAAGTCTGCCTACTGGTCTAGAAGGGCTCGAAAGTCTGCCTGCTGGTGTAGAGGGACTCAAAAGTCTGCCTGCTGATGTAGAGGGACTCAAAAGACTGCCTGCTGATTTAGAGAGACTCGAAAGTCTGCCTGCTGATTTGAAGGGACTCGAAAGTCTGCCTGTACCTGTTATGCGTATGCTTTGCAGATATATGTGCTTGTGTGAGAAGTGAAATAGAAATTGCGAGAGAAAATTGTGATTGTGGTGTGATGTGATTTGAAAGGAGCTTTGATGAATGATTTTCATACCTTCACTTACCATGGCCGCTTGATTTGGGATGGATTTCTGATGCCATGGCTTTGATGAAGGATGCCGACACTTTTGATGAAGATGAGTCGCTTGTACTTTGATGGAGTGTCGGTGAGATGACATTCTGGATGACGGGTTAGTCGTGCCAAAAGGTTGCCTACGTATCCCTTAAAGAGAATCAAACCAGTGTAGTTCAAGGATGATGGAGAACGCTAGGGAAGAAGCTAAGAGAAAAATAAAGCACATACTTTTTACATAAGCAAGAAAAAGAAAAAAAGAACAAAAAAAAAATATTTTTGTCGCTTTTTTTTTAGTTCGTGGGTGAACCATTTTAAGCATTGTGTGTTTGTTAAGACAACCCAAGATCAAGTCATGTTCGATCGAAGTCCAGATTTCCTTGTTGAATTATGTCGTTGTCGCCATTGTGCCCAACGAAGATTGATGTCTAGCCCCAAGAGATTTGCCGATTGTAGGGCTCCAATAGACTTTTGATGTCGAGATACCAAGGGGTTTCTGATTGTAAAGCCCCTAGAATGCCTTTGATGCCAAACTTTAAGTGACTTGCGTAGCCCCAAGATAAATCAGCTTTTGGCCTATTTGAATAAATTGTCTTTTGTCGATGTGAGCAAGCCCCAAGCTTCGAGAGATTACTAAGCCCCAAATGTCATATACTTCTTGTTTGTGAGCTTTAAGGCGGTGGAATGTGAAGACCTTTCAATGTAAAGCCCCAAATTATCTTGGAATCGGCTCGGCATTATATTGAGAGCGGATGATAGAGATCTCCTTCTTACTCTTACTGGGGAGATGAATGGCCTCATTGTGTTCGGTACCCAAATGGCGGAGGGCTTATGTCAAAAGATGCAGTAATGCCTTGTGGTGCTGTCGAGATCACGGACGGTAAGGTCTTGGTGTGATAAGGTCCCAAATGGATATACTTGCTTGAGTCTTCTTGTGTTGAACTAATAACGGATCTTCAGATGCAACTCGTGCGGATGCAACTTGTGCTTTTGATCTGAGAGAAGGGGGTGCTGAATTGCAAAAACATTGGGATTGGCCATGGCATTTCCCGCTATAACCCTATTTTGATAGAGTTTAGCATATTGAATTTTTTTCCTTTTCTCTAAGACTTTCTTCATAATCTCGTCGTAAGTCACAACATAAGAATCATCAAATGCATTCATAACATCGGAGCCCTCCTTTCAAACCAGAAGACCTTTGACGTGAAGTACCAAGAGACCCTTGAAGCTTGCTTGGTTCCATGAAGCCATAAGACCATTCTCCATATTGAATTGCTCGGGTATCATCCCCCCAAAAGATTGTCAATTGCGAAGCCCCAATATTTCCCTTTGTTTGGATTACTGTAATGCCGTAGCCCAAAAGATTGTAGATTGCGAAGCCCCTTGAGACCTTCGGTGCCAAACTAATTGAGGAAGCTTCCAATGTTGCGCATGACTTTGCTAGGACCATTGTTGGGAGGTGACGTGAATTGCTTCTTACTGAGGGAGCCTTTCAAACTTGATTGTAGCCCCTAGAGTGCCACCATTGATTATAAGTGGAGCAAGAAAGGCCTATCCTTGATTGGGGGAACAAGCACGGGCACACATGACATGAAGGCTTTTCGACATTCCTCTTTGAGAGACTTTGAGGATAGTCTCACACATCTTTCTTGAGCATAGCCCCTAGGGCTCATTAACTGTCAAATGAAGCATAAGAAGCTCTCGTTCTTGAGTCACATAGCCCCTAGGGCATCATCATTTGTCGAGCAAAGCGAGAGACTCGTCCTCGTGCGAGGGAACAAACATAGGAGAACATGGCAAGAGTTACTCCATTTCTTGTGAAGCCTTCTGACATACTGTAGGGGCACATGCTTGGAGAAGCTTGAAAACCAAATTACATGTTGTTGCTACTCGCTGCCCAAACCAATTGACTTGTTGGGGACTATTTGTGCAACCTCGTACCGCTCAATGATGGGCTTGTTCTCGGATGGATCTTGGTTACCACGGGCCTTCTTTCTCATGAACCCAATAATTCACATTGCAAGAACAATCTCTCTTATGCCAATAACCTAAGACAATATTTGATTGTGCCGTTTCTTGTCGAGCCTTTTGCAATTCCGAAGTTGACTCGGTGGGGAATTGACTTGCTGAGGAGAGTCAATGTAGAACTTGTCTTCTTTAGAGGTCGGGGATCTCTATTTCTCTTTCCTTCTCTCTCTCACTCTCTCATTTTTTTATGACGCACCCTGCTTTTTGCCTAGACCGCCCTTTCAGGTTTTCAATCTAGCGGGCATCTCTTTTGCGTCTTCATTTTGACTCGATTAATGAGGAAGCGTGCATTGACTCTAGCTGAGGATGAGAGACATGTGATTTTGCGGTGGAGACCTTTTTGTCACTAATGATGAGTGACATTGACTTGACTAGGGAAGTAGCCCCTAGTATTGACTTCATGTATTTATATATTTTTTGAACAACTCACGAAGGCAAGTAAGTCATTAAGAGAGAAGAGAAGGAAAGCCCCAATTTGATTGCAAGAAACTGGGAGTATCAATGAAAGATAAGAAGCCCCTAGACTCGACAAGGAACGTGAAATGATTTCAAATCTAAGAAAGTTGTTCAATCTTGAGGTGATTAATTCATTGGCAAATGACTCGTACAAAGATGTCTTGACCAGTTCGAGATGAAGGCCAATCACCATAACGCATTTGGGCTAAACATATCTTCTTTCTTGCATGAGACCAGACCCGAAGGTTGCCTACGTTCCTCCAGCGTAGAGGCTCAGGTCACCGTAGTTCTTGTGAATACTCCATTCTTCGTGATGGTTGTTGATTTTGCTTCGTCCTTCGTTGGAGAATGATGATGGTGATCTTGATGTGAACTTCTTTGAATGAGGGGGATTTTATTATTTTTTTTTTTTTATGCTCTAACTTTTTCCTAGGTTGTTTTGAAGAGTCAACCTATCGAGCTTTTTTTTTTTTTAATCCCCCTTTGAAAACTTTGCTTGATGTTGCTCCACCTTGTTTTGATTCTTGGCTTTGTTGTTGATGTTGTCGCCTTTGTCACGATTTTTAGCCCCTAAGGCGTTCAAGTGATGGCCTTCGTTCCAAAACATGTTTAGACATCTTTTCATCATTTTGCCAAGAATTAAATTGAACAACTTGGAAGAGTGTATGACGACAAGAACGACTTTTTATTTGATAATTGACTCAAAATTTAACATGGGACGAGAGAAAACTTTAATGCACACTTAAGAGGACTTTTGACTCCTTTTTTTTTAATCCTATTTCTAGGTAGAGAAAGAGAAACGGAGATTGTTGTCGTTGTCCTTGTTTGTTGTAGTCCTCCTTGTAGCATGATCTCTTGTTGAAGTCCCATTTTAAATCCAAGCCTCTTCTTTGATGAGTTGCTCTTCACCCACGGTAAATTCACCATTGTCGATCAAATCTTGGATGACATTTTGGAGAAGGAAGCATTCCTCGGTAAGATGGCCGCTGTGTTGATGATAGCCATAATATTTGTGATGGGCATGGTTGGGGCGCATCGTCTTGGGTTTGTACCCTTGTAAAGACTTGATCTTTCCACTTGCCACCAAAGTTTTAAATGCTTCGGCTCGGGTCATTCCTAGGAGAGGAGTGAAAACTCGATTGTTGGTGGTACTTTTGTGGCTTTTGAGGGATGGGCCACTTGAGCATGCTTTACCATTGAACTTTGCTTTGTTGTCGGTGAGCTCATGCAAACGGGCCTTGAGTTCAGAAACCTCTTCTTTGTGAATTTTCCTCTCGAGATCGAAGCGGGCTTGCCACAAATCGTCTTTTCGGCGGGCATCCTCGGTAAGTCTATCCATATGTTCCCTCATGTCTCTCATTATGTTTAAGATCCTTTCGTTGGACACGGAAATGTACCCACCATTGTTGTTGTTACCGTTGGAAGCCATTGGACCTATTGAAAGAGCACGGTTGATCTTAGGATGGCCCCACAAACACTTTTTAAATAAAATAAATTAACCCACAAACAGGAAAAGACTCAACCACATAAGGAAAAAAAATGTCTCTTTTTTTTTATAAGTCGGAGGGACGGAGTCTCTTTTGGAGTTTCTAAGAAAATAGTGGAATCGTTACACTAGTATATAGACCTTCTCGTGGTCCCATATACTCATCGGATTCCACCACGCTTGTGATACCAACATGTGACGGGATTAAACTAAATTAATGTCATAAAGCATACATTCGGGGACAGAGTTTTATTTCATCCATAATAACCACTTGGGGACGGAGTTTTATTTCGTCCATAATAACCACTTGTTTCTTTTGGAAACGATGTATGATTTGATGACATTAGTTTAGGGAAATCTCGACACATGAAAACCGACTTGGTCACGGAGTGTTAGACCCTAACTAGAATTGTGTTGGCTTGTGCTCGGTTAAAGAGAGGCTTAAGGTCACCCCCGGCATGTAGTCGTGAACTACGCCACGGGTTGAGGTTTACCGCTTCGAGAGAGTCAAGGTCGGGTGGAGCTTGAAACTCTCTAGGACGGGCCTCGACGGGTTTGGGGTTATGAACTTGTGCGACTCGATAGGGAGCAATTCATAGGAATATGTGCATATAGTGTGAGGTCAAGCCAAGTGACAAAATATTTTTTTTGCAAAAGAAAATCAAATAAACACATAATTACAACTTTCGAATCACCCGTGTGACCGACAAAAATAAACAGAAAATAAAAAACTTTTTTGTGCAGGCCCGGTGGCCACACATTGTCAATCATTCTGTTCTGTGCACTGTTCTGTTTCTGGGAATGCGCCCAGAAGCGCGCGCATTGGGCTGTTCAATCGGGAGGCGCGCGTGTTAGGAGGAGGCGGGCAGAGGCGCCCGCTTCTGGGTAAAAACCTGCAAACTAATGGGTTCAAGGGACTACCTTGACCCTAAATAATAAAACTTTTCCCTGCAGTAATTGTTAGCACAGAAACATGGAATTGAAGGACGAGATGAGAGGCGGGCGATTCTGGTAATTGGGGTCGGACGCGCGCGCTTTAGGCCAAGAAGGCCAAAGGCGCGCGCTTCCAACCCTTTTTACCAGAATGCCCAGAAAAAAGAATAAAAGAACACCAAAAGTAAGAAACGCAAGTTTAACCCTCTAAATTGTCCCCAGCGGAGTCGCCACTGTAGATACCCTGGGAAAGCCCATTACTTGGCTAGAGCGGTGGAAGGATCCTAGCATGTCTAACTTGTTTTAATTGTAGAGTCGCCATCTATGTTATTGAGGAAACATAAGAAAAACCTAAAGAAAAAGCCTATTTTAATATTACGAAACTAGATATTCTGGAAGAGAAGGGTTCGGGGGTTAGGTGACGGAGTGGGAAGTAATTAAACACCCACTCCGCTCCGCTTACGCGGGTCTTGCTACTATTGGTCTTCTAATGCTAAATGTCCTTATTTTAATATAAGAAAAGTGCTAACAATTATAATATAAAGAAGAAGAGGAATTACAAAAGAGAAAAAAAAACTTGTTTTATTATATTAATGCTAAAGATTACATGTAGCAATTACATTAATATTAAATGGGGAAATTAAAGTAGAGTTGGAATATAGGGAGTTAACCTTAACCAACTTTAATGTAATAAAGTGATTAGTTGGTCATGTCCCATTTAATGGGGATTGCATACATTGACTAAGACAAGTAAAATAAAAGAAGAAGAAGAATTAAGTACCTTTAGAAATGAAGAACTTCAAACTTGACTTGAAAAGAGTTTGTGTAGAGTTTTGTTGCTTGAATAGAATTCTTGTCAAGAACTCTTGGAGAGAAATGTGTATAATGTGTTTGTGAAGAAGTTTCAAGTCCTAGAACTTGTGTATAGTTTTTGTGGAAAAATGGTGCAATCCGTTACTGCCAAAGTGGGAAGAGCGCGAGTCCGGCTTTAGTGGCCAGACGCGCACGCAGCCCACAAGCAGTGCCGGAGGCGCCCGCGGGTGGAAAAGACAGAATGACAAAAATGACTCCAAAGTTAATTTTATTATGCAGTTTAGTCCAAAACTAACGGAATCATTTAGGAACTTAACCAAAGTAACAGAAATTAACAAAAACAAGTTAAATAAAAATACTATGTATGCAATCGGGATATAAGAGGTCCAAGGCGGGGTGTCTACATGTACTAACATGGAGTCTTTTCCCAAGTTGATCCCATTGAACCGTTAGTCGATGTAAGACATGATTGAATCGACCACCTTGTTTTCTTTGTTGTCGAGCTTAGGCTCTTATTTTTTATTGCGGGTACAAACATGCGGGCTTGCAAACAGACCCTCAACCCATTCGCACTTTTCGGCATTGGCCTTGTTCTTGCCTTTGGAAAGCTTTGTGAGTTTAGCCTTCATTAGGTCCATTTCGGCCCCGTGAGCTTCCCTTTCACTGTCTAGGTAAGCTTTCCATAGTTCATCCTTTGTGTGAGCCTCCTTGTTGAGAGTGAAGACTTGTTCTTGGAGAGATTGTACAAAGGCAGTGAGTTGCTCGAGTGACAAAGCATTGTTGGTGTTGGAGTCATTTACATAAGGGCCAGGCATTGATGCTGTTAGAGTAATTTCTTCGTGGTTAAGCCTTCCCGTTGAGTCGCGGTAGATGCGGAGAGTAGCAATTAGACCTAAATTGAGAAGAGACCCTTGTCAGTCTTGAGTAACACATTCGGTCCTTGGAGAGGCTTGAACACATAATGGGCACACAACATGGACCACATAAAAAAAGACTCTTTTTATTATTATTATTATTATTAAGTCGGAAGGACGTAGTCCTTTTTGGGGTTTCTAGAAAAAATAGTGGAATCGTCACACTAGTATATAGGCCATATCGCGGTCCCATATAATCATCGGATTCCACCACGCTTGTGAGATCTAAATGTGATGGGATTAAACTAAATTAACATCGCAAAGCATACATGTGGAGACAGAGTTTTATTTTGTCCATAATAACCACTTGTTTCATGTATCTTTTGAGGACGTTAGTTTAGGAAAATCTCACGGAGTGTTAGACCTTAACTAGAATGTGTTGGCTTGTGCTCAGCTAAAGAGAGGTTCAAAGGCCACCCCCGGCATGTATTCATGAACTACGCCACGGGCTGAGGTTTATCGCTTCGAGAGAGTCAAGGTCGAGTGGAGCTTGAAATTCTCTAGGACGCGCCTCGACGGGATTGGGGTTATGAAATTGTGCGACTCGATAGTGAGCAATTGATAGGATTTTTAGTGCGCATAATGTGAGGTTCAACAAAGTGACAAAACATTTTTCCTTTTCTCCTTTTTTTTATTTGCAAAGAAAAGAAAACACACATAGCACATAAGGGGTCCAAAACAGCCTGATGCAGGCAACTGTGCCCACATCCCAACATTCTGCTCATTTCTGGGCTTTGTTCATGTTCTGTAAAACCACCCAGAAGCGTGCGCCTTTATCATATAGAATAGGAAGCGCGCGCGATGCGCATGGGCAGTAGAAGGCGCCCGCTTCTGGGCACAACCTGTGAGACAATGGACTCAGGGGATTGCCCTGGTCCTAAACATTTGATTTTAACCCCTGCAAAAATGATTAGCAGAGAAAGCAGAAATAGGAAGAACACATGCAGGGCGGGCGCTTCTGGTCTCTGGTGTGAAAGGCGCGCCTTAGGTCAATAAGGCCAGAGGTGTGCACTTCCCATCATCAGGAACCAGAATGCCCGCAAGAAGATATAGAACACAAATTTAACGCAAGTTTAACCCTCGAACTCCCCAGCGGAGTCGCCACTCTAGATACCCCGGGAAAACCACAACTCGGCTAGAGCGGTGAATTATCATAAGATGTCTAATTTGATTTTAGAGTCGCCACCAATGTTTTTAGAGGAACATAAGAAAAACACAATATAGCCTAATGTTTGTTACGAAACCAAAGATTATTTTTATGAGGTTCGGGGTTAGGTTACGGAATGGGAAGTACTTAAACACCCATTCCACCCAACTAGCGCCGGTCTTGCAAATAAGTGTTCTACATGAATAAAAAAGGGTGTTCTTCCTATACTTTTAAAGATGATTTTTGGGGTCAAAATAATGTTTTGAATGTAGGGAGATAACTCCTTGGTTAACTTCAATAAAGTGAAGCAACCTTTGGTGTCATGTCCCAAAATATTTGGGTTGATTTCACGCTTAATAAAAGAAGAAGGAGATGAAGCACAGAGAGAGAGAGAGAGGTGAAATACCTAAGATCTTCAAGAACTTCAAATTTAGGAGATGCCTTTTGATAAAAAATGCTTAGTCTTCTTTTATAATGATTTTCCAAAAGTGGTGGTCCTTTGTAATGGATGAAGAGGGGCGTATTTATAGGTGTAGACACCCCGCCTCGGACCGCTCACCCCGATTGCACACTTGGTTTTGTGTTTCTCCCTCTTCTAAGTGTTTTCTGTTAGTTTCTGTTACTTTGGTTAAGTTCCAGACGGACTCCGTTAAGTCCCGGGACTAAACTGAATAACAGCTCTAACTTTCTAGTCCATTCTGTCAAAAATTGCTTCTCAGAGTCGAGCGCCTCCGCCCCTTGAGGCCAGACGCGCGCGCCTTCCGCCGCCTAGGTGGGATGCGTGCGCTTCTGGGGCGTGTTAGTTACAGATTCTGCCCAAGAATCTCTCCCTTGCTCATTATACATGATTTTGCCCGGGAAAGATTTCTTGGAGACTCCGTTTGGCTCTAAAAACAGTCACTTTTCAACTATAAAAACCCCTCCAATCCAACATTGGAAGGGGACCTTGAAAAATCATCACTTTAGACTTTTTACTCACTCTTTGCCTAGACTTTTCCTTTGGGATTTCTTCAACAAAAGTACTCAACCTCTTCTTCAAGGCTTTACAAGAGGTTCTTTTTTTAAGGATACTATAGGTAAATGTCTTAAGCACTTATCTTCTTCTTCTTCTTCTTCTTCTTCTTCTTCTTCTTCTTCTTCTTCTTCTTCTTCTCACAATCAATGTGCAATCACCCAAAACCATTTGGGACATGACACCAATGGTCCTTTCATTACATTGAATTGGCCTAGGAGTCATCTCCCTACATTTTAACTTTAAAACCCCTTTTTTATCATCATTTTAATAGGAAGAACACATTTATCTTTAAAAGTGGATTATGAACAAACAAGACCGACTTTGCTCGGGCGAAATAGGTGTTTAAGTACTTCCCATTTCGTAACCTAACCCCCGAACCCTTCTCTCCCGAATCTCTGGTTTTCGTAGAAAAATTGGCTTTCTTTAGGTTTTCTCGCGTTCCTCCAAAAACGTGGGTGGCGACTCTAAAATCAATTAGACATCCTAGGTAACCCACGCGCTCTAGCCAAGCCGTGGTGTCCCCCCGGGGTATCTACAGTGGCGACTCCGCTGGGGACGCTTGAGGGTTAAACTTGTGTTTCTGTTCATAATTCACTTTTCTGGGCATTCTGGAAATTGACATGGGAAGCGCGCGCCTCGGACCTTCATGGTCCAAAGCGCGCGCGTCCCGGGTCAAATTCCAGAATCGCCCACCTTCCATGTGTTCTTCCTATTCTTCCTACTATTTTGTACTAACAAACATTGCAGAGGTTTCATCACACAATCAGGACCAGGGCAATCCCCTGAGTCCATAAGTTTCTGATAATCTGACAGGTGAGCCCATAAGCGAACGCCTCCCAGGTACAATGCGCCAGGCGCGCACTTCCCACTACACTAGCCAGAGGCGCGCGCTTCTGGGTCAATTTCCAGGGCAAGAACAGGTTTCAGTGACTGGACAGAACAGTGGGGTGTGGGCACAGTTGCCTGCATCAGGACAGAATTGAACCCTTGGACTGTTTAATTTTATGTTTTATTTACCGGTCACACGGGTGATTCGGGAGTTGTAATTTACGTGATTATGTGCTTCTTTTTTTTATCTTTTCTTTTCAAGAAAAAAAAAATATTTGTCACGTGATGGACCTCACACTACGCGCACAATTCTTATCAACTGGTCACTATCGAGTCGCACAAGTCCAACCCCAAACCCGTCGAGGCCCGTCCTAGAAAGTTTCAAGCTCCACTCGACCTTGGCTCTTTCGAAGCGCTAAACCTCAGCCCGTGGCGTAGTTCATGACTACATGCCGGGGGTGACCTTTAAGCCTCATATTCAAGCAGAGCACAAACCACACAATTCTAGTCTAGGGTCTAACACTCCGTGGCTCAAGTCGGTTTCTATGTACCGAGATTTCCCTAAACTAATGTTTTCAAATCATACATGCCAACTTGTTGAAACGGACGCAATAAAAATCCGTCCCCAAAAGTGGTTATCTTGGACGAAAATAAAAAATCCGTCCCCGCATGTATGCTTTACTACATTAATTTAGTTTAATCCCGACACATGTAGGATTCACAAGCGCGATGGAGTCCGATGAGTATATGGGACCGCGAGATGGTCTATATACTAGTGTGACGATTCCATTATCTTCTTAGAAACCCCAAAAGGGACCCATTCCCTCCGACTTATAAAATAAAATAAAATAAAAAAGAGTCTTTTTTTCTTATGTGGTTCGAGTCGTGTGCCCAACTGTGTGTTCTCAACCTCTTCATGGACCGAAAGTGTGAACCGAGACTGACAAGGGCTACTTCTCCAATTATAGGTCCGATTGGTACTCTCCGCATCTACAGGGATTCATCCAACAGGCTTGTCTGTTAACCGATCACTCCAACAGCTTCTACATCATCAATGGCCGGCGACTCCAGCACCAACAACGCCATGACTCTCGAACAGCTTTCTGCCATGGTTCAAACACTCCAACAACAAGTCTCTACCCTTAACCAAGAGGCTCAAACCAAAGAAGCCTTGTGGCAAGATCATGTCGACAGTCAAAGGGAGGCCCACGAGGCCGAGGTTGACCAAATGAAAGCCAAGCTCCTCAAGCTCTCCAAGAACAAGGGGGTTAATGACAATGAGGAATCCGAGTGGACCGAGGGTTTGTTTGAAAGCCCATATGTCAGCACCCGCACCAAAAAAGTGGGGAAACCAAGCACCGACAACAGCGACCCCAAAATGGTCGATTCCATCATGGCCTACATTGATCAGAAATTCGACGGCCTCAACATGGGAAAAGGCTCCAACACAAGCCTTTATCAGTCATCCATCCTCATGAGCACGATGGCCGCTCTCCCTGACAAATTCAAGATGCCCGACATTAGCAAGTTTAAGGGCAACTCATGCCCGATGGCTCACATCGAGACTTACATTTGGGCTATGGTTCCGAAGAAGGTCTCCCCAAAAGTTATGGCTCAATGCTTTCCTCTCACTCTCGAGGGGGCGGCAAAGGATTGGTATGCAACTCTCCCGCTCACCATCCATCTTGATTGGGATGCCGCTATGCTTGCCTTCAAAAATCAATATCAAGGCAATACCACTCACCGGCCCACAAGGAAAGAGCTCGAGAACACCACTCAAAGAGACAATGAGTCCTTCATTGACTTCACAAGGAGATGGAATGACAAGCTCTCTGAAATTGTTGAGAGGCCAAACAAAAAGAGCAAATGGACATCTTTCTCAAGTGTCTCAAGATTGATCTCCGCACCCACCTAAGTGGGGCTTGCTACTCCTACTTCTCCCAAATGTATGAGGCGGGGGTACGCATGGATGACTTGCTCAAGGAGATTAAAAAGGCCACTCCTACTTACCGATACAAGGCCGCCTCTAGTTCAAATAAAGAGGCTTCTGTCAATGCCGTTACTACTGGCAAGGGGAATTACAAGAAGGTTCCCCCACCACAAGGCAAGCGGTTCCAAAATGACCGCATCTACACTCCTCTCAACGGCTTGACCATCACCGAGGCCTATGAAGCTCTAAAGACCAAGGGACAAATCACCCCTCTTCAAGGGTACAAGCAACCACAACTGCTCCGTGTCAATCATGCTCACCACAAACGGTGTGACTACCATCAATGCACCGGCCACCTCACCGAGGATTGCTTCTCCATCCGCAACACCATCCAAGACCTCATAGACAAGAAGGAATTCATAATCCCTAATGAGGGTGGTGTCAATGTAATAGAGGTAGGAGAGTTTGAAGGAACCACTCATTCAATCCCAATTGTGAATGAGGGCTCCGATGATATGAATAAACTTGATAATTCTTGTTATGTTGTGACTTATGATGAGATTATGAGGGAAGTCTTAGAGAATAGGAAGAAGAAGCTACAAGGGACCGTAAACGTGCTCACTCGCAGCGGCCGAGTAACAACGAGCGCAATCCCTCCCAATACCGCAGCAACCAACACCTCTTCTCAAAGATCGCAAACACGCGACATACCCGAAGATCCTTTGTTAACACAACTCAAGAAGACGCAAGCCAACATATCCATCTGGGACCTTATTGCATCATCAAAGAAACACCGAGACCTCGTCATCAAGAACTTGGATGACACATCAGTCTCTCCCGACACGACTCCTGAGGACCTCACAGCAATGATAGGTCACATTCACTTCGGCAATGTCATCACTTTTGCCGACATGGACCTCCCGCCATTTGGGTCCGAACACAATGAAGCCATCTACCTCAAAGTAAGGGCAAGGGGGAGACCCATCTCAAGGGTTCTAGTAGACGGTGTTTCTGCACTCAACTTAATGCCTAGCCGAGTCATGGGCATACTGGGGCTCAAAAACTCTGATTTACAACCCTCTGCACAAGTCATTAGAGGATACGACAGCACTGCCCGTACAGTCATGGGAATGATAGAAGTTGATATCGAATTTGGAAGCATGATCATGTCCGTTCCATTCCAAGTACTTGATGTCCCTACTTCATTCAACTTACTCCTGGGCCGACCTTGGATCCACAGTTCCAATGCGGTACCTTCCACTCTCCATCAGTGTGTCAAGATTAGAAATGGGGACGAGATAGTCACCATCATGGCCGAGAATGTCACCATCCACAGAAGTGGAGGACAACCCGTTCACCAAGTCCAACACGGGATAGAAGATGCCACTCTCCCCGGCGTCAACACCATCGACAAAGAAGGGGGAAACAGACAATGGACCCTTGGCAATCCTAAAATCCTCCGCATGATGAGGAACATGAATCACTTCTCGGTCTAGGCCTAGGGAAGCATCAACAAGGGATATTACACCCCGTAGAAATTCCTTTTGTTAAGAACAAGTTTGGTCTGGGGTACGAGCCCACTAAAGATGACTTGAAATACGAGCAAGCAGTCAAGAATCAAAAGACTCAAGCTCGTAAAGAAGGGCGACAGTATGAAATCCCCAACTTGAGGCCTTACCGAAACACACTAAACGGTTATTTTGTTCGCCATGGGGAAGATGTCCCGTACATGATCTTTCCCGAACCGTGGGTTAACGACAAGGGCGTCAGAAAGCCCGGTCTCGAGATCTTCACTGATTGTGAAATACCGACACAAGAAAGGGAGCCTACTCCAATGTGACCCCGAGAGTGGTAGGGCAAGAAAGTGACTATAGAGTCCGAGGTAGAGATTACTGTGGGGGAAGAATTATCCGATCTAGCCTCCATGTTCGAAGAATTTGCCATCATGGACGATTGTCAAGTCAACGCCATCTACGAAACCGTTGTCAGAAAGGAAACCATCAGTGAGATCCCGCCAAGCTCCGAGCCAATCAACAACTGGTATTCAACGAAGGGGCCCTTAGTGTCCGAAGATTTCTTGGTCCGAGAAATGGGTTGCATACCCCGTACAGCAACAAAGGAAGAGCGGCTCACACTTACTTTCGAGTCCGAGAGTGTTTCTAATGCCCTCACCCAAGAGGATATGGAGGTAATAGCCGAGCGTGTGTTTCCTTTCTTTGCTAATGAAAAATTCGATATTTCTGAGTACCCCGAGATTGCAAACATCATAAATGATTAATTAACTAATAACGAACTTAATGAACAAGTTAATAACGATTCAAATTATGATGAAATAGACCACGAAAACATAACATACCTAAATGAACTAGCTCAACAGGTCCGTTGTCGTGGTGAAATGGTCCAGGGGCCGATGAGGAATTACATGTTGTTAATCTGGGTACCGACGAAGAGCCGAAAGAAACAAAGATTGGCAGCTTCTTCAAGGGGGAAGACAAAGACAAATTGACTGCACTGCTTAGAGAATTTGTGGATGTATTCGCATGGTCATACAAAGACATGCCGGGTTTGGACAGAAAGGTCGCGGAGCATAGAATTCCGATCAAAGAGGACGCCAAGCCAGTAAAGCAGAAGCTCAGAAAGATCAAGCAAAAATGGTCTCTACGGGTCAAAGAAGAGATTGAAAAGCTCCTCGGTGTGGGTTTCATCAAAGTCATTGAGTATCCGACTTGGCTAGCCAACATTGTGACAGTCAGAAAGGAAAACGGCAAGGTTCGAGTTTGTGTGGACTTCCGGGATTTGAACAAAGCTTCCCCGAAAGATGATTTTCCACTACCAAACATCGACATGCTCGTCGATTCAACTGCCAACTATGAATTCCGCTCATTTGTGGACGGTTTTGCCGGTTACAATCAGATTCTCATGTCCGAAGAGGATCAACACAAGACAGCTTTCACAACTCCGTGGGGCACTTTCTGCTACACAGTCATGCCGTTCGGACTAAGGAACGTTGGGGCTACTTACCAGAGGGCTGTTACTGATCTGTTCCATGACATGATTCATAAAGAGATCGAGGTCTATGTAGACGACATGATCATCCATTCGAAGGAAACCAATGGTCAAAATTTGATCGACCTTCGCAAATTCTTTGAAAGACTTCGACAACACAAGATGAGACTCAATCCCGCAAAGTGCACATTTGGGGTCATCAGAGGAAAGGTTCTTGGTTACATGGTCACTGAAAGAGGAATTGAAGCCGATCCCTCCAAGATCAAAGCAATCATTGACATGCCTCCCCCAAAGACGCAGAAAGAAATCAAAGGTTTCATGGGCAGACTTCAATACATCAGTCGGTTTGTGCACCAACTCACTTCCATGTGTGAGCCAATCTTCAAGCTACTAAAAAAAGAATGTGGCTCTAGAATGGACCGATGCATGCCAAGAAGCCTTCGACCAAGTGAAGCATTACTTGATATGCCCTCCAGTTTTAGTCCCACCACACAAAGAGAAGCCTCTCTTGCTCTATCTCACCGTCAATGATGAAGCCCTAGGGGCTATGTTAGCACAAGAATAGCGAGACTCCACAAAAGAAAATGCTATCTACTTTGTCAGCCGACGGTTTCAAGGAGCTAAAAATAACTACTCTGTCTTAGAGAAGTATTGTGCTGCATTAGTTTGGGTTACTCAAAAGCTCAAGCATTACATGGAAGCCTTCCCAATAAAGTTAGTAGCAAAAGTGGACCCGCTCCACTACATCTTCGAAAAGCCTTTCATGTCAACAAGAATAGCCAAATGGTATTTCATGCTCGCCAGCTACGATATCACTTACGTCACACTCAAATCCATCAGGGGGAAAGTGTTCAGTGATCAGCTTGCTGAATTTCCGTGTGACGAAGTGAAGGGGGAAGATGTACAGTTCCCCGACGAGCATTTAATTTGTGCGACAACAGAAGAAAACAAGTGGCAACTTTTTTTTTGATGGCGCAGCCACTAAGCATGGATATGGCATAGGGATGTTACTTGTTGATCCAAAAGACATGTATACTCCAATCGCTATCCGCCTTGAATTTGAAGCCACTAATAACACCGCTGAGTACGAAGCTTGCATAGCAGGGCTCGAAGCAGCCCTCGAAAGAAATGTCACAAGTTTAGAAGTATTCGGTGATTCCTTGCTCATCATCAACCAGACATCCGGAAAGTGGAAGATTCAAGACTCGACTCTGCAACGGTATGGTCAACATCACGAGGAGTTGGTTGAACAGTTTCAAGAAATCACCTTCAAATACCTGCCAAGGGACAAAAACCGTTTTGCTGATGCACTAGCCACCATCGCTTCACTGGTTGAAATACCTGAGGGTAAAATGGTGAAGCCCTTCAAAATTTCCCGAAGGAACAGTCCGGCATACTGCATGAGTATCGAGATCAACGAGGTCCAAACAAACTCCCCGTGGTATGCGGATATCATGAATTTCCTCAAGGATGGTGCTTATCCCGAGAATAGCAATAAGAAGTCTCAAATGGCATTGCAAAGACTAGCCTCCCGATATGTACTGATTAGGGACCGAGTCTACAAAAGGCATTACGAAGGGATCAATCTCCTATGCGCAAATGAGACCGAAGCTCCAGAAATAATGCATGAGATCCACGAAGGTGAATGTGGGCCCCACATGAACGGGTTTATGTTGGCCAAGAAGATACTCCGCATGGGTTATTATTGGAGTACCATGGAAAGGAACTGCATCGAGAAAGTCAAGAGGTGCGCCAAATGCCAATTCCATGCCAATCTACAGCACGCTCCACCCTCACAGCTTTACAATATGACTACGCCTTGGCCTTTCTCTTGTTGGGGGCATAGACATCATTGGCAAAGTCCACCCTACTGGCAGCAACGGACAATCTTTCGTCCTAGTAGCCGTGGATTATTTTACAAAATGGGTCGAAGCACAGGCTTACCGAGTTCTCAACACCAAGAAAGTGGCCGAATTCGTGAAAACCCACATCATATGCTGATACGGCGTTCCTCATGAGATCATCTCAGACAACGGCTCTCACTTCGAGAAAGAGATTGACACACTCCTGGTAGAATACTAGATCACTAAGCACAAGTCATCTCCATACCGTCATCAAGCAAACGGCGCGGTCGAGGCAGCTAATAAGACAATCGAGACCATTGTGAAGAAAATGGCCTCCACTGGAAGGGATTGGCCCGAAAAGCTAATTCTAGCGTTGTGGGGCTACCGCACATCGATACGGACAGCGACTGGAGAAACTGCTTATGCACTGGTATATGGTTCCGAAGTTGTACTACCAATAGAGCTCGAAGTTCCATCCCTACGGGTCCTCCTCGAGAACCAAGTCAACGAAGTCGATTGGATGCAAAGTCGATATGAACAGCTAGCCCTACTCAACCAAAAAAGGCTAAGGGCAATCGAGCGTACTAGGGCCTATCAACAAAGAATGGCTAGGGCTTTCAACAAAAAGGTGAAGCCCCGAAACATCAGTGTGGGAGATTTAGTCCTAAGACAACACCCTCCTAATGCCATGAACCCCCTTGGAAAATGGGGACCCCGATGGATCGGTCCATACGTAGTCAAGAAGATACTAAGCGGCGGTGCAGTCCGACTTGTGGACTTAGACGGAGATCAACTGCCAAAGGAAGTCAACCTCGACAAATTGAAGAGATTTTACGTCTAATAAACGAAGACCACAAAAAAAAAAGGGAGGCTCGCTAGGTTGAAAACCCGCAAGGGCGGCCTAGGCAAAATTAGAGCACGTGCAAAAAAGAAGCCTGCTAGATTGAAAACCCGAAAGGGCGGTCTAGGCAAAAAACAGGGTGCACACAAAAATAAAAAATAAAAAATAAAAAAAAGGTCTTCGTTTATTTGAACTACGGAGACCTGAGCCTCTACACTGGAGGAACGTAGGCAACCTTCGGGTGCGGTCTAAAACATAAACAAATACCCAAACCATTTCAAATTAACGAGATACAATTTTTATTCATTTCTTGAATCATTCTTATCATTACAACGGAAATGTTGAGCTACTAAAAGACTTAAAACATTAAATCCTAAACAAGTGGTCTATTTTAATTGCAATCTCTTGGGGGTACTAGGAAAAATCTAATTTTCTCTTGGCCTTTGAAGGACCACCCGAACGACCATCAATCCTACTCTTCTTGGGAGGCCTAGGGACACTGATGCGGACCGATATCTTCTGCGCAACCGAGCGCCTCCGAGCATAAAAGTCATCCAAAGGGGTACCGAAACGGTCGGTCAGGATGTTGTTCACATCAGCAGCAGCTTCCTTGTACCTCAAAGCACTGCTGGGCTCAAAATCCCTTCCTAGTAACTCAGCCCGAAGAGCATCTACCCAAGTAATGCCACGGTAGACGGTACCAAGCAAATGATCCAAGTAACTCTCGGGAAGAAAAATGCTGCCCCGGTGCAATGGAGCGGAAACCCAACGGTCACGATCATCTCCCCAAGCCAACTGAAGCTCATTCGAGAAGTCCGGACCCATATAAGAAACTGGACGAAGTACCTCATTCTTCGGGAAAGGAATTATTTGCTGACGACCAAACTGTCTCAAAAACCGTTCTGGCTGATAAAACGAAGAGTCCCTCAATCCAGGTAGAACAACATGCTGAAAACCGAGGGTCCACTCCACAAAAGGACGAAGACCCCAAGGGCACCACTCGATGTCAGCTGTAAGACGAGAAGCAAAAAATCTCCTCCAACCCTCTTCGGTCAAATCTCTAATCAGAAACCGTCGCCTATGGACAGCAAAAGGAGAAAGGTCGCCGTCAGCCGCATAAAGCCTGAAGTGCTCCCGAAGCCATATGGTCAAAAGCAAGGGGCTTCCCCGTCGCATCTCGCCTGTAAGGTGCAACTCGTCCAAACCATGAAAGGTCTCTCCTACAATGAGCGGAACTATGCTAAATCACTGTCCTTTCGCCTGCAACATGATCTCAGCCAACTGCGCATCCGCAGTACCCAGAGGAGTGACAAACAAAACCTCGCTGAAAAGGCAGACAGCCATGGCATTTCTCTTAAAGGATTGAACCACGACATCTTCCGAATGCAAACTGAAAAACATCGGAAGCTCAGTTATGTCAACAACGGTCCCGTGCATCATCTTCTTCACCTCTCCAACAGGGAGATTCAGGAGGTCAACCCAAGAATCAATAACACCGCGATGATACTTAGGGACGGCAATCCGACCGGCTAAAGGCATGCCCAAAATGGCCCAAAATCATCGATAGTCGGCACCATTTCATTAGCCGAAATGTTGAAAGTATGGCTATCACAATCCCAGAAGGATGCAGCAGCCTTCAACAAGTCCCAATCCGGCTTCAATGGTCGCAAAGTAAAAAGAATTCGAAATCCGAAATCTTTGATGAAAGCATACTTGGGATGGGTCTTGAAAGAATAAACAAATGTCGACAAATCCTTCTCGTAACTCTTGACGACCTTGGCACCAAGACTAAAAAGGTTGGAAACCATGGGAAAGAAGATCACAAGCAAAATTGAGCAATAAAATGGTGTTCAAAATGGCAGAAAAAGACCGTTGGAGTCGAATTATCGACCAGGAGCTGATATTATAGCTGTTGGGAGATCTTTTGGTCAGCAAATATTAGGCCCTGAATTCCGCCTCCCAGAGGCGTGCGCCTCCCGACACCAGCTTACAAGGCGCGCGCGTCCCGTATCCAAAAAAGGAAGCGCCCGCGTCCCAGGTAGAAAATGCTCCAGAAATAGCCTTCGTCAGTTCAGAACAGAACCCGGGTATTCCAACACCTTCAACCTGCAGAAAAGAACAATCCCAGCAACAAGGGAAGCTCAAATGACGACAGCAAACACCCGGCTGGGCACACATTAGTTTGGTCCGCCCTTAAGGCATGTCTAAAAACTGAAATAAGATAGAAACTCCCATTCAAAGTAGGGAGTCTTTTATTTTCTCAAAGATCAGTTTTTTACAATTCATCCCCAGCACAAAGCACTCCGCAGTCAACTGTGCCCACACCCCGTCAAAAGTCAAAGTCAAACAGCCAAAGTACGACTCACGACAACAATTTGATCCGGGATGAGCCACAGAATCACCGCTTCTTCATCGAACAAAATCTACATCCATCCAAAGCAAAAGGTCCTCTAGGTCCCGCACTTCAGCAAACGGTCCTCCTGGTCCCTCACTTCAGCAGACGGTCCTCCGGGTCCTGCACTTCAGTAGACGGTCCTCCGGGTCCCGCACTTCAGCAGACGGTCCTTCGGGTCCCGCACTTCAGCAGACGGTCCTCCGGGTCCTGCACTTCAGCAGACGGTCCTCCGGTTCCCGTACTTCAGCAAACGGTCCTCCGGGTCCCGCACTTCAGCATACGGTCCTCCAGGTACCGCTTCCAGCAAACGGATCTCGCTATCAGCAAACAGGTCCCTCTTCCAGCAAACGGATCTCGCTATCAGCAAATAGGTCCCGCTTCCAGCAAACGGATCCCACTCTCAGCCAACGGATCCCGCTATTGACAAAGCCGCTCACACAGGGAGCGCACCCTTATCTCTCAAAGCCGCTCACACAGGGAGCGCACCTCTATCCTCCGCAATTTCAAATTCCTGCTTTTATCGAGTCTTTTCCTTTTCTTGGTGATGTCCTAGGCGGATGTCTGTCTTTCGTCGGTGCATTTGCTTCGCAATTCACGCCGCCGAGGGGCTCTGTAGACACCCCGCCTCGGACTGCTCACCCCGATTTCACACTTGCTTTTGTGTTTCTCCCTCTTCTAAGTATTTTCTGTTAGTTTCTGTTACTTTGGTTAAGTTCCAGACGGACTCCGTTAAGTCCCGGGACTAAACTGAATAACAGTTCTAACTTTCTAGTCCATTCTGTCAAAAATTGCTTCTCAGAGTCGCGCGCCTCCGCCCCTTGAGGCCAGACGCGCACGCCTTCCGCCGCCTAGGTGGGATGCGCGCGCTTCTGGGGCGTGTCAGTTACAGATTCTGCCCAAGAATCTCTCCCTTGCTCATTATACATGATTTTGCCCGGGAAAGATTTCTTGGAGACTCCGTTTGGCTCCAAAAACAGTTACTTTTCAACTATAAAAACCCCTTCAATCCATCATTGGAAGAGGACCTTGAAAAATCATCACTTTAAACTTTTTACTCACTCTTTGCCTAGACTTTTCCTTTGGGATTTCTTCAACAAAAGTACTCAACCTCTTCTTCAAGGCTTTACAAGAGGTTCTCTTTTGAAGGATGTTATAGGTAAATGTCTTAAGCACTTATCTTCTTCTTCTTCTTCTTCTTCTTCTTTCTTCTTCTTCTTCTTCTTCTTCTTCTTCTTCTTCTTCTTCTACAATCAAATGTGCAATCACCCAAAACCATTTGGGACATGACACCAATGGTCCTTTCATTACATTGAATTGGCCTAGGAGTCATCTCCCTACATTTTAACTTTAAAACCCCTTTTTTATCATCATTTTAATAGGAAGAACACATTTATCTTTAAAAGTGGATTATGAACAAACAAGACCGACTTTGCTCGGGCGAAATGGGTGTTTAAGTACTTCCCATTTCGTAACCTAACCCCCGAACCCTTCTCTCCCGAATCTCTGGTTTTCGTACAAAAATTGGCTTTCTTTAGGTTTTCTCGCGTTCCTCCAAAAACGTGGGTGGCAACTCTAAAATCAATTAGACATCCTAGGTAACCCACGCGCTCTAGCCAAGCCGTGGTGTCCCCCCGGGGTATCTACAATAGGTGAGGAAAGATGTTTTTGGTGCCTAAACAGGGTCAACAATCAGAGATTTCCCGGGAAAAATCGACAATGATAAGCAATGGAGATATTCTTGGGAAAAATCTGTAAGTAATGACCAGAAGCGCACGCCCCCTAACGTGAGGACGGAAGGCGCGCGCCCCTGACCCAAGAGGGCGGAGGTGCCCAACTCTGAAATGGTTTTTTTTACAGAATGGACTAGAAAGTTAGGACTGTTATTCAGTTTAGCCCATAGAACTGACAGAAGAAGTTAGGAACTTAACGGTGTTGGTGTGTATGCCCTAGGCACGTTATTTGAACGATTAATGTTATCATTTGCTTTATGCTTTAATAGAGATATTGAATGTTTGATTATTATATCTTTTGCATGTTTATTATAATAATCTCCGTCCCTGATAATTATGATTAATTATTAGTATAAGTTTAATAGATAATCATATGATGATTATGTGTAGGGATACAATTAGACATATGGGTATTTGTTGGAGAAAAAATACTGGACTGACCCCTATGAGATTTATGTCATGGTCATAATGTCATAATTAAGTCTCATATAGTTATATCACTGGAATCTCTAGACCTGAGGTTATTAGAGTCTTTCACATGATGAACATTACGTTTGACATATTCAAACGTTACCCTTAACCGGGTAGCTATAAAGAATATGATTGGCGTAATCGGAATCATGTAGGGAAGAGTAATAAGCCAAGATGGAATTTGTTCCTCGTCAAGAGAGATGTCAAACTTTGGCCACTCGATGAATGGTATTGATGGAATGCATGGCCATGCTCAAATGAATTAATTGAATCAATGTCATTTGTATTATCAATACATTCAGGATTGAGAAAGCATCGAACAAGGTAAGTTGACCATTGACCATGGCTTACGTTCAATAACAAAGAGATTCTGTTATGTTCTATTTTAGGAAACTTTGGATTTCAAAGTTATACTAATTGGGTAGTCATAATGGCTTGCTAGAGTCCACTTATGAGTTACGAGGTTTGAATGGTTCGGACTCGTTGCGAACTTAGTATAATGTGGACAACCGGGAATTGTTCCCATAACATTGATTTTGGAAAGCACAAACTCTTTCTTGGAGAGAGAGAATACACATAATATACTTGGGTTATTAAGTTTGATTATTCCCAATTATCAAACTTAAATAATCATTAGGAGCAATTGAAGAATCGTTCTTCACCAAAGTTTTTCAATCCGAAGGACCTAGCAGTCAAGTTCAAGAAGTGTTCTTGAATCCGTTCGAAGTGTGGATCACCGGTAGAGGGTGCTCATCTTAGCATCTTAATCCAAGTTTTCACATATCGATCTACAAGGGTTAGTTTCTTTCATCTTCATATTATGAATTATTGAACATAACGGATCTAGTCTTTTGGGTTTTTTTTCATATGATGTTTCCGCCGCGCATCATTGCACGAAACCCAATAAACGGAAGTAACAGAAACTAACAAAAAACACTTAAAACAGAGTAAAAAACATAAATTAAGCATGTAATCGGGGTGAGCGGTCCAAGGCGGGATATCTACACTATTAACTAAATTGAAAGAAGTGACGGATGATTGAAACACATCTCGTGATCAAGTGAATAGGATTAACGGAGAAAAGAAGTATCAATGATATTGAATTAGAAGACAGGGATAGTAATCAAGTCTGAAGTGCTTTTACACCATTGTCTTTAATCACTTAGTTTATTTCTGGTCTTTAAGAATTAATACAATCACAATTTACCCACAATCTGGTCAAGCGACTAGTACGCAAATAATCATTGTTCTTTATGGATTGCTCCTGAACTTACTCTAATTACATTATTAGTTCTGAGTTCCGGTCTAATTGAATATTGTTGAGGAGATAGCGGATACATTAATATTAGGTGAAAGCATTCCAACAAATTCGTAGATTTTGGATTCAGGCGCGATGTTTCATTCGTGCACTAGTGGAGAGGGGATGGAGCAGTACGTTCCGGCGATTTTGGGGTTGTTCACCTGGAGATAATAATCTGGTCAAGAGCGTTGGAAAATGGGTCATTCGAGTCGAAGCAACAAATGGGACTATGTTGCGGCTACGTGATGTGCGACATATTTTGGACTTGAAGAGTAACTTGATTTTCATAAGGCAACTTGATAAAGAGGGTTATATGGTGACCTTTGGTTGTGGGACATGGAAGGTAAACCATGGAGCTAGCTTGGTAGCTCGAGGTGGCGTAGAAAATATGCTTTATACCACACACAACATGGTTCGTTGGCGAAACCAGGAGACATCCTAATGACGGATGGTGGTGGCTGAGATCGCCATGGTGGGAGGAATTTCACTAAACGGTATGTTGGTGGAAAATCGAGGCTTGAAGTCGGCCAACGTGAAGCCAATTTGGCCAACAAGGTAGGGGGATCTAGAATGGTGATGCGGTGGGTTACTAGGAACACACAAAAGTTCCAAGCTTATGACTATGTGGAGCACGTGGATTCGTATTATTCAGGATTAATAGTTAGCAATCAAGTGAGCGGTGATGTGCAAGAAGGATCATTGGGAATGAAGACCCGGAGCATTGTGGAATCGACAGTTTAGCTCAGCTTCAACTCATATGAATAACTAGAAAAGGGACTAGGCGCTACCAAAGTCAGTTGGCCACTAACGAAGAAGTGCTTTTTGGAGTCATTGTCTTGAGTGGGAGTTTGAGGAGGTAATCATGAGAATTTGTTTGTCTCCAAGTAGAATATTATTGGGTTGTGGAGTTAAAATCGGAACAAAATGAGTCATAACTGCTAAGCGGAGGAATAAAGGAAGGAAGAAAACGAAAACGTGAAGACTGAAGAACATGTGGCCGCTTATGCGACCCCATGATGCTGCAACTTTTAATTGGCCAAAAGCCCATTTAGTCTTGCTCCTGGCATGCGAAAGAATTGTTGGGGATTAGGGGGGATCTCCACATCTACTAGCCCATACTAGCAGTCATCAATATGGAGAAAATAAATCAACACATGATAAAATATGAAAGAGAAAAATAACACCATGAAATTGATAACCCAGTTCACCAACACATGGCTACATCTGGGGGCACCAAGCCAAGATATCACTATAATAATATATGTAGTTGTTACAACTTAGCACATGCACTCACACAGATCTAGCATGGCCTCCATGAACAACCCTCTCCTACATATTATTATCTCTCCCCATGAACACACACAACACGGTCATGGACGGGTTGTAGGATCGCCCCCTCATGGCTCTCCTAGGCCCTCGGCCCCCTCCTTGACACTATTTTGTGACTCTCTCTTGATATCCTAATTTTCTCCTATCAAGCACCAGCGTCACATAATTCGGCACGCGGTCTGATTCGCGATACAAATTCGCATACGGAATTCGCTACCCCCGAGTGAATGCGATTCGCTTAGTTATTTTCGTTAAGAATTCGATTCATAATTCGCTTCATGTATTAGTAAGGTTAACTTTGATTTGAGATCAGTGGATTACTTTAGTCCAAGTCTTAATAATGCATTTGGTGTTGGAAATTTGGGATTAAAAAAATTAAAAAAGAAATTCAAAATAACTAAAAGTATTTTGTAATGTTTTAATAGTGAAAGATACACATTAATATACTAATTCAGCTCAACATATTTTTATTCCGCCCAACATATCTCTTTCAGCACAACTAGCTTTCCAAAATATACTAAAATGAGCCCACCCCATTTTGCTATGTCTACTAAAGAAACCCTAAATCAAAAATCCCTCTTTATCATTTTATTTTTCTTCTCGTCTACAACGCCGCTCCCATGGTTTCCACTTTCCAGATAAACATCGCAAACCCAGGTACGTCACCTTCACCACCCCTTCTTGTGTAGCAACCAGACGCACCTCCTCCGACCACTCCAACCGACCACTTCCACATCTCTTTCTCCTCCGGTCACCAATCTTTCATCACTGACGGCAATACGGCGTCTCCGGCGAACTCAGTCGCGAATTTGGGGCTTTTGATTCGGAATCGAATTCCGATTCGATTCGATCGAATGAATTCGAAATTCGACCCCGTTCTGGGCGAATTTTGTGACCCTGTCAAGCACACCTGTTTATGAACGAATTTATGGTTATATAGGTGTACAAGGAAGCCCTAAGTCGGTTTGGAAGAGATTGCATCAAAATAGGAAACAATGACAAAAATTGGTTATGTCCCGTCAGCCGGGCTAGCGCCCGCTGTTGGTGTTGGTGCCCTAGGCACGCTTGTTAAACGTTGTATAAGTTATCATTTTATTCATGATGATAAAGAGATAATAATATTATTATTGTTGCTCATGTTTGCTTATAATAATCTCCGTCCCTAGAGCTTGTTAAGCACTAGTATAAAGGCTAAATGATCATGGGATGATCATATTAGATTTATGGGTACTTGTTTAGAACAAGGTACTGGACATGACCCGCGGTATGAGATTTATGTCATGGTCAATGTCATATATATATCTCATATTAGTTATGTCATTTGAATCCTTAGACATGAAGTTATTATAGTCTTCCACTTGATGAAGATTATGTTTGACATATTCAAACTCTGCCTTAACACGGTAGTTATAAAGGGTATGATTGGCATAATCGGATTCACGTAGGGAAGAATAATAAGCTAATTGGATTTGTCCCTCTTCGGAGAGATGTCAAGCTTGGGCCCCTCGAAGGAATGATGTTGATGAAATGTTTGGCCAAACTCAAATGGATTGATTGGATCAATGTCATTTGGATTATCAACATATTCGGGATCGAGAAAAGTATTGAACAATACAAGTTGACTTGTTGACCATGACTTGTGTTCAATGACATCGTGGACAAAGGGATTATGACATGTTCTAAAAGGAATGCGAACTTGTATCTAGTTACACTATTTGGGTAGGTATGACGGTTTGCTAGAACCTAATCATATCTTATGGGTTCATGTTTGGGCTCATTGCCAACTTAGTGTAATCCTAGAGGGTCACACACGAATAGAACGAATCATGAAAAGACTGAATTGGAATTATGGAAAAATGCCTAAAAGTTGAACTGGCACGGCCGTGTGCCTTAAAGGGCACGACCGTGCCATAAATCGAACAAAGGCAAAGTCTTGTGGGGTGACTGGCACGACCATGCCTAGTTTAAAGCACAACCGTGCCAATATTGGATGTCTGGTGGCAACATGCGCACCTATTGGCACGACCGTGCGCCTTAAAGGGCACGACCGTGCCAGTGCAGTCGGGCCAGAAACTCTGCAGCTTAATTTTGTGACGGGATTTAGGTTTCCTAAGTCCTTAAGGGTTAAGGATTAGGACCTATTTAATGATCTTTTTAGCAGTCATTAAGCATATGATTATGAGTGCCTCCAAAGGGTTTTGGGAGGTTATTTTCTTGTTCTAAGATCCCAAAAGTGAAGAACAAGAATATTCATAATTCCATATAGTTCTTACAATTGTGAAAGCGTGTTTCATAATTTGGTCTAGCAACCAAGATCAAGTGTTCTTGATATTCGTTCTTGGTGTGGATACCGCTAGAGGGTGAAACTTATCATCTTTATAGTTCGTGATTCTTGCTTTGTTCATAATCAAGATTTCAAGCCTCCATCGAATTCAAGGTTGCAAAATCAAAGGCATCAAGGGTTAGCATTATAGTATTCATTATGTTGTATTTGACGTAATCATATGAATAGATCTACGGGCTTTGGGTTTCATAAATTTTAAATGCTTAATTCCGCTGCGCATGTTACTCTGAAACCCAACAGTGGTATCAGAGCCTCGTTCATGTTGATTATTTCAATACATAATCATGTTGTGTGTATATAAATTGTTTATGTGCCTAGCATGATTTGAATATTGGAATATGATGTTTATGTGGTCTATGCGTTTTATGTGGTTTATTGTTTTATAAACTTTAATCGCACTGTTCAATCGCAATTAAAATTATGGTGGATTTGAAATTGTTTAGATTATCAATTTTGATTGGATCAAAGTTTTGATATTCTAGGGATTCAAGAATAAATGGTTTATTCAAGGTTTTGATGATCATGGTGATTGGATCACCAAGAACACCAAATCCTAATTGAATCGGGAAAACAATTTTGAGATAAATTTTGGAACTTTAAAATTTGGAATTTTCGACGGGGTCCGACCGGACCCATGCAGAGACCCGGCCGGACCTGGGATTTTGGCGCGGGGGCTCGTGCTAGGGTTTGGGTTGGACTTTAGGGTTTAATTTTCCTAATTGTTTTAGTCTTGTGATTCTAAGATTGGTTCAAGGTTTGGATGGCTAATCTACGTTCATCGAGATTATGTTTCCCAAACTTGATCGCAATCAAAGTTTCAAAGATAAAACGAAGTTAGAATTATGAAGAGTTCATAATTGCTAAAATTGAGAAACAAAGTTCTTGATTCAAAGATTGGAGATCCATGTGGAATTGTGGATGCAATTGGCCTACGTTCATCGAGACCATCTATTGCTTAGTTTCGGCCACATGGACTACTTTCTTGGTTTCTTGAATTAGTGCGGAATTGTGGTTGCCTAATGGCTTTGTTCGGCCGCACTTCTTGTTGTCTTGATTTGGAGATGATAACCAAGGTTCAAAGAGTCTCATCCTCATAATTATAGAGAAACTAATGACACATAAATATTATGCTTAAATTAATGGAGATTAATTTAGTGGCTAAACTTGATGCGTAACATGTTTATCTTGTCTCATAAATGTGTTGTATGCTATATGTGATGAACCTTCAAGAAAGTTTTAAGTCCTTTTTGCCATGCCATGATTAAAACACTTGTAAGTACACGGGTATTTTCATGTGGGCTCGCCAAAGCGAGGTGCATTGATTTTATTCTTGTATGAGCAAGATGAGTGAATAAGAGTTTCCTATGCGTTTAAAATGGTTGGACTTAATTAGGCGTCAAAACATTTTTGGGCCTAGGCAAAGATGAGATTAAACATGCTTTTGAAATTAGATCACTAAGAATCATATTGGATATGATTGACAAGAAATTGTCTACCTAATTAATTTGATTTTGAGCGGTCCGCCAAAGCGGACTAAAGATTAAATTAAAGTTGGATCTTAGCCCAATTTAAAAGAATCTCAGAAAAGGATCTAAGAGTCATATGGGATATGATTGACAGGGTTGTCTACCTAATTAATTTAATTTTGAGCGGTGCGCCAAAGTGTACTTGAAATTAAATTAAAGTTGGATCTTAGCCCATTTAAATTATATTATACATAGGATGTATAAGAAGGTTATATAATTTAGTGGGAGTATTTTTGGAAAATACATTATTTATCTCTTTAATGAGATTGGTACTTGTAAAATTTTGGAAATTTTGCATGAGTTGTAGATAATGACAACTAACTTCGTTGCGATCAATCCTTTAGAAGGATGAGCTTCAAAGAGAATGGTACAAACTTCATGGATTGGATCCTGAACCTAAGAATGGTTCTAAGGCAAGAAGATGGGTTGTACATTCTTGATGGGCCAATTCCTAAAGAACCTAATGCCGGAGTAGACAATCACAAGAATCATGATTATGACTCTAGGAATGTGAGTTGTCTTATGCTCACGGTTATGTGCTCTTAAACTCCAACAAAGTTTGGAACTTGTGGAAGCCTATTAAATAGGCGTGGAGTTGAGTTACATGTTTCAAAGAGAAATCTAGGCAAGATAGGTATAAAACCATTATTGCATTCACTTCTTGCAAAATGAGTAAAGGACAAAGAATGGAACCTCACATGCTTAAGATAAAGGCTACGTAGAGCATCTTGAGAAACTTGGTTGTCCAATTGGATTGGAGAAATCCACGGATCTCATTCTTGATTCATTGTTCAAATGTTATGATCACTTAGTGATAAACTATGACATGCTTAGAATGAATAAGAATCTCTTCGAATTGCATTAACATGCTGAAAACCTGCGAAGATGAAGATATTGGAGAATGGTTCTCCAATGCTCATGGTTCATGATGGAAAGGGGCCAAGTGCCAAAGGAGAGGTAAGACAAGGGTTGTCAAACCTAAAGGAAATAATTGTGGTTAAAATTATAACTCTAATTGATGCAATTTGGTAAAGTGGCAATTGGATTGACCATCAAAAATTGTAGTCATAATTCTGGACGATCAATAAAAAGAATGGTAGTGGGACTACCACTTGGGATATTTATGTTATAAATTAATCTTTCTAAATTTAATTATTGGGTATTGGATACCAGAATAATTAGTAAATTGAAAGACTGCTTAAAGTAAAGTTTGATCTATAAATGGTAATGATGCCATGGTTGCAACATTGTTCGTGGTTAACACTTGTAAAGTGACTTTACTTATGAAGTAGAAAATATTATTTTGTTATAAGATAATGAAGGATATCTATTTCTTATTTGGAATAAGAAAGGTGCTTTATTTATTATGATTTACTTCATTGTGTTATCATATAAATAAATCTTACTCCCTCTATCCCTAAATGAGTGTCCATTTTCAAGAAATCTTTGTCCCTAAATGAGTGTCTTTTTTTAACATAACTTTCTCCCTAAACGTTTTTTTTTCGAAAAAAATTTCACCGGTTTCTTTATACGTGCAAAACTAAAGGTTTGGAAAGGAGATTACAAGATTATATATGAATCGTTGTTACCAAATTGTTCACAAAGTTGAGATTTTCAGTGTCCCTTAAAATGAAATTTGGACACTCATTTAGGGACAGAGGTAGTATATCCTAAATCTTGAAGAACAAAGTAATAAAGGCTATAACATAAATAATTAAAATTCTTTATGCATTATTGTTTTGATCAAATAAATGAGAAATGCATATCTAAAATTCCATGGAATGTAGTTTTAAGTCATATGATTTGGAATCATCTGATTTATGCAAACTTATTTACTTGGACCAAGACATCTTTTACTATGATTGGTAAAAGGCTAATATCTTAGTCGACCTAATATATTTTGATGTATATGGTGCATTAAGAAGCAATGCTAAAAGATAATTTTGATTACACTTGGTAAAACTATTCAAAGATTCTGATTGGATCATGATGATGAATAATTTAACCAAGAATTTGACAGTCATCATTAAAGTTGTGAAATGGTTTCACAAATTAACTTCACTAAGAACACCATTCTAAATGATGTGTCTACGTGGAAGTACAAGAACCTTATTGGATATGGTTCATTAGATGATAAAGTCAAATTGATCTTCCATTATTAATTTTGGGGTTATGTATTACAAACCGCTATAACTACACTAATTTGAGTTCCATCAAAAGAGGTTAAATGGTGAAAGAAAACTCGGTTTGTCTTTCATAAAGATTTAAGATGGTGAGACCTTTTGGAAAGGAGTTGTCTGGGACACACTCACATTTAAATCTAATAAATATATTTTCATGGGATATCCTAAGGAAACTTGAGGATAAAATTTTACACATGAGAAACAAATGGTTTGTTGCTTATGATGATACTTTTCTAGATAAAAGGTTTATCTCTAAAAGAATCAGCGGGAGTAAGACATATCTCGAATGGTTCGAGACCCAGAAAATAGTATTTAACCTATGATGGAAGTTGAACAAGTTTTCACAAGGGGTTGTGAAAATCCGTTCAAGATATACAAGTACCTGCACACATAATAAAATACAATCTATTAGAAGAAATATTGGATATTTCGAAATAGAAAGTATTGAGGTAAAGTTCATTTAGAATGAAGTATTTACCACCTATCAAATATGCAATGTCCGCTCCACACTTAGATTAATGACTTGGAGTCATAAAATCTAAAAGGTAATTCATGTATAATAATCAAGTTTGGAACTTGATCATTCTAACCTAAGGTGTAAAAACCAAAGGAGATGAATGACTTTTCTTGGAGAAAAACTTACATGGGTAGCAAGAAACTTATTAGAATTTTCATAGTCACATGTTCATATTTGGAATATGAAATTTGACAAAATGATGCCAAAACAAGCGTTCCTCCACGGGAACCTACTTAAGGATGTATTGGATACAACCTAAAGGTTTTGATAGTCAAGAAAATTCTAAAAGGTATGAAAGTTGCGAAGATTCATTGGATGGATTGAAGCAAGCTTTTTGGAGTTGGGATCTCCGTTTTGATAAGTCATAGAGCTTGGCTTGATCAAGAACGAAGATGAATCTTGTATATACAAGAAGGTTATTGGGAGCATGATGCTATTCCTTATCTAATATGTGGATGACATATTGCTCATTGGAAACGACATTCCTACACTTTAATCTGTAAAGATTTGGTTAAGAAAGTGTTTCGCAATAAAGAATATGGATGAAGCCGCATAAGTCATTGGCATTAAGATCTATAGAGATAGATCAAGGAAGCTAAATGGTTTAAAGCCAATGTACATACATTGACAAAGTCATAAGAAGATTCCGCAAGAAAAATTCTAAGAGAGGACATTTGTCAGTGTTACATGGAGTTTCTCTAAGCAAGACTCAATGTCCTAAAGACAAAATATGAGCATGAGAAAAATGAATGAGATGCCATTTGCTTCGGCAATTGGATCCATGATGCCATGATAAGTACTAAGCCGGATATATCTAATGCTTGGAGCATGACGAGTAGATATCAATCCAACACCGGTGAGTTTCACTGGATGGCTATGAGAGCGATTCTTAAAGTACTTTAGAAGAACTAAAGATTCGTTTATGATCTATGAAGGTATGGAAGATGATCTCGGATGCATGCTTCCAAACCAACAAAGATGATAATAGATCGCAATCAAGTTTTGTGCATATGTCAAATAGTGGAACTGTAAGTTGGAATGGTTCCAAGCAGAGTACAGTCACTAATTCTACGACTAAAACTAAGTATATTGCTGCATTGGATGCTGCGATGGAAACTGTTTGGATTAAGAAGTTCGTTGGAGAACTTGAGATGGTTCCTAGTATTGCTAATCCAATAAACCTTATTAGTAACAATAGTGGTGCTATTGAATCAAGCAAAGGAACCAAGAGCACATCCCAAATCCAAACACATACTTAGGCGTTTTCTTATCGTTCGAGAAATCGTTGATAAGGGAGACGTAAATATATATGCAAAGTATCAAGTAATGATAACGTTGCGGACACGCTAACAAAGGAACTTCCACAAGCAAAACATGATGGTCATGTTGGGTCCATGGGTATTGGATACCTAGAGATTGGGCCTAGGGCAAGTGGGAGATTGTTGGTGTTGGTGCCCTAGGCACATTTGTTAAACGTTGTATAAGTTATCATTTTATTCATGATGATAAAGAGATAATAAGATTATTATTGTTGCTCATGTTTGCTTATAATAATCTCCGTCCCTAGAGCTTGTTAAGCACTAGTATAAAGGCTAAATGATCATGGGATGATCATGTTAGATTTATGGGTACTTGTTTAGAACAAAGTACTGGACATGACCCGCGGTATGAGATTTATGTCATGGTCAATCTCATATATATATATATCTCATATTATTTATGTCATTTGAATCCTTAGACATGAAGTTATTATAGTCTTCCACTTGATGAAGATTATGTTTGACATATTCAAACGCTGCCTTAACACGGTAGTTATAAAGGGTATGATTGGCATAATCGGATTCACGTAGGGAAGAATAATAAGCTAATTGGATTTGTCCCTCTTCGGAGAGATGTAAAGCTTGGGCCCCTCGAAGGAATGATGTTGATGAAATGTTTGGCCAAACTCAAATGGATTGATTGGATCAATGTCATTTGGATTATCAACATATTCGGGATCGAGAAAAGTATTGAACAATACAAGTTGACTTGTTGACCGTGACTTGTGTTCAATGACATCGTGGACAAAGGGATTATGACATGTTCTAAAAGGAATGCGAACTTGTATCTAGTTACACTATTTGGGTAGGTATGACGGTTTGCTAGAACCTAATCATATCTTATGGGTTCATGTTTGGGCTCATTGCCAACTTAGTGTAATCCTAGAGGGTCACACATGAATAGAACGAATCATGAAAGGACTGAATTGGAATTATGGAAAAATGCCTAAAAGTTGAACTGGCACGGCCGTGCGCCTTAAAGGGCACGACCGTGCCATAAATCGAACAAAGGCAAAGTCTTGCGGGGTGACTGGCACGACCGTGCCTAGTTTAAAGCACGACCTTGCCAATATTGGACGGCTGGTGGCAACATGCGCACCTATTGGCACGACCGTGCGCCTTAAAGGGCACGACCGTGCCAGTGCAGTCGGGCCAGAAACTTTGCAGCTTAATTTTGTGACGGGATTTAGGTTTCCTAAGTCCTTAAGGGTTAAGGATTAGGACCTATTTAAGGATCCTTTCAGCAGTCATTAAGCATATGATTATGAGTGCCTCAAAAGGGTTTTGGGAGGTTATTTTCTTGTTCTAAGATCCCAAAAGTGAAGAACAAGAATATTCATAATTCCATATAGTTCTTACAATTGTGAAAGCGTGTTTCATAATTTGGTCTAGCAACCAAGATCAAGTGTTCTTGATATTCGTTTGTGGTGTGGATACCGCTAGAGGGTGAAACTTATCATCTTCATAGTTCGTGATTCTTGCTTTGTTCGTGATCAAGATTTCAAGCCTCCAGCAAATTCAAGGTTGCAAAATCAAAGGCATCAAGGGTTAGCATTCTAGTATTCATTATGTTGTATTTGACTTAATCATATGAATGGATCTATGGGCTTTGGGTTTCATAAATTTTAAATGCTTAATTCCGCTGCGCATATTACTCTGAAACCCAACACCCGCTTCACCAGATTGCAGCCCTCCGTTTTTATGTTTCCTCCTCTTGAATTCCTCTTGACCTCAACCAACTCTTCATGACTTAGACTCCTTCTCCCCTTATGCTTCCTTATAGTTTAGGACTCCAATCCCGACAAGAATTTTTGTTCCTTTAGTATTTTGGTTTTTGTTTCCTTATTAGAGTTCTACTCTTTTGTCCTAGCTGCACTCAATTTATTTTATGTTTAGATTTTGAACTTAGAAATCCTATATAAATCATGTGTTAGCCATAAATATATTGTAACATCACTTATGAGAATTGGTAGCGCCCACGAATGTAATCATTATTGTGATGAATCGAGTGAAATTTCTTGCGTGTTCTTGTTGATTTACTTTTCTTTATTATTTTTATTAATCCCTCTATTGCTTTTGAGCCGTTACTTTTCACAAATTCAGTCAAATTAAATAATGGACTTCATATATGATGAATGGAGGAGCAATTGGTTCATTATTTGAGCAGACCAGATGCACGTGATTACCTTTTAGTACAACACATGTTTAGAGCCGTCAATTTGGGACGGTCCCGTCCCGCCATATAAATGGGACGAGACGGGATAATATTTTTTAAGCCCGTTTAAATACGAGACTATTCGGGACGTCCCGTTTGGGAAGCGGGACAAGACGGGATGGGATTGGATGGGACGGGACGTCCCGCATTTTGTTAACCCCCAGGCCCAATCCCTCCGGGCCCTAGTCCAACTTGTTTCCAATGATGTGGCCTGGGAAATATAGAGCATGAAAAGGCTGGATGCTGTTTGTGTTGATCTTCATGAAGGAGTTAAAACCAATGTAAAGATGATCAAATGGTTGCTTAGAAGCTTTCATATAAAAATAAGACAAAAATTTGTATGAGAATATCCCGTCTCATAGTAGTGACGGGTCATTTTGACCCATGACCCGGATCCATAACCCACAGGTAAAAAAAAAAAGGGTCTTGGACTCTAGGGCCCCTGAGCCCAGATTCAAACCCAAATAAGGAAAATCCAGATAGAAAATTCCTCATACACCCCTCACTAGCAAAATGATGTAAGAAGACTAAAATACCCTCATATCTCTTCCCAACTTTACTTTTTTGGTCAAATTTTAGTCAACTATTATAACTTACACATAATTATCATATAAGAGTTTAAAAAATTACTTTTTTCATTCTTTTACAAAAAAAAAAAAAAAATTGGTCAAACTTGGTCAAACAGCAGTCAAACTCTTATAAGTAACGCATAAGAGTCAAAAATTTCACTTTTTCCATTTTTTTACAAAAATAATAATAATTTTTTTGGTCAAACAGCAGTGAAACTCTTATAACTAACACATAATTATCATATAAGAGTTACAAAAATTACATTTTTCATTTGTTACACAAAAATAATAAAAAAATTTAGTCAAATTTGGTCAAACTTGGTTCAAACTCTTATAACTAACACATAAGAGTAAAAAAAATCACTTTTTCCATTTTCTTTACAAAAAAAAATAACAAAAATTTTTGGTCAAATTTGGTTAAACAGCAGTCAAACTCTTATTACTTATACATAATTATCATATAAGAGTTACAAAAAATACTTTTTTCATTTTTTTACAAAAAAATAAGATTTTTTTTGTCAAATTTGGTCAAACTTAGTCAAACATCAGTCAAACTCTTATAACTGACACATAATTAACATATAAGAGTCAAAAGTCTTATGAACATGTTTTAATAAGATTGAAAAGTCTTATGAACATCTTCAATAAGACTTTTAGTCTTATGAACACTGGTTCAAATGAACATGTTTTAATGAGACTGAAAATAGCTCTTATAATACACATTATTATTCATAAGAGCAAAGACTTATGAACAGGTTCAATAAGACTTTAGTCTTATGATCAGGTTCAGACCATGTTCATGAGACTTTTCAGTCTTGTTCGAGCAAAAAGTCTTATATAAGAATATATTACTCGTAATTAACATATAAGAGTGGAAAATTTTCACTTTTTTCATTTTTTTAGAAAAATGTCAAACTCTTATAATTGATATATGAGACAAATTCACCTCTTATGATTTAACTATAAGAGTTATTTTAAACCAAAAGCAACAAAAACTCAAGTAAATTAACATCAACTACAAAATTACAATTTTAACACGAAAATGGCTGCAATCATAAATTTGAAAGTCTCATCAAACAGGAAAACATTACAACACAAATCTGGAGTACTATTTTCCAAATCAAACAATAAACATTTCCTATTGATAAATTCAAAACAAACACACAAATATTTTTATCCAACAAATCATCGCACAAAGAGATCCACGCACATATCTGTGCAAATTTCGGATGTGTAAGAGCATCAAATTTGTGATAAAGATTCATCGGATATGAAATTACCGTCAGATCTGGAGAAAGGACAGACGACGACGCCGGCAACATATGAACTGGAAGAAATGGTGTCGTGGCCGGAGAGAAGCGGGGAAGATAATCGGAAGAGGCATGGAGTTGTTGGCCTTGGTTTATCGAAACGGATCTACGCCGGAGGTAAAAGAATGAGGCTGCATCGTCAATAAATGACTCATATCTGGGAGATCTGGGCGTCGGCATCGGCGTCGGTGGAATCAGAGAAAAAGAGGATGCGACGACAAGTGTAGACAGAGGAGAGAATTTATTCGCCTGAGAAGATGAAGAGCGCCGGCATCGGCGTCGGAGAGCGTGTGTGTCTCGTTTTTTTAGAGAGAGAGAGAGTGTGTGAGAGAGAGAAAGTGGGAGTGTGTGTGAGAGAGATCTGGTGTGCGGGCGTGAGGGGAGGGTTTTGTTGGGGGTGGGGGTAGTGTGGGTATTTAGGATTTTTATTTGACTGAATTTGACTGGTCAAAAGGAACTTAGGGGTGTCTGGGGAATTTTCATCTCAGATAAACTCCTTATCTGGCATTTAATCTCAGCCTCTCCTTATTGGTAATAAAATCTCAGATCAGGGGCCCTAGAGGAATAGTTCCAAAAAAAATTATATTATTATTTTTGTTTTTTTTTTCGGTTTGTCAAAAATAATAGTTACTATAACTAAATGTAACAAACGTGTTACTTATATGTAACAGTTTGTATATATAAAAGTAATACATATATACAGAAAAGTAACAGTGTTTTTTTTATGTTTTCTTCATTTGCCAAAAAAAAATACTTATTACAACTAAAATGTAACGAACGTGTTACTTATATGTAACTGTGTTTATACATAATTGTAACACATATGTATAGAAAAATTCAACTATTTACACTTTAGAACTAAAAACACTTGTGGTAGTAACATTGTAAAAATAAGAAAGTAACAATTTTTATAAACGAATGTTACATTTTACTAGTATAATAATATTGTAAAACAGTTATGTTTGCTTGTATATAATAGTATATCTATATGTTTTCAAATAATAAGTTACAATGGGTTCAATTTATCATGATGCATGTAAAAGTATTATATTATCTATAGAAATCTGTTACAATTTCATCTACTAAAGTGTTACATTTACTTGTAGAAATAATTACATTCATGTATATAAGTTGTTATTTTTCAAATGTTACTTTCTTTTACAAAATAAAATCAAAATACTCAAAAATAAAAAATATTCTGGAAAAACACTATTACATTTCAATATAACGATAATTACATTTAGTTATTGTCAGTGTTACACGTATTTATAGTTAGTATTACGGTTGAAAGATGAGTAAAATGAGCTATTTTTTTTTTTTTTTTTGAGATTATTGTCATTTGAACCTGCGTACTATTAGATGATTGACGATTTTCCCCCGTACTCAAGAAACTCATACTAGACCTGCATATTATGGTTTTAATAAAAAAGTGCTCAGGGATAACGCTAAGCCGTTAGAAATTTAACGGACTGTCAACATATGTTAAGAATTTAATGGATTTAAATAAATAAAAAATCAAATGTAACTCTAATAACGATATTAATGTTGTAAAGGTCCAAAAAAATATTATTATTTTTATTTCTTTTATTTTAAAAAAATTAGGATAATGATGTTAATGTTGTAAATGTCCACCTCTACCATTATACAGATCAACCACCATCACCATCACCTACCACCACCGTGACCGCTATCACCGTCAAAGTCGTCATCGCCGCCACTACCACTGTATTATCTTCCAAACCCTTATTCAACCCAATGCCACCACTACCGAATCAACACCATCAACAATGGCCCACAAATCATAATTTTTCATTAGAATACCCCAAATCAACACTCCCAATCTATTTCTATCTCCTTGCGACAACAACAACTAATGTTGCTACCAGATTTGAGCATTTATTCACTCCAAATTGATATATTTTTTTTTTGCTTGAAATCAAAGAGATAAAGGGTTTTAAATTGAGGAAATTAGGGCACAGGAGTGAAGAAAATGAAGAAATTAAGGCTCGGAATTGAAGCAATAGGGCTTGAATCAGATCTGGGTTTGCGAATTAGAACATGGTAGGGGATGAAATAGATGCCGGAGGTGTTAGAATGGTCAGCGACGCTGCCGAAGTGGTGGGGGGAATGGCTGGATGTGGGGAGGGATGGCGAGGAGGGTAGGGTAGAGAGAGATGTGGTGGGCGACGGTGGCCGGAGTAGAGGGAGACGACCGCTGGAGGGGGGGGAGATGGTCGCCGGCGTAAGGCAGGGGGAGAGCTGGTCAGAGATGGTATGGTGGAGAAAGAAAGAGTATAGAGAGAGAGACGAGGGAAGGGAGTGCGTTTATTTTGTCTGGGTGTAATTTGGAAAGAAGATGTGTGCATAGTACAATTTAAAGTGATAAGGGACTATATGGATCAAAATTGTTTTGGGACAAAGTGAATATACCAATTTATTAATATAAAAAATATCAAAATAAAAGAAATATAAATATAAATAAATTTTGGACTATTACAACATTAATATCATTAGTTATGCCAATTTATTTAATTTTTCTATTTTATTCTCTCTTAATAACATATATAGAGAAAGAAATAAGTATATACAATATTTTTTGGACATTTACGACATTAATATCATTATCAGGGTCTCATTTGAATTTTTTATTGTATACTCCCTCCGTCCCATCCGAAATAGGATTCTTGGTCCCGACACGGGGATTAAGGAATAATAATCTTTTATTATAAAAAGTTGTTTGAAAAGTAGGTGTTGTGAGTATGAAGGAGAGAGAAAGTTGGTGGGGAATAATAAATGAAAAATTGTTGTGAGTATGACAAGTGGGTCCTACTAATAAAAAAATAATAAAAGCGTTCTATTTTGGGATGTCCTATTTCGAGTGGGACACCCAAAATGGCAAAACGTCCTATTTCGGGTGGGACGGAGGGAGTATCTGTTAAATCCTTAACATATGCTGACAGCCCGTTAGATTTCTAACGGCTCAGCGTTATCCCTGGGCACTTTTTTATTAAAACTATAGTACGCAGGTCATAATATGAGTTTCGTGAGTACGGGGGCAAATCGTCAATCATCGAATAGTACGCAGGTTCAAATGGCAATAAACGCATATTTTTTTGTAAAACTGGTGTTACGTTTACTTATAAATAATGTTACTTTATAAGTAACACGGTTACATTTTGTTGTACTAAGTATTACTTTTGGTAAACGAAAAAAACAGTCAAAAAAATATATAATAAAACAGAAGAAAAAAAACGAAAAAAAAAAACGAATATTTTTTTTTCTGGGAAAAATAAAATAAAATTTTTGGGCCAATGAGTCGCTGCCACGTGGCAGATTTTGAGTGGAGCATGGATTGAGATCCTACGCTTCGCGCAGAATGTTGTAGACGGGTCATGGGTCAACCCGTCTCTTCTATGAGACGGATCTAGGTGTTCTCACAAGAGACCACCTCTAAAATAAAAAAGGTGATCGGGAGTTAGACCCTTTTTAGGAGAAGAAAAAAACAAGGGTTAATGACAATTTAGACACTGAAGTATAGTACCACCCTTCCAATTGAACCTTGAGAGTCTTTTTTCGCCAATTTAGGCCTTGAGGTAAAAAATGTTCGCCACGTTTTGACGATTTTCGTCAGAAAAGTCAGTTAAAGGACCTAAATGAAAAGTTTAAACTTTGTAAGTCTAAAAATCAAAGTATTTATTTTTTATGCCGAAAATCAAAAGAATTATTAAAATATTGAATAAAAGGGTTTTTAAATTATTTTGAAAATATTAAATAATAAAAAATAAATAAACTCAATAAATAAATTTTATTTTATTTACAAACGTAATAATAAACATAATAAAAAAAATTCACATGTACCAAAAAAGATTTTATCAAAAAGAAGTCATCAAATAAATTAAGACATTAAAGTATTTATTTTTATCATCCACTTAATTTATAGTTTTCTTTTGTTCAATCTTTATTATTGATATTAAATTAATAAAAAAAATTGAAAAATAAATATTAAATATGAGACAAGTTGAGCCCATAGCTGCTACGTTATTGATGTCATGGTTGATTTGGTTGAATGTGTAAGCGAACAGAGGAATTAGTGTTTTAGTGTGTGTTATGGGGTAAAAAAGGAAGATTGATAAACTTGTCTTATACTCCCTCCATCCCAAACTTTTGGTTACCAAAATTGAATGTGCGGAGATTAAGAAAAAAGTATGTGGTGTGAGTGAGAAGGAGAGAGAAAATGAGACAGTGGATAGTTATTGTAAGTGGGAAGGAAAGAGAAAATTGAGCATTTTTGGTAAGTAACCAAAAGTATGGGACGCTCAAAAAAGAAATTAGTAACCAAAAGTTTGGGACGGAGCGAGTATTTAATATTTATTTTTCAAAAAAAAAAATTCTTTTTAATTTAATATCAATAATAAATATTGAATAAAAGAAAATTATAAATTGAGTGGGTGATAAAAAAAATAAATACTTTAATGCCTTAATTTATTTGATAACTTCTTTTTGATGAAATCTTTTTTGGTACATGTGAAAAAAGATTTATTATGTTTATAAAATAAAATAAATTTTATTTATTGATTCTCTTTATTTTTTATTACTTAATATTTTCAAAATATTTAGAAAAAACCCTTTTATTCAATATTTTAATAGTTATTTTGATTTTTGGCATAAAAATAATTATTTTGATTTTTAGCCTTAGAAAGTTTAAACTTTTCATTTAGGTCCTTTAACTGACTTTTCTGACGAAAATCGTCAAAAGGCCTAACGTGGCGAACATTTTTTACCTCATGGCTTAAATTGGCAAAAAAAAAAAAAAAAACTCTCAAGGTTCGATTGGAAGGGTGGTACTATACTTCAGGGTCTAAATTGTCATTAACCCAAAAAACAAACTGTTGTCCAGAACTTTGGTGTAAGGAGTTGGATTTTGTAATTTTTTTATAAAATAATTGTAAAGGATTGGATTTTGTATTTTTTGTTAGGGTTAATGACAGATTAGGGCCTGAACTGCAGGGGGTGCGTCTAAAAGGGGCCTGGGTTTTTTTTCCCGCTAGATCAGGGCTCAATATCATATTTTTTCGGCAGTTAAGGGCTTTTTGACGGAAATCGTTAGAAAAGTCAGTTAAGTGCCATGTGCATGGCACGTGATCGACTAAATGGATGGATTTGAATTTCATACTAACTATTAAGGGGTGATATGTAAAAGTCTGAAACTAGAGGACAAAATTAAAAATATATCCCTCTAAAATATTACATTCAACCCCTTCTTCTTCCCAAATCAACCCCTTCTTCTTCCCAAATCAAACCCAGATCCAAGTCCAACCCCCTTCCTCCGGCAGACCACCATCTACTCCGACCGCCACCGCCACCACCATCATCACCGATATACTCCACCAAACCCATCACCCGCCATTAAATATGAAAGCAAACCAAATCATCCAAATCAAAACAAAAACTCATCCAAAATCAAAACAAAAAAATCATCCAAATCAAAAAATTCAACAAATGTTTTGGCCATGAATATCATATACAAACCCAGAGAAAAAGACGGACTCAAGGAGTTGGGCATTTTCCCTCTGTTTTGGGAGTGGAATTCAGAGTCGTCAATTGGGTAGAATGTCGGAGGCGGGCTGCGGCGGCCATTTTCGAGGATGAGGGATTACAGAGATGATGAGATAATAGAGAGAGAGGGAGAGGCGAACTGAATCTGTAGGTGACAGCGGCGACGCTACGGTAGGTGTCGTGGTGGCGATGGTTGAGGGTTGGCCATGGTGGCGGAGGCGGCCATGGGTGTCGGGCAGAGGGAAGGTGAAGTGGGGATTATTTGTGATGGGTCATTGTGAAGATTCAATTGATTTCAAGAGACAGGATTTTGGAAAATTGGATATGAAAAATAAAATGGTCAGTGGGTTGGGAAGCCATTGTTGTTGAAGAAAACTGGAAGACAGGGGAATGAGTGAGATGAAGAAGACGGGGGAGAGATTATGTTTGGTAATATAATACTCCCTTCCGTCCCAAAATGAATGTACATTTTTTTAAAAAATATAGTGTGATCAAATAGATTTCTTTTTTTGTTTTTCCATAAAGATGAAATTTGATTGGATTTTTTTTTTTTTTTGTAAATAGTGATAATTACTTTATGTAGTTTTAAATTTGGTGAATGTAAAAAGTAATTTATTATGTTCATAGAATAAAATTTAAATTTATATATAATTTTATTTATTTTAAATTTATTATTTAGAAAATAATCTTAAAAATCCTTTTATATTTAATATAGCTATTAGATTAATTTGTTTAATAATTTTGATTTTTTTAATAAATTTATTTTATATATTTATTTTATTATATACTTGATTATTTAGAATAATGATTATTTTTTTAGAAAATATATTTATTTCATTTTTAAACCTTTTGAGTTTCAAAAATTTCACTAAAACCCTTACTAACTAATATCATTACAAATCCATCCATTTAGTCGATCACGTGCCATGCACATGGTACTTAACTGACTTTTCTAACGATTTCCGTCAAAAAGCCCTTAACTGCCGAAAAATTATGATATTGAGCCCTGATCTAGCGGAAAAAAAAAAACCCAGCCCCCTTTTAACGCACCCCCCTGCAGTTCAGGCCCTAATCTGTCATTAACCCTTTTTGTTATAAATTGTGGAATATGTTGTTTTGAGAGGTGGCTTAATGCTCACTTCAACTTGCATAATCGTATTTTGTGATCGGGTCTACTTGTCCCGAGGTGGATTTGAAACGGGACGAGGAATTTTAGGCCCGCGAAGAATTCGGGGCGTCCCGTCCCGTCCGCGTAGTTGTGGGATATCATAGTTTCGTCTCGTCCCGTTATCCCGAATTTATGGCTCTACACATGTTTCATAGTTTTAACAATGTACATATTTCGAATCATCTTCAATTGGTAGTAGGTGATACTAGCTGATAAAACTTTGAGAACTGTCCACTCACATGGAAGGGGACCACTCTACCCCAAAAGTAAAAAAAAAACAAAAACAAAACAAAACAAAACAAAAAAAACACGGAACGCTCATGTGGTGTTGAGATGATAGGTACCAAAACCAAATTTTGGTACCTACTAAAAGAGTTAAGATCTCCAACAACAAAAATTAAAAATTGAAAGTATCATTTTTTGAGAAAGAGTTAACCAAGTTATCAAATTTAAAACATTGCTTAACTCTTTTTGTTTGAACTACATGCGCCAAATTTGGGGGAATAGGTGAAACAGGTTGTCTGGCATCATGTCCTTCATGTTTCATTGTTTCCATTTAACCATTTAAAACATGACACATGTCAAAGTTTTATTTTTCTTATTTAGATTTAGTTACTATTCAATATTATTCTTATTTATTTAACAAAAAGTTATGTCTAACTTTAATTATTATTTATTATTTACGCTATTTATATTTAATACATAATAATATTTTAAATTTCACAAAATAAAAAACATAAAATTAATTAAATATTTAATTATTTAAAATATTCAATTATCATCTTATCATATTTAATCTAGCTAGCGAATGAAAATATGCCACGTACTAACATAGATTATTTCTTTTTTAAAAAAATTAAAAAATCAATTACTTATTATTAAAATTAATTAAATATTTAATTATTTAAAATATTTAATTAATAAAAATATTTAAATGTAAAAAAGTAATAATACAAAAATCAAATTTGATTTTGGTATCTACCATTGGAGATGCTAGTACTTTTTACATAAGTATTAAAATTTGATTTTGATACCTACCATTGGAGATGAAAATTTGGTACTTAATGAATAGTATTCAAAAAGGTACCAAAAATTTGATTTTGGTACCTTTACTTAATTCCTCCCATTGGAGATGCCCTAAGGAGTCATCTCTTTCTTTTTAGGACTGTCCAACAAATCTCCATTATTTATGTAGAAAGCACATCACAATCATATTATATACTTCTTCCGTCCCATTTGAAGCTTCACCTTTTACTCAAATAGGTGTCCCATTGAAAGCTTCATCCTTTCCTAAAATGGTAACAAATGTAGGCCCCATTTATCATACCCACTCACTTCTTCCTCTCACATACTTAAATTATGGGGCCCACATGTCATACCCACTAACTTCCCCTCTCACATATTTAAATTGTAGGCCCCACTTGTCATACCCACTAACTTTTTCTCTCTTACAACCCTTCTTACACCCACCACCTTTCTTAATTTTTGTGTCATCACCAATATGGTGAAGCTTCAAATGGGATGGAGGGAGTATATAATTTGAGGGAAATTTGTTTCTCCCTAAATCAGTGTTCTAAAAGACGCATGGGCGCTAGGCGTTCATGAAACGCCTAAGTCTCGCCTAGGATATTATAACTATTTCTAAATTCTCGGCCCCGCCTAAGACCCGTCTAGACTCCTCGTAGCGCTAGGCGCTGCTGCGGCGCCTAGCGACAGCCTAGCGTTTTTTAGAACCTTGCCCTAAATTACACGAAAATTCATTTTTATTCTACTTGTAAGCATTTGGCGAACATTTAGGAACAGTTTGAAAAACAAGATTTTTTATAATTTAGGGAGAAAACTAATTTCCCTCAAAATAAAATCTATAAATGCACAAAAATGATAATTTTCGCAATATAAACAGCCATAGCCATAGCAAACCTATCATACCTACCTCAAACAGCAATTAATGATGAAAGGAGAGATGATCAATTTGTTCAACCCTTGGATTGTAGTTCCCATCTTCATCCTCTTCATTACCATCAAGATATTCAGGTCATCAAGAAGGTCATCACTTCCACCAGGCCCATACCCATGGCCACTCATAGGCAACACCTTTCAGATTGGAAAGCATCCTCACATACAGTTGACAAAACTAGCTCAGATCCATGGCCCCCTAATCTCTCTTCGGATGGGTAAACGATCACTAGTCGTTGCCTCATCTCCAGCAGCAGCTTCTGAAGTTGTCAAAACCCATGACAGTGTCCTTTCGGGACGGAACCCTTCACAAACACTTCCATTTCAAGGATCAAAGTTTCACAAACGGGGACTCGTCTTCTCTGACGAGTGCGATGATGATTGGAGGGTCATAAGGAATACTTACAGAAAAGAGCTTTTTTCTGCCAAAGCATTGGAATCTCAAGTGGACATGAGGGAGAAGAAAGTTAAGGAGCTGATTGAGTTTCTGGGCTCAAAGAAAGGTCAGGTGGTACGGATTAGAGATATTGTGTTTGTTACGAGCTTAAATCTATTGAGCAACGCGTTTCTTTCAATAGATATTGTGGACTTTGATGGAAATGGTTTGGGTGGAGGGATGATGGGACAAATAAGGAGACTAGGGGAGGTGGTTTCAAGCCACCAATTATCGGAACTGTATCCAATATTTGGTGGACGTGGTTTGCAGAGTTTGTATACCAAGATCCATGACTTGGCTGCACAAGTTTGGGCTGTTTGGAACCATAATCTCACTGAAAAACGAAAAATCACTAGTACCCATCTTTCGGGTCAAACCGATTTTGCTGATATTTTGATAGCAAAGGGATTTTCCGATGAGGAAATCAACATTATGCTTCAGGTCTCTCCCACACATCCTCACAATCTCACTCACTATTATTGCTTTTTACACCTCAATTTCTAGATTATGATATTCATTCTATGTCAAATTATTACAAGTGTTTATTAGCTCTTATTTCAACATTCCCTCCATCCCAAAATAAATGACCAAAAAATTTCAATTTTTTTCTTGATCAAGAGCAAAATCAAAAAAAACAAATTGGTCATTTAGTTTGGGAACGGAAGTAGTACCACCTTTGTTGGAAAATGAATGCCCATTTTTTCATGATCAAGTATATAATGGGCATTCATTTCACCACGAAGGGAGTATGACACAGCATGTGTTTGTTGTGGCAAGCAAAATAAACCCCTATCCCATAACTTCATATCTACCTGTTTTCCGGCTTCAATCCTGCTCCTGCTTTTGCTCCTGATTAACATAAAAAATGAAGTATTTACTCAAATAAACAGTTCTATTTAGTATATGTTCATGTGTGTATGTGAGTCCAATCTATAAACAGCTAAAAACAGAATATTTCATTTTTCAGGAGCTATTTAGTGCAGGAACAGAGACTACTAGCTCAACGATTGAGTGGGTGATGGTAGAACTTCTTAAGAACAAAGAAGCTATGCAGAAGCTACGAATTGAACTTGCACAAGTGACTAATGGCGAGACATTAAGAGAGTCCCATTTGCCTCAACTACCATACCTAGAAGCTTGCATCAAAGAAGTACTAAGACTGTATCCAGCAGCTCCTCTGCTTCTTCCTCACAGAGCCGTTCAAACATGTGAAGTGATGGGGTACACCATTCCCAAAGACAGTGAAATAATGGTGAACGTCTGGGCAATTGCACGAGATCCAAACATTTGGGATGAACCGTTGAGTTTCAAACCTGAGAGATTTCTTGGGTCGGCAGTAGATTATAGAGGACAAGATTTTGAATACCTACCTTTTGGTTCAGGAAGGAGAATGTGTCCTGGGCAACCAATGGCTTCTAAAACAATACCTCTCATTGTTGCTTCTTTAATCCACAATTTTGATTGGTTTCTGCCAAACAACGAGGATCCAAGTCAGATTGATATGGAGGAGGAGCTTGATATAGCTATGCACAAGAAAGAACCACTCTATTGTGTTGTTAAGTCGCGAGACCAGTTCTGAACTGGACGTAGCCTTCACTATGACAAGTGCAACAATCAAAACCGTCAATAATCCTAAGGTCTTCAAATAATGTACCGCTCATGATCTACCAAACCAACCATTGAGTCTACTGGCTCAAAATATTCAAAACTCAAATCTACATTGTGGTCTCTGCAGTGTTCCTGGCCTTAGCTATAATAAAGTTTGAGGTGTTGCTTGTTAGTGATTTTTCCTTCTATATAAGTTGTAATCAAATGTAGTCTATTTTTCCTTAACTTTGCATATGGAATAACCATCAACATCATTCTGTCGTAGTGTTTTACTCCCTCCGTCCAAAATGAATGTTGCATAACGTTTTTAGTAAAATTGCATTAAGACCCACTCCTAATTTAGAAATGCAACATTTATTTTGGAATGGACCAAAATGAAAAATGCAACATTTACTCCCTCCATCCCAAAATGATCTTCTAATTTGCCATCTTTCAATGTCTCAAAAAGTTCTTCTCATTTCTACTATTTAAGCTTAAAGGTGCATAAACAAAACATGACTAGTGAAGCAAGTGTTCACATCGTTAAAAGTTTGAATAGTCAAATGAGAAGATTTGGGACGGAGGGAGTATTATGGAACGGATGGGGTAATAACTGTTTAGTGGGTCTTTGATGAAGAATGTTTGGTTTGGTCACCTGATAAGTAAGTTCTTACCATTCTTCACCACAAGTAAATAATGGAAGAATAGCCTCAAAGCCATGCAATTCGAATTGGGGCTCATGAAGTTCATATTTTAAGCCATCTTACCTCCAATTCCAATTCTATGAAATCCAGGCTCTCCAGCATAACCACTGGTGAAGCCAAGAGTAAGCCATGGGGGTCATTTGACCCCCTTAAATTTTAGATAGTGTTCATTCACTACCTTAAAATTTAAGAAAATGACTTTTTACTACTAAAAATGCTAGATTTTTTCCATTTTGACCCCCCTTAATTTTAGGTAAAGTTTACACTAAAATAATATTTTGACCCCTTTGTATGCTAAATTTGGATACACTATTTATAATGTCCAGCCTTAAAACAAATTTCGACCCCCATTATTAAAATTTCTGGCTTCGCCACTGCATAACAAGAAATAACTAATGTAAGGAAAAATTGATATAGCTTCCTGCCAGGAAATTGCTCCTATTCTAAGAAAAATTACTGTGATTTGATCCTAAGGAGCAAATAAAAAACGAGAGAGACGAGGGAAATTGTGTCTTGATATGAAAAGTAGAAAATAACTGAGAAGTACTCCCTCTGTCCCTAAATGAGTGTCAATTTTCAAGAAATCTTTGTCCCGAAATGAGTGTCTTTTTTGAACATAACTTTCTCCCTAAACGTTTTTTTTCGAAATTTTTTACACCGGTTTCTTTATACGTGCAAAACTAAAGGTTTGGAAATGAGATTACAAGATTATATATGAATCGTTGTTACCAAATTGATCATAAATTTGAGATTTTCAGTGTCCCTTAAAATGAAATTTGGACACTCATTTAGGGACAGAGGGAGTAATATTTTACGCCATGAGATGTATATAGTAAAGGGGTATTGAGTAATTTGAACTGCTTGTCAAATGGAAGGAGCATTTCTTAAATTGAGATGTCCCTTATCATGGCAAGAGATGCACAAAAATAAGATACAGACTATGTAATAAAAAAGGACAAAGCAAACCTACCATATGAGATTTGGCCACAAGCAGTAATGAGGTTTTTTTTCTTTCATAAGATTTGAGCACAAAAGGATTGTGTAGTATTAGAGCATTACTTAATGTGGGCTGCTTCACAGAAACTTGGTACCTGTCAGGTTCGAATAAGAAATAGCGATATATGAACCACTGAAACAAAGAAAACGATAACTTATTATTTGAACAAAATAAAATCCTTCATTTGACTAGCCAGCTGATAAAAAGGAAAGAAAGAGCAATATTTAAAGTAAACATGAAAAACAGAAACTAATCTTGAAAGCAGAGATGATCAATCTCTTTGATCCTCTGGTTTTAGTTCCTCTCTTCTTCCTTTTCATTATCATTAAAAGGTTGAGTTCATCAAAAAGGCCACCACTTCCACCAGGCCCATATCCATGGCCACTCATAGGCAACATCTTTCATATTGGAAAGAATCCTCACATACAGTTCACCAAGCTAGCCCAAGTCTATGGCCCCCTAATCTCTCTTCGGATGGGTAAACGACCACTTGTCGTTGCCTCATCGCCCCTAGCAGCATCTGAGATCCTCAAAACCCATGTCGGAACGTTACGCAAATACTTGCCTTCAAGGGATCAAAGTTTCATAAACGGGGACTTGTCTTCTCTGACGAATGTGATGATACGTGGAGGGTCATACGAAATACTTATCGAACAGTGCTTTTCTCTTCCAAAGCATTGGAGTCTCAAGTGGATATGAGAGAGAAGAAAATTAAGGAGATGATAAAGTTTCTGGGCTCAAAGCAAGGGAAGATGGTACGGATTAGAGATATTGTGTTCGTCACTAGCTTAAATTTGTTGAGTAACACATTTTTCTCAATGGATATTGTTGACTCGGATGGAAATGGTGTGGGTGGAGGAATGATGGCACAAATGAGGAGAATAGGCGAGATAGTTGGTATCCACCACTTGTCAGAATTGTTTCCACTACTGGGTGGATGGGGTTTGGACAGCTTTTATATGAAGGTTCATGACTTGGCTGTGCAGATTTGGGCTGTTTGGGCGGGTACTCTCACAGTAAAACGAAAAATGGCTAGTATCCATCTTCCAGGAAAAAGCGATTTTGCAGATATTTTGATTGCGAAGGGATTTTCTGATGAAGAAATCAACGTTATGCTTCAGGTATCTTTCTCTCTCTCTCTCTCCTCTCTTAGACACAGTATGTGTGAGTGTGTGTGTGTTTGTCCCGAGTGTCCAATGCCTATACTAATATAAGTATATAACCATCCAAATTTATGAGGTACTTCCTCATATTGTATGCTTTGAGCGCCCAATCGATGAATGTGGGTTAAGAAACTTTTATTTCGTTTTTCAGGAGCTATTTATTGCAGGCACAGAAACTACAAGCTCAACTATTGAATGGATAATGGTAGAACTTCTTAGGAATAAGGAGGCAATGCAAAAACTACAGATTGAACTTGCACAAGTGACTAAAGGAGACACAGTAAGAGAGTCCCATTTGCCTAATCTACCATACCTAGAAGCGTGCATAAAAGAAGTACTAAGACTGCATCCAGCGTCTCCTCTTCTTCTACCTCATAGGGCTATACAAACATGTGAGGTGATGGGGTACACCATTCCCAAAGACAGCGACATAATAGTGAACGCATGGACACTTACACAAGATCCAAAGATTTGGGATGACCCATTGAGTTTCAAACCAGAGCGATTTCTTGGGTCGGCGGTAGACTACAAGGGGCAAGATTTTGAATACCTACCTTTCGGTTCAGGACGGCGAATGTGTCCCGGACAACCAATGGCTTCTAAGACAATGCCTTTGATTGTTGCTTCTTTGATCCATAATTTCAATTGGTTTCTTCCAAACAATGCGAATCCTAGTGAGATAGATATGGAGGAGGAGTTCGATGTAGCAATGCACAAGAAAGAACCACTCTATTGTGTTGCTAAGTAGCGAGAGCAGTTCCAAACATAGCAATTGTATTCGCTGTGGCAAATGCATCCATCAAAGTCATCAATAATCCTGGCTTTTCACAACATTTAAGGCTCACCATATACCAAAATGGGTCATCAAGTATAATGATTCAAAATTTCAAAATGCAAATCTAGGTTATGAATAAAAATTGTGTTCCTATTTGTCCGCAAAATTTTTTTTTCAAGAAAATTTAATCGCATGTAGTTTATTTCTACTACTAGCATAACTACATTTTGTTAGCATATGGAGTATGTTGTATCCCATCATCACTCGGTTGCAATGTTTTGACATTGTTGCTTGGTAGGTCTTTAGTGAAGAATATTGTTTTTGGTTCGGTATACATTATATGCCAGAAAATGGTCCTATAACTTTCCATCCTATGTTTAAGAAAAGAGACATGTATGCGAGTCCAATTTAACCCCCACCAAACCCACCCACATATAATCACTATGCTCTTACTCAGCATTATCATTATCATTCCTAGGACATTGGCATACCAGAATACATCTATGCCAGTGCATGAGACCAAATGATACCTTGAGTTTCAAGCCCATGTGATTTCTGGGTCAACTATAGATTATGAGGGACAATATTATGAATTAAGTCAGGAAGGAGAGTGTGTTTTAGAAAACCAATGGCTTCTAATAAAATGGAGTGTTCAATTGCAAGAGCAGTTCCCAAGATGTGGCATTCATTGAAGCATATGGAATCAAATACTCCGTACACTAAATGGTTTGTAAGGTTCAACATCTGCAAAAACAGACGTTGATTTGCGAGGAAACATTAGGTGGCTTAAAAATGTGCACATCCATAATCCTAATCTGGTCTCTACGTTTCATGAAATTCAAGCTGCCTTTAATTTGTTAAGCGGCTAAAATATATTAACACGAGAATTCTCTGATCTTCTTTGTTGAAAGTCTACCCCAAATATTCACATCATTACAAGAATCACCCTCGAGAACATGCAAAAAAAACTTTTTGTTGAACACTGGCATGTTAATTAGAACGAATTTAATTCCTATAAGATGCTCAGCCAACAGTTGATAAAGCCAATATCAATTCAATATCAGAATAATGATTTTAATGAAATTACACATTCAATCTGTAAATTAGCACAATCAAGTATCACTGCATTATACAATAAAATTCCTTGTAAACAACACCGACAGATCGAAATTATATGCAAGGCAATTACATAAGCAGATTATAGAAGCTAGACGAAAAACGTTCCAAATCTAATTTACCTTGACGGAGTCGACACCACAAGTGAAATTGATGGTGGTATCAAATATGAGACTGGTTTGATCAATCGCAAGTTCAATGTTGCCGTTACGGTTCAAGGTTCAATATCGAGATTGAAATTTAGTGGAGGGTAATCAATTCCGATGCCGCCATATAACTTTTCAAAACCTTTGTTTATTCGAATTGAGCACATTCCGGCACAATATCCGTTTTCGGGCTTATTGTGTCCCTCTTCCTTCTTACTTTTTTTTTTCGAAATCAAACATACTCCCTCCGTCCCATAGAGAGCGAGACTAGAGGAGTGGGCACGATATTTAAGATAAACTGATATATATGTGGTAGAAAATGAAGAGAGAGAATGAGTGGGGTAAATAGTAGTGTTGGTTGAATAAAATGAGTGGTGGAAAATGAAAAGAGAGAATGAGTGGGTTTAAATAGTGGGGAATGATGAATATAAGTATATTAAAACTTTTCCATTTTGGGTAGTCTCACTTTAAGTGGGACGGCCCAAAAAGGAAATAAGTCTCACTCTTAGTGGGACGGAGGGAGTATTATATTACGAAACGATAATGCAAAGGTACGGGTTGTTCTCCACATACTTTGTCGGAAACTCAACCCAAATACTCTCTCCATCCCATTTTAAATTGCAAAAGTTGCCAAAAAGGGTGTCCCAACTAAAATTGCAAAATTCAAAAATGGCAAGTTTTAACCCACTTGCACACTCACATCCACTAACCCACTAACTATTCTCTACCCCACTTTTTCTCTCCCACTCAACTATCAACACTCACAACACATCACATTTTTCACTTTTTCCCTTAATCCTCGTGCCAACTTAGTATTTGCAATTTGAAATGGGACGAAGTGAGTATTGAACAAAGCGTCAATAACTACAATAACAACCGCCGGTTAGGAAAACCGGTTTGGTCTAACCGTAACCTAACCGGCTAACCGTGCACTCCGGTTACGGTTTAACGGTTAACCGGTTAACCCGGTTAATCCAGTTAAACCGGTTACCCCATTAAAAATTAAAAAAACAGATTTTTTAACAGTTTTTTGTTTTAAAAAAAAACACTTCATTTTTTTAAAATGTGTTTTTTTAAAAAAAAAAAAAAAACAAACTTCGTTTGCTTCAATAATTTTTTATTTTAAGTTAAAATGTATAACACATTTTTTTTAAATAAAAAAAGGGACGTACCCTTAAATTTTATTAATTAAAATTACAAAGAGGGGGACAACCAATCCTTGCCCTTTCATAATTAAGGGAGGATAAAATGGAGCCTTACCTCAACTAAACTATTAGTACGATGAAATAAAAACAAACCTATTCTAAAAATTAAAATAAAAACTATCTAATTTCCGTCCCCTTCTGAACTTCCCGTAGAGTCTTCCAAGTCATATTGGTATTGTGGATCTATTAAATCCTCTTCATAAAGCATATCTTGCTCCCTCTTTTTCGCTCTAACTCAATCACCAAGATTTCCAAATTTTCAACCGTTAGTTGGGAACGTCTTGAATCCAAAACATTTCCTCCCACACTAAATGCTGATTCAACCGCTACGGTTGAAGCGGGAGAAGCTAAGACTTCTTTGTTAGAACATGGATTGCATAACAAGTCATTAATGTTTCATTCATGAAATCATGATTATAATGTTAGTATAAAGTGTTGTGGATTAAATAATGTGTAGAATTCCTAGATGTAATATTACCTATTTTTATGGGCAAAGTGGTAATTTCACATCTGTTTGCACCCGAGAAGATTCCCGCTCGCCTTTTTTATTTGAGAGTCGCCACCATGTTGTTGAACGGAACACGGACCGTGAGATTCTTGAGTTCGGGGGTTAAGTTATGGATTGGGAAGGTCAAGGAGCACCCAATCCATCCAATCTATGATTGATCTTGCTTAGGTGTTTTTAATCAAATAAAGAATAAACAATTTAAGCAAATAAAGCCAATAATTAATTTCTTAATTATTGGAATGTCGGATCATGTGCTTCGAGACCATCTCCATGGATTGGAGAGGCTCTAGGCTGATCCTTTTGATGGGATTACACCACTCTAAAACAAAGAATGAGATGAGAAGTAGAGATTAAAAGCGTAGGAGTTTACCTAAAGCGTTCTTGAGATTCCAATTGATGGCCTTGACTAAGGCCTTGAAGATCCAAGAGTTTTGTGATGACTTTGGCTTGAAAAGATGAGTTTTTTGTGGTGTTTTGGTGTGAGGGGAGAGGAAAAACGGGATTCTTTTGGGAGCGACTGATCCGAGAGTTGTTAACCTCTTTTTGGATGACTAGGAACCATTAGCTAGCATTAGGAGTGAAAGACTCTTTATTTATAAGCTTAGATTGCTTAGGGACCAAGTAGAGAGGTTTAATTAGGTAAGGAATCAATAGGAAACCTCCAGGAAGCCTCCTACTGATATGTTCCCAGATTAGGAGGGTGATGGCCAAGAAAGAGATCGGGACGGAGAAGGAAAGTGGATTATTCCCGCAGACAGAGGAGATGTCTCGTACGAGACATTGATGTCACGTATGAGGCATCCAGTGTTTTAATACTGTTTTGTCCTTGTCTATAGTTCTGTTGTTCAGTTTAGCCCTTGACTAACGGAGTCGGTTAGAAACTTAACAAAACATGACGAAACTAACGAGTTTTCATCCAAACACAAAGGCGAGACACGAGAGTAGTGTAATCATAAATGTGAGTTCAAAATGGGGTGTCTACAGAGCCCCTCGGCGAAAATACTTATGGAAGAAGTAACGTCGTCGATAGAAAAGACACCATTTAGAACTTTGGTTATGGTCGTGCTATAGATCTGCCTACGTATCCTCTGGAAAGGAATCAGACCAAACGTAGTTCGACTCCAAAAACACGAAAAAACGGTGGTTTTAGGTATTTTGGAAAATAATTTTGAAAGCAATATTGCGGTAAGTAAAGTTTAGAGTTTAGAGAGTAACTCATACTGAGGAATCAATGTCCTTAACCCAATTCTGAATATGCCCTCTGTTGTTGATGGAGCGTCGCGGTTGACGGTGTTGCTGGTCCAGACTGTGTTGAAGTTGTTGGGGAATATCCTCAATCAATGCTATTACATTGAGAGTATTGGATATTATCCTCTTTCAATAGTTGATTGAAAGTACTGGATCCCTGGATGTTCTCTTTCAATGGCTGATCGAAAGTACTGAACATGTCCTCTTTCGATTCCTCATTGAAAGTACTGGACGGTTTTGATATAGATGTAGACTTCTGAATGTCCTCGTCAATGGTTGATTGAACGTACTGGACATTATCCTCTTCCAATGCTCTACATTGAAAGTCCTGGATGCAGAAACTCTGAATTTGATGTTGATCTGTAGACTTCTGAATGTCCTCGTCAATGGTTGATTGAACGTACTGGACATTATCCTCTTCCAATGCTCTACATTGAAAGTCCTGGATGCAGAAACTCTGAATTTGATGTTGATCTGTAGACTTCTGAATGTCCTTGTCAATCGTTGATTGAACGTACTGGACATTATCCTCTTCCAATGCTCTACATTGAAAGTCCTGGATGCAGAAACTCTGAATTTGATGTTGATTTGTAGACTTCTGAATGTCCTCGTCAATGGTTGATTGAACGTACTGGACATTATCCTCTTCCAATGCTCTACATTGAAAGTCCTGGATGCAGAAACTCTGAATTTGATGTTGATTTGTAGACTTCTGAATGTCCTCATCAATGGTTGATTGAACGTACTGGACATTATCCTCTTCCAATGCTCTACATTGAAAGTCCTAGATGCAGAAACTCTGAATTTGATGTTGATTTGTAGACTTCTGAATGTCCTCATCAATGGTTGATATTGAACGTACTGGACATTATCCTCTTCCAATGCTCTACATTGAAAGTACTGGATGAAGAAACTCTGAATTTGATGTTGATTTGTAGACTTCTGAATGTCCTCGTCAATGGTTGATTGAAAGTACTGGACATTATCCTCTTCCAATGCTCCTACATTGAAAGTACTGGATGCAGAGGTGTCTGAATGATGTGGGGATTGTCTGATCGCTGTTGAATTTTCTTTGAGCACGGATTGGTTCTTGTACCTGTTAATACAACAAGTAGAACCTCTTCTAGCAACCACTTTATCTTTGATTTTAGTTTGCAATTGGACTCATGCGGCGGTGACAAATTTATGTGCATGCCCGGTCGGTCAACCTTTGTGTGAGTAGTGTGAATGACATGGATTCATGATGGGATGTTTATCGGTGATGAACTGTATGTGTTGATTCATGTGTGTGTGTGTGCGGGGACCTGTTTTAACAAGTTGGGACCTAATCAGGTTTTCCGCAGAGATGATGTGCCACGGGGTTTCTCTGATGGTTATCTCGAGATGATCCGTCCAGATCATCTCTTTAGTCATGTCGTGTCAAGGGAGACGACTATTTATCTGACAACCAATGATGTGCAAGCTCTAAGTAGGCTAGGCGTACTTTTGAATCACTCTAGAATTCCATGTTCGAAGAGTCTCCAGTGAAGGCGATGAGAAACATTATGTATTCCCCCATGTTGATTTCATGATTTGGTCTAAGTCAAGCCCCAAGAATCTTGTATGTTGTAGATGACTTCATGAACAGGCTTATGAGGCTGTTTTGAAAAAGAGTGCTCTCCTGCTTGATTGATTTAAGGAAAGAGGAAGGTTGAAGAACAAATGATTTGAAGAATGTTCTTCCTATATTTTTATTTTTATTTTTTTGTGACGCACCCTGATTTTTGCCTAGACCGCCCTTTCGGGTTTTCAATCTAGCAGGCATCTCTTTTGCGTCTTTTTTATTTATTTTTTTTGTGACGCACCCTGATTTTTGCCTAGACCGCCTTTTCGGGTTTTCAATCTAGCGGGCATCTCTTTTGAGCCATTTTTTTGACAGAGTATGTACTCGAAGATGACTCAGATAGGAGAGTAGTTTTGTCTCTTATTGGGGGAGAGACATGCGAGATTTTTTGGGTTTGGATGTATTAGGCATTTTAGCTATCGACTTGGCTTTCGGGAAGTGTATTCCAAGCATCGACTCAGTGAGGATAACGCACTTTGTATTGAGAGTTAGAGGCGAAGAGGATAGCCCCTAGTGCGGATTTACTTTGACGAGTTCGTATATCTTGAACAGGAATTGGAAGGAGACGGAAAGAATAAAAAGCCCCTAGCCTTGATGCTTGGATTTCAAAGAGAATGTATGAGAGAGGAAGCCCCTAGACTCAACAATGAACGCTACTTGGCTCAAAGTACTAGAAATACAGTTCTACCTTTAATGGACCCTAGTATTTATTTTTGATGTCTTAAGTGTTTGTTCAATTCATTCTTGCAAGTGAATCATCTAGAAATGTCTTGACAAGTTTTGAGGAGAAGGCCTAATCATTAGTGCGCTCCTCGGATTTCTTCATGAGTAATATCTACTGATGATGGAGACGGTCTTCAATTTAGGAGTCTCACTTTTTCTTCATTTGGATTTAATCTTCGTTGTAGGAGGAGGTGAGAGGACTCCTTTGTTGACTTCATTGTGCGTGGTTGAAACTCCGTCTTTGTGGGGTTATGAAAGCTTGAGAGTTTTTTTTTTTTTTTTTTTTTTTTTTTAACACTTAAAGCTTAAATTGAGTAGCCCCACTTTTCTTTGGGATTGATAACGCCTTTGACTTTCTTCCATTGTGGTCCTTCTACTTCCGACATGAGCGCGGTGATAGTAATGTGTAGCCCCTAGGCCTTCTTCTCAAAACTTGTTTAGACATTTCTATTATCAATTGCAAGGTTTTAGATTAATGACATTTATTGTTTGCGGATCCATTTCATGAATTAGAGAGAAATTCAAAAGGTAGAACGACCTTAGAGTAGTGTATATGAAATGGAAATGATTTTATTAATAACTTGAATTCAAAATAGACTCGATAGTTTAGTTGACACAAACTAGAGAAGGGGGAGAGATGGACTAGAATGATAGAACGACTCTTCGAGTTCATACTAGGAAATTAAAACCTATTCTATTTCTAGGGAGAAAGGGAGAGGATAGTTGTAGCCTCAAAGTGGTAAGTCTATGAATTCTTCATAAGGATTTTTCTTCTTCACGTCTCTAGGGGAGAGATTTGGTGATGATAGCGGGAATATCTATCTCCTTCTTGTCAATGAGATCTTGGATCACATCTTTCAAGTGGTGACAAGAGTTGGTGTCATGGCCGGTAGCTCTATGGAACTTGAGAAGAGGTAATGAGCATGTTGAGGAGGGAGTTGCCTTGGTGTAGTAGGGGGATTTCTTGGTGTGATCTTTCCTTCATTCACGAGGATGTCAAGGAGACCCTCTTGAGTAATACCTTCAAGCTTGTCATAGAGCCTTTCTTTTTTCTCTCTCTTTTTCCTCTTTTAGGAAGGGGAACGGTATAGAACTTGATCTTTCCTTTGTTGAAAGCGTTAACGGGGGTTACTTCGCTGCAGCATTCTTCTTGGGTTTGCAGACATGCTTGAAGAGTACAAATCTTATTTTCATAGTTATCCTTTTGAGATTGGAGACGTCTGTGAAGGATTGTAATTTATTTCTCATAGTACTCCCTTTGAGTTCGTAAGCGAGTCATGAATTCTCCCTCCATTTTCCGCTTGAAGTCGGTGTATAGGGAAGTGGCGCCTACTTCGACTATTTGACTTACTTCCTTTTCTAGTCGAGTCTTGAGATCACGGGCCTCTTGCATAGACTTGGTTTCGGAAGATTTTGGAATGATCTAGTTGCGATTTGGACGGACCTAACGGTATAGAGATTGCGTTAAACCCAGATTAAGGTCCCAACAAGTCGGCTTTATAGAGGTGTATAGGCTTAAGAGTGAGTGAAGGTTGACCAAACAGGCACAGCATAGAAATTGACATAGACAGAAGGGGATGTCTCGTACGAGACAAGGATGTCTCGTACGAGGCATCCAGCACAGAACACAGATTTCAGATTTTTAATCCTAATTTTGGTCGGACGGAACTTAATCCGTTTTGGGGGGTTTCTATCTAATATCCTGGAATAGTGGATTCTGTCACCCTAGAATATGAGCCCCTTGTTTTTCACATGTATTGCACTCTCCCCAAACGGACAATTTGGGCAAAGGTCTCATATTCTCATCGGAATCCACCATTCAATTTAGCCAAACCTAAGTGATTCCGTAATTGTTTTGCACTTTGTTAAACAACGCATTAATGCAATCAAACCTTGTGAATTTTAAGGGACGACCGAAAGGGACATGTTGAACGGTGCGGCCGAAACTAAGCCAAAATGGAATCCACAATCCCGCACAGAATAGTGAAAGTAGGAAAACACAAACTCGGATTTCCATAGAGAGGTTCTCCATTCTTTCAAAATCCTTTGTTCAACATTTACCGAAGGGACATTCGTCATATTCACAAGGGAGGATTATAAATTGTAAAGATGCGTTATCTTGGGCAAAGGTTAAAACAACCCTAAGAATCGAACCGACCGGTCTCAAGGAGTGTCTTATTAGCTATTATGTATGCATGAGGTTGATGCAGGGATTACGGCTAAGGCTCCCCATGAACACAGTCTAGGAGCGTGTCACGGAGTGGGTACACCATCTTTGGAGAGACCGGCGAGGGCCACTCCTTAGAGTGGGGGTGCTGACCGACATCCGTCCTTCGATTGGGACCCGGGTTTATAGGGTATGTAGTGCAATTATTCTACATGCGTGCACGTGTGTGAGAGTCAAGTTCTAGGTGTCAAAGGAAAAATAGAGATTTTTTTTTAAGTTTTTTTTTTGAAAGCAAGTAAAAGATTGACCGGACCAAAGTGGTTGCCTACGTTTCTCTGAATCTTCAGAAAAAGAAAGAGAGACTCAGGTCAACGTTGTTCGAGTTTGAAAAGATTTTTGAGAAGAGAAAGAGCACATAAGCACGTAGGAGCACATAGAAGAGAGGGATAGAAGTACTCACAGTGCTTGCATTACCAATTAATGGGTACAAAATAAACTAGGGAATGAGTACAGTAGTCATCCCTAATTTATTCATTTTTTATACTCCGCTGCAAAAGATGTTAGTGCAAAACAAAACATGTATATAATATAAATTATTTATTGCACATATGGGGACGGAGTAAAACAAGCAAAGAAAAGTTTTTTTTTTTTGAAGTCCAGGGACTGATCTGGAATTTCTGAAAATCTGGGACTGTTCTGGAATATTCTGAAAAACTGGGACTGTTTTTGGAATTTTCTGAAACCCAATGGCTGTTTGGTAGTGTTTAAAGTCCAGTGACCAGAATGTAATTCCTAAAGTTTTGGTGACCAATTTGATTTTTTTGAAAAACATATATATATATATTTTTTTAATCGGTCCCAGTTTTTTTGTTTTTTAAATGGTCTAATCATTACCTAATGATTATCCAATGATTGCACCTTATATTTTCCAAATCAAATTGTGTTTGGCGGCTAGAAAAGGGCGTGCCTCGTACGAGGCATCCGATGTCTCGTACGAGTCATCCCTTCCGAAGCCCAGATTCAAAACAAAACAGTCCGAAAATTTGCAGAAAAAAATCAGAAAAATCCATAGTTTTGCAGAAAATTAAAACGATTAAAAATACCTAATTTGCACGCAAGTCTAACTCACTTAAATTGTCCCCAGCAGAGTCGCCACTGTTTGCACCCGAGAAGATTCCCGCTCGCCTTTTTGATTTGAGAGTCGCCACCATGTTGTTGAACGGAACACGGACCGTGAGATTCTTGAGTTCGGGGGTTAAGTTATGGATTGGGAAGGTCAAGGAGCACCCAATCCACCCAATCTAGGATTGGTCTTGCTTAGGTGTTTTTAATCAAATAAAGAATAAACAATTTAAACAAATAAAGCCAATAATTAATTTCTTAATTATTGGAATGTCGGATCATGTGCTTCGAGACCATCTCCATGGATTGGAGAGGCTCTAGGCTGATCCTTTTGATGGGATTACACCACTCTAAACACAAAGAATGAGATGAGAAGTAGAGATTAAAATCGCAGGAGTTTACCTAAAGCGTTCTTGAGATTCCAATTGATGGTCTTGACTAAGGCCTTGAAGATCCAAGAGTTTTGTGATGACTTTGGCTTGAAAAGATGAGTTTTTGGTGGTGTTTTGGTGTGAGGGGAGAGGAAAAACGGGATTCTTTTGGGAGCGACTGATCCGAGAGTTGTTAACCTCTTTTTGGATGACTAGGAACCATTAACTAGCATTAGGAGTGAAAGACTCTTTATTTATAGGCTTAGATTGCTTAGGGACCAAGTAGAGAGGTTTAATTAGGTAAGGAATCAATAGGAAACCTCCAGGAAGCCTCATACTGATATGTTTCCCGGATTAGGAGGGTGATGGCCAAGAAAGAGATTGGGACGGAGAAGGAAAGTGGATTATTACCGCAGACAGAGGAGGTGTCTCGTATGAGACATTGATGTCTCGTACGAGGCATCCAGTGTTTTAGTATTGTTTTGTCCTTGTCTATAGTTCTGTTGTTCAGTTTAGCCCCTAACTAACGGAGTCAGTTAAAAACTTAACAAAACATGATGAAACTAACGAGTTTTCATCCAAACACAAAGGCGAGACACGAGAGTAGTGTAATCATAAATGTGAGTTCAAAGTGGGGTGTCTACAACATCACTTAATATGAAAGGGTGTAGTCCCTAAATGAAGTGTCTGTTTGTTTCCTATATAAAGGGTTCTTCATCAGCCCTAGAAACATACTTCATACATTCATTACTCTATCAATAATCTCTTCATAAAGTGTTAAAGAAGACAAGAGTAAAGGCACTATCATTTAGAAGAACTCTCTGTCCCTAACTTTCTTCATCATCTTTCTCCCTTAAAGACACCATCATGGATTCAACAGGTATACGCTTCCGCCTTCATCTCCTTCTCTAACTTATTCCAGAATTGAGTATTGCAATCATGGGATTAAGATTGTTCCAACAATTGGTATTAGAGTCCACTCATATTCTGGTCTAAGTTTGAGTTCTTTTGAAAGACTTAAAACGCTTTATTTTGATTCATTTTTCTGTTGAATCATCAAGTTTTTTGATGTTGTTTAGAGGCTCTATTCATTATAAGAGTACTGATATTCATCATCTAATAAAGTTTTAAGAAAAGGTTTGAAGTTTTGTTCAATGAACACAATGGTTTAAGCATGATTATCCCTACATAGCATAGTTATGTGTAATGCATAACTATGTGGATCTACTTGCTTGATTACATTGTATTAAAAACAAGATTATCCCTTAAAAGCAAGCCTATGCATTGTATAATATATGGACTTATGGATCTACTTGCTGTTCATTGTTTTAGGTAAAAAATTAGGAAAAGTGCAACAAATAAAGACTGAAACGGTGCTACCTGAGAACAGGTGGTCCGGCCGGGTACTTTGTGGTGTCCGTTCGGACCCCCAAGGGTTTTAAACCGGTGGCTTTAGTAAAGGCTTGGTCCGGGCGGGTATTAAGACAAGTCCGGTCGGACCTAAAGCCAAGATCCGGGCGGGGCTTTTATGTAGTCCGGTCGGACCTCTATATGATCCGGTCGGGTATGAGTCTTTGCCCGGTCAGATCAATAGGAAATGGTGCGGCAGGGTGTGAGGTTTGGTCCGGCCGGACCCTAAGCAATTTCCTGGTCCGGGCATGTACTGTTCAGCAAGTTTTTGTTTATTAATTTTGCACGATTTTGTTCCTGTAGACACCCCGCCTTGGACCGCTCACCCCGATTGCACATTTGATCTTGTGTTTCTCCCCATTTTAAGTGTTTCTCGTTAGTTTCTGTCACTTCCGTTAAGTTCCTGACTGACTTCGTTAAGTCCAGGGACTAAACTGAATAACAGGGCTGACTTTCTAGTCCATTCTGTCAAAATTGCCTTCTCTGTGTCGCGCGCCTCCGACAGGAGGATCCAGACGCGCGTGCGTCCCTCCCCCAAAGCAGGAAGCGCGCGCCTCTGGGCGTCGGTTACAGATTTCTGGCCAGGATTCTCTCCCTTGCTCAATTTACAGGATTTTGCCCGGGAAAGATTTCTTGGTGACTGAGTTTTGGCACCAAAAACATCTCTATTTCACCTATAAACCCCCCCCCCCTTTTACCTCCATTTTCAAGGACCGGGACCTTGGACCTTTGGCTCTCAATCTCACACTTTCAATAAGAAGCCAAATTTCTTACTTTCAAAGGATTTTCCAAAGGATTTCTCCAAGTAATTCAACAAGAAGTGTTTGAAGTCTCTTGAAGTCTAGGTAAAGCTCTTTCTTTCCCCTTCTCAACTTCATCTCTTTTCTCTTTCTTTTCGTTTTATCAAAGTGAAATCACCCAAATCATTTTGGGACATGACTCTAGTGATCACCTCATCTCATTGAGGTCGGTTAAGGAGTTATCTCCTACATTCCAAACTCTATTTTAAACCCCTTTTTATGATTTAAAGAAGAAAAAGAAGAACGTTTATTATTCATGTAAATTTTGATCAAGCAAGACCAACTTTAGTTGGGCGAGATGGGTGTTTCGGTATTTCCCATCTCGTAATCTAACCCCCGAACCTCAAAACAAAGAATCTCTATTTTCGTAATCAAATTTAGGCTATTATCAATAGGTTTTTCTTATGTTCCTCAAAACATAGGTGGCGACTCTAAAACAAGTTAGACATCCTAGGATAATTCACGCGCTCTAGCCAAGCCGTGGTCCCCCGGGGTATCTACAGTGGCGACTCCGCTGGGGAGATTTGAGGGTTAAACTTGCATTCTGATCAAAATCTACATCTTTTCTGGGCATTCTGATTCCTGATGGGGGAGGCGCGCGCTTCTGGCCTCTTCAGCCTATGGCGCGCGCATCCCGCATCAAGGACCAGAATCGCCCGCTTCTTCATGTTCTTCATCTTTTTCTTCTACTATTCTCCACTAATCATTTCTGCAGGGGTTACAACATGCACATAGGACCAGGGCAATCCCCTGAGTCCAAAACCTGACAATCTGACAGGTGTGCCCAGAAGCGCGCGCCTCCTAGTAGCATTGCGCCACGCGCGCACATCCCGTATCAACACTCAGAGGCGCACGCTTCTGGGTTGGTTCCCAGAACAGAAACAGGTTTCAATGACTGAGCAGAACAGTGGGGTGTGGGCACAGTTGCCTGCATCAGAACAGAATTGAGCCCTCGGACTGTTTTAATTTTGTATTTTATTTTACCGGTCACACGGGTGATTCGGGAGTTGTAATTTATGTGCTTATGTGTTTTTTTTTTATCTTTCTTTTCAAAAAAAAAAATATAAAAAAATATTTTGTCACTTGTTAGACCTCACACTACATGCACATATTCCTATGAACTGCTCACTATCGAGTCGCACAAGTTTAACCCCAAACCCGTCGAGGCCCGTCCTAGAAAGTTTCAAGCTCCACCCGACCTTGACTCTTTCGAAGCGGTCAACCTCAGCCCGTGGCGTAGTTCAAGACTACATGCCGGGGGTGACCTTTGAGCCTCATATTCAAGCCGAGCACAAGCCACACAATTCTAGTTAGGGTCTAACACTCCGTGACTCAAGTCGGTTTCCATGTACCGAGATTTCCCTAAACTAATGTCTTCAAATCATACATGCCAACTTGTTGAAACAGACGCAATAAAAATCCGTCCCCAAAAGTGGTTATTTTGGACGAAAATAAAAATCCATCCCCGCATGTATGATTTACTACATTAATTTAGTTTAATCCCGATACATGTAGGATTCACAAACGCGATGGAATCCGATGAGTATATGGGACCGCGAGATGGTCTATATACTAGTGTGAAGATTCCATTATTTTCTTAGAAACCCCAAAAGGGATCCATTCCCTCCGACTTATAAAAAAAAAAAAAAAAAAAAAAAAAAAAAGAGTCTTTTCTTATGTGGTTCGAGTCGTGTGCCCAACTGTGTGTTCTAAGCCTCTTCATGGACCGCAAGTGTTACTCAAGACTGACAAGGGCCTCTTCTGCAATATAGGTTCAATTGGTACTTACAGAGTCTACCGGGATTCGGCAAATCGGTTAGTCCGTGAAGAGATCACTCCAACAGCTCCTACATCAACCATGACCGGCAGCAACAACACCATGTCTCTCGAACAGCTTTCAACCATGGTCCAACTCCTCCAAGAGCAAGTCTCCACCCTTAATAAGGAGGCACAAAGCAAAGACGACATTTGGCAATCCCACCTCGACAGCCAAAGGGAGGCCCACGAGGCCGAGATGGAGCTAATGAAAGAAAAGCTCACTAATCTTGCCAAGGGGAAGAGCAAGAATAACGATGATGAATCCGAGTGGATCGAGGGTTTGTTCAAAAGTCCTTATGTCAACACACGCACCAAGAAAATGGGAGAGCCGAGTTCCGAGAGCAATGAGCCCAAAATGGTGGATTCTATCATGGCCTACATCGACCAAAAATTCAATGGGCTCAACATGGGGAAAGGCTCCGACACAAGCCTTTATCAATCATCCATCCTCATGAGTACTATGGCATCTCTTCCTGATAAGTTCAAGATGCCCGACATAAGCAAATTCAAGGGTAACTCTTGTTCTATGGCTCACATTGAGACTTATATTTGGGCAATGGTTCCGAAGAAGGTCTCCCCCAAGGTAATGGCTCAATGCTTTCCTCTCACTCTCGAGGGGGCGGCAAAAGATTGGTATGCTACGCTCCCGCTCACTGTCCATCTTGATTGGGACTCCGCCATGCTTGCCTTCAAGAACCAATACCAAGGCAACACCACTCACCGGCCCACAAGGAAAGAGCTAGAGAACACTACTCAACGAGACCACGAGTCCTTCATCGACTTCACAAGGAGATGGAATGATAAACTCTCCGAGATTGTGGAAAGGCCAAATACCAAGGAGCAAATGGACATCTTTCTCAAATGTCTCAAAATTGATCTCCGCACCCACCTAAGTGGGGCTTGCTATGCGGATTTCTCCCAAATGTATGAGGCGGGGGTCCGAATGGACGAATTGCTCAAAGAAGTGAAGAAAAGTGCTCCTAGCTACCGCTACAAGGCCGCTTCCAACTCCACAAAAGAGGCCTCGGTCAATGCCGTCGCTATCGATAAGGGGAATTACAAAAAGGTTCCTCCACCCCAAGGGAAGAAGTCTCGAAATGACCGTGTCTACACGCCTCTCCAAGGCATGACTCAAACCGAAGTGTTCGAATTCCTCAAGGCAAAAGGTCAAGTCACACCCGTACAAGGGTACCAACCCAAGACGGTCCACCCCAATCATGCTCACCACAAATATTGTGGCTACCACCAATATAGTGGCCACACCACCGAGGATTGCTTCGTTCTCCGCAATATCATTCAAGATCTCATAGACAAGAAAGAATTTGTAGTGACTAATGGCGAACATGTCAATGTAATAGAGATAGGAGAGCTCGAGGGGACCACCCATTCAATACCAATTGTGAATGGGGGCCCCAATGTTATGAATAAACTTGACAATTCTTGTTATGTTGTAACTTACGATGAGGTAATGAGGGAGGTACTAGAGAATAGGAAAAAGAAGCAAGATGGGAACGTCAACATGCTAACTCGATCCGGTCGAGTCATAGCAAGCAACCCTTCCACTTCCGCACCAAGCTCCTCTTCTCAAAGGCCGCAAGCTCGCGACACTCCCGAAGATCCTCTACTTGTCCAACTCAAGAAAACTCAAGCCAACATCTCTATTTGGGACCTCATTGCATCCTCAAAGAAACACCGAGATCTTGTCATCCGCAATCTCGATGATACATCAGTTTCTCCTGATACTACTCCCGAGGACCTCACAGCAATGATCGGTCACATTCATTTTGGCAACGTCATCACCTTTGCCGATATGGACCTTCCACCATTTGGTTCCGACCACAACGAGGCTATTTACCTCAAGGTACGAGCAAGGGGGAGGCCCATCTCAAGAGTCTTAGTGGACGGTGGTTCCGCACTCAACCTCATGCCTAGCAGAATCATGGGCATACTGGGGCTTAAAGATTCCGATTTGAAGCCTTCTACTCAAGTAATCCGAGGTTATGACAGCACCGCCCGTACAGTCATGGGCATGATCGAAATAGACATTGAGTTTGGGAGCATGGTCATGTCCGTTCCATTCCAAGTGCTTGACATCCCGGCCTCATTCAACTTACTTTTGGGTCGACCATGGATTCACAGTTCTAATGTCGTCCCGTAAACTCTCCATCAATGTGTCAAGATCCGAAATGGTGATGAAACAGTGACCGTCATGGCCGAAAATGTCACTATCCACAGAAAAGGTGAGCCCGTCCACCAAGTTCAGCATGGTCTACCAGACTCCACTCTCTCCGGCGTCTCAATCAACGCCATTGACAAAGAAGGGGGAAATGGATCATGGACCCCCAGCAATCACAAAGTCCTCCGCATGATGAGGAATACGAACTACTTCCCTGGTTTAGGCCTAGGGAAATATCAACAAGGAATCCTACATCCTGTGCAAATCCCATTTGTCAAGAACACATTCGGTTTGGGGTACGAGCCTTCCATAGAAGACTTGAAGCAAGAGCAAGCAATCAAGAATGAAAAGGCCAGAGCTCGTAAAGAAGACCGTCATTATGAGGTCCCTAATCTAAGGCCTTACCGCAAGACGTTGAATGGCTATTTTGTCTGCCAAGGGGAAGACGTTCCATACATGATCTTTCCCGAGCCATGGGTTAACAATAAGGGTGTCAAAAAGCCCGGTCTCGAAATCTTCTCCGATTGTGAGATCCAGAAATCCGAAAGGGAACCAACTCCCATGTCGCCCCGTGAATGGTGGGGAAGGAAGGTGACTATATTGTCCGAGATAGAAATCATCGTGGGGGAAGAACTGACAGATTTAGCCTCCATGTTCGAAGAGCTTGCCATAATGAATGAATGCCAAGTCAACACCATCCATGGCACCGTCACCATGAACGAGACTATCAGTGCGATCCCGCCAAGTTCCGAGCCGATCAACAATTGGTATTCTACGAAAGGGCCCGTGGTATCCGAAGAATTCTTAGTCCAAGAAATGGGTTGCATACCCCGCACAGCAACAAAGGAAGAGCGGCTCACACTTATTTTCGAGTCCGAGAGTGTCTCTAATACCCTCACCCAAGAGGATTTGGAGGCCATATCCGAGCGTGTGTTTCCTTTCTTTGCTAATGAAAAATTTGATATTTCTGAGTACCCTGAGATTGCAAATATCATAAATGATGAATTAACTAATAATGAACTTAATGAACAAGTTAATAACGATTCAAATTATGATGAAATAGACCACGAAAACACAACATACTTAAATGAACTTGCTCAACAGGTCCGTATTCGTGGTGAAAATGGTCCAGAGGCTGACGAAGAATTGCATGTTGTTAATCTGGGTACCGAAGAAGAGCCAAGAGAAACTAAGATCGGAAGCTTCTTCAAGGGGGACGACAGAGACAGATTGACTGCACTACTACGGGAGTTCGTGGATTTGTTCGCATGGTCATATAAAGACATGCCGAGTTTGGACAGAAAGGTAGCGGAGCAAAAAAATCCGATCAAAGAAGATGCTAAGCCAGTAAAGCAGAAGCTCAGAAAGATCAAGCCAGAATGGTCTCTGCAAGTCAAAGAAGAGATCGAGAAGCTCCTCAGTGTGGGTTTCATCAAGGTCATCGAGTATCCGACATGGTTAGCCAACATCGTGACAGTCAGAAAGGCGAACGGCAAGGTTCGAGTTTGTGTAGACTTCTGGGATTTGAACAAAGCTTCCCCAAAAGATGATTTTCCACTCCCTAATATCGACATACTGGTCGACTCCACTGCTGCCTACGAGGTTCGCTCATTCATGGATGGGTTCGCTGGGTACAATCAGATTCTCATGGCCGAGGAAGATCAACATAAGACAGCCTTCACAACACCGTGGGGTACCTTTTGCTACACAGTCATGCCATTCGGGTTAAGAAACGCTGGGGCTTCCTACCAAAGAGCCGTGACAGACTTGTTCCACGATATGATTCACAAAGAAATCGAGGTCTATGTGGACGACATGATCATTCACTCCAAAGGGACTGATGGTCAACATTTAATCGATCTCCGCAAGTTCTTCGAAAGGCTTCGTCAACACAAGATGAGGCTCAACCCTGCAAAGTGCACATTCGGGGTTATCCGAGGCAAAGTCCTTGGTTATATGGTCACTGAAAGGGGAATTGAAGTAGACCCCTCCAAAATCAAGGCAATCATTGACATGCCTCCTCCAAAGACGCAGAAAGAGATCAAAGGTTTCATGGGCAGACTGCAATACATCAGTCGGTTTATGCACCAACTCACTTCCATGTGCGAGCCAATCTTCAAGCTACTCAAGAAGAATGTGGCTCTAGAATGGACCGACGCGTGCCAAGTAGCCTTCGACCAAGTGAAGCATTACTTGACGTGCCCTCCTGTTCTAGTTCCGCCGCACAAGGAGAAGCCTCTTTTGCTCTATCTCACTGTCAATGATGAAGCCCTAGGGGCTATGTTAGCACAAGAGCAACGAGAATCCACAAAGGAGAATGCCATTTATTTTGTCAGTCGCCGATTCCAAGGAGGCGAAAAGAACTACTCTGTCTTAGAGAAGTCATGTGCAGCATTGGTTTGGGTCACTCAAAAGCTCAAACACTACATGGAAGATTTTCCGATCAAGCTAGTAGCAAAGGTGGACCCACTCCGCAACATCTTCGAGAAGCCTTTCATGTCAACAAGAATAGCCAAATGGTACTTCATGCTCGCCGGCTATGATATCACTTACGTCACACTAAAATCCGTCAGGGGGAAAGTGTTCAGTGACCAGCTTGCCGAATTCCCGTGTGACGAAGTGAAGGGGTCCCCGACGAGCATTTAATTTGTACTGCAACCGAGGAAAATAAGTGGCAACTTTTTTTCGATGGCGCCGCCAATAAACACGGTTTTGGTATAGGAGTATTGCTTGTCGATCCAAAAGACATCTACACTCCCATTGCCATCCGTCTGGAATTCGAAGCTACCAACAACATTGCCGAGTACGAAGCATGCATAGCAGGGCTCGAAGCAGCTCTCGAAAGAAACGTCACGGAACTAGAAGTATTTGGCGACTCTTTGCTCCTTATCAATCAGCAATCGGGTAAATGGCGAATCCAAGACCCGACCCCCCAACAGTATGGTCAGCACCTTGAAGAATTGGTTGAACAATTCCAAGAGATCACTTTCAACTACCTGCCAAGGGATAAAAATCGCTTCGCCGATGCACTGGCCACTATAGCTTCATTAGTCGAAATGCCCAAAGGGAAAATGGTGAAGCCTTTCAAAATTGCCCGAAGGAACAGTCCGGCATACTGCATGAGTATCGAGATCGACGAGGTTCAAACAAACTCCCCGTGGTATTCGGATATCATGAATTTCCTCAAAGATGGTATTTATCCCGAGAATAGAAATAAGAAGTCTCAAGCGGCTCTGCAAAGGCTAGCCTCTCGGTACGTACTGATTGGAGACCGAGTCTACAAAAGGCACCCCGACGGGATCAATCTCTTATGCGCCAATGAGGCCGAAGCTCAAGAGATAATCTGTGAAGTGCACGAAGGAGAGTGTGGACCCCACATGAATGGGTTTATGCTAGTCAAGAAGATACTCCACATTGGTTACTATTGGAGCACTATGGAACGAGACTGTATCGAGAAAGTCAAAAGATGTGCCAAATGCCAATTCCATGCTAATCTGCAGCATGCTCCACCCTCGCAACTTTACAACATGGTCACACCTTGGCCTTTCTCTTGTTGGGGGATAGACATCATCGGTAAAGTCCATCCTGCCAGAAGCAATGGGCAGTCATTCGTCCTAGTGGCCGTCGATTACTTCACAAAGTGGGTCGAAGCACAAGCCTATCGGACCCTCAACGCCAAGAAAGTGGCCGAATTTGTAAAGATTAACATCATGTGACGATACGGCGTGCCTCATGAAATCATTTCTGACAACGGCTCTCACTTTGAGAAGGAAATGGATGCACTTTTGGTAGAATACAAGATCACCAAACACAAGTCATCTCCTTACCGTCCCCAAGCAAATGGTGCGGTTGAAGCAGCAAATAATACCATCGAGACCATCGTCAAGAAAATGGCCTCAACGGGAAGGGATTGGCCCGAGAAGCTACCATTGGCATTGTGGGGCTACCGCACATCAATACGGTCAGCAACAGGAGAAACTCCTTATGCGTTAGTCTATGGTTCTGAAGCCATACTCCCAATCGAACTTGAAGTCCTATCTCTACGGGTCCTCCTCGAGAATCAAGTCAACGAGGTCGACTGGATGCAAAGTCGATATGAACAGCTAGCCTTACTCGATGAGAAAAGGCTAAGAGCACTCGAACAAACAAGGGCGTATCAGCAGAGGATGGCAAAAGCTTTCAACAAAAAGGTAAAGCCTCGAAACATCAATGTGGGAGATTTGGTCTTAAGACAACATCCTACTAATGCCATGAATCCCCTGGGGAAATGGGGACCCCGATGGATCGGTCCGTACGTGGTCAAGAAGATACTAAGCGGCGGTGCAGTCCGACTCGTGGATTTAGATGGTGACCAGCTGCCAAAGGAGGTCAACCTCGACAAGTTCAAGAGGTTCTATGCTTAATAAACAAAGACCATAAAAAAAAAAAAAATCGCTCGCTAGGTTGAAAACCCGCAAGGGCGGCCTAGGCAAAAATTAGAGCACGTGCAAAAAAGAAGCCCGCTAGATTGAAAACCCGAAAGGGCGGTCTAGGCAAAAAACAGGTGCACACAAAAAAAATTAAAAAAAATGGTCTTTGTTTGTTTGAACTACGAAGACCTGAGCCTCCCAACTGGAGGAACGTAGGCAACCTTCGGGTGCGGTCTAAAACATATCAAAAATACCCAATTCACTTCAAATAACAAAATGCAATTTTTATTCATTCAATGAATTATTCGAGCCATTACAACGGATTTATTGAGCAACAAAAGACATCAAAACATTAAATCCTAAAACAAAGTGGTCTAATTTAATTGCAATCTCTTAGGGTACTAAGAAAAGTCCAATTTTCTCTTAGCCTTCAAAGGACCACCCGATCGTCTCTCAATCCTTTTCTTCTTGGATAACAGAGGAGCACTAATACGCACCGAAACCTTCTGTGTTGCGGCATGTCTCTTGGCATAAAAGTCATCCAAAGGAGTACCGAAAGGATCAGCAAGAATGTTACTCGAATCAGCAGCAGCCTCCCTATATCTCAAAGCGCTGCTAGGCTCAAAACCCTTTCCCAACAACTCGGCACGAAGCACATCGACCCAAGTGATGCCACGGTAAAGGGTGCCAAACAAATAATCCAAGTAACTCTCGGGAAGGAAGACACTCCCCCGATGCAGAGGAGCAAAAGCCCAACGGTTGCGATCATCTCCCCAAGCCGACTGAAGCTCACTCGAGAAGTCCGGACCCATGTAAGCAACTGGACGAAGCATTCCGTCCCTCGGAAAAGGGATTATCTGTTGGCGACCAAACTGCCGCAGAACCCGCTCTGGCTGGTAAAATGAAGAATCTCTCAAGCTGGGTACAACCACGTGCTGAAAACCAAGAGTCCATTCCACAAAAGGACGAAGACTCCAAGAAGGAGGGCACCACTCAATATCGACGGTTACCCGAGAAGCAAAGAATTTCTTCCAACCATCTTCAGATAAATCCCGGATCAATAACTTCCTCCTATGAACAGCAAAAGGAGACAAATCACCATTCGGGGAATAAATCTTGAAGTGTTCTCGGAGCCATATGGTCAAAAGCAAAGGGATTCCCCGACACATCATGTCAGTCCTATGTAACTCATCAAGGCCGTGCAACGTCTCCCCTACAATAAGAGGGATTATAATAAATTGTTGCTCCTTGGCTTGCAAAATAATCTCAGCCAACTACACATCCGCAGTCCCGAAAGGTGTAACAAACAGTACTTCACTAAAGAGACAAGCGGCCATGGCATTTCTTTTGAAAGATTGAACCACCGGATCCTCCGAGTGTAAACTGAAGAACATCGGCAACTCAGTTATGTCAATCACAGTACCGTGCAACATCTTCCTCACGTCCTCAACAGGGAGATTCAGTGACTCAACCCAAGAGTCAATGGCACCACGGTGATATTTAGGGACGGCAATCCGACCGGCCAAAGGCATACCAAGGATGGCCCCGAAATCATCAACAGTCGGTACCATTTCATTAGCTGAAAAGTTGAAGGTATGGCTGTCGCAATCCCAGAAAGCCGTGGCAGCTCTCAACAAATCCCAATCTGGCTTCAACGTCTGCAAGGTGAAAAGAATTCGGAACCCAAAGTCTTTAATGAAGGCCTTCTTGGGATGGGTCTTGAAAGAATACACAAAAGTGCCCAAGTCCTTTTCATACCCACTAACAACCTTGGCATCAAGAGCAAAAGAATTGGAAGCCATGGAAAATGTTGATCACAAGCAAAGTTAATCAATAATATGAGGTTCAAAAATGGCAGAAAGGAGCTGTGAGAATCAAGGGGTCGAACAGAAGATGATATTATAGCTGTTGGGGATTCTTTTGGCCAGCAAATGTCAAGCCCGGAATTCTGCCTCCCAGACGCGCGCGCCACCCGCCAGCGGTCTGAAATCCGCGCGCGTCCCAAGCCTACAGAGGAAAGCGCGCGCCTCCCAAGTCTATATCACTTCAGAAAAGGCCTTGTCAGAGATCTCCAGCCTAAATCAAGACACAGCCCCTGTCCTCGGACACCCAGTTGGGCACACCTTCTTCTGGTCCGCCCTTAAGGCATGTCAAAGATTGAAAGTAGGATAGAAACTCCCACTCAAAAGTAGGCTATCCTTCCCCACAGATTCCGAACTCCCTAAGTTCCGTCACGAGTGTGTAAGGATCCCGTCCTCGGGGCAAAACAAGCAAGGTTCGCACGAGGACAAAATGCCAAACACGGGAACCGGTCAAATTTAACAGAGTCGCCACATTTTGTTAATTCTAAACCCAACAAAATGACAAAGGTTTGAGTTCAAAGGTTCGGAGGTCAGGTTACAACTTGGGAGGAGTTTTTACGTCCTCTCAAGTTGCCTCGGACAAAGCCGAGACTCCCTAAGTTAGTTAAAATGTGCATATGTGTGTGTGTGTGTATTTAACGAAAAAATTCTGTCGTTGATTTTATTTGAGAAAACTCGGCTGAAAAGGGGGCCTTGAGTGATAAGATAAAGGTCAGAGGGCAAAATAGACAATTTTGCCCTCCTACCTAAAGTAGCCGTACGGCTGGAGGAGGCAATTCTGGGGTTTTACAGTTTGCTCAAGAACAGTCCAGTTCAGAACAGAAACAGGGCATTCTGTCTGAAGCTGGACAAACTGTTTTCGATCCCAGTTTGCAAGAAATCATTTTACAAGTTTTATAACATCATTCTTATGCTAAATGATCATCACTTAGTCCCCCAAAACAAGTATTTGGGTGTGATCATGAGCAATCATAGGAGAAAATCAAGAAAGTTGATGAATGTCCCCTTTGGACCAAAGTTGGTCATTTGGTGAGTAAAGATTGGAACTTTATCACCAAGATGACATTTTATGACTTAATATCCTTCCAAGAGTCAAAATTACACATAAAGATTGAATCTTTATGACCCAAAAGTGGGATTTTGAGGCTAAACCAAAGAGGAAAATGATGAACACTAAGGTTTCATCATCCTCATGATTATCATGACCAAACAAGCATAACATTTAAATGAATAAGGAATATAAATGACAATCAACAAGTCTATGAGTGTCTAGGTTTAGAACCTCTTCCATACAAGGTATGAAGGGCACCTTTGAACTTCTCATAGCTTGGACAAGGTAGTAATGTAATAGATAGATATATAGTGCTTGATAATGGACAAGTCTTGCAAGAAACAAAAGGTGCTTGAAATGGACAAGTCTTTGCATGAATGAAGAATAAATACATGTATAACCAAGATATAAGAAAGAAAATAGGAGTAAGATGAAGAGAAAGGAGGGGGGAGGTGGCTTTACCTATGATGGTTATGGCCAATCTTCCTTTTTTCTCTCCTTTTTTGGTTTGTGATCACTCTCACTCTTACTCTGTGGTAATTCCAGCAGAGTGACCTCTCTAATGTGTATTTCTCCCCCCTCCGAAATGAGCAGCAAGGGGTTCTATTTATAGGGACTGAGGGTGCCTAAACCAGCCGTACGGCTAGGCCCCTCTAGTCCCCAAAGCATCTGTACGGCTCAGCCTGGCGAGCTTCCGGATTTTTCCAATTTTATACCAGAGTAGTCCTGGAATTTATAGTTTATCCTTGGGAGGTCCTGGCCTATTAGCTTATCCCTGAAACGGTGCTAAGGCTACCTCTAAGATAGACCGGTTTCAGATTGGGGTACTTACAGAGCCCCTCGGCAACGTCGCTTCGAAGGAGCGGGGTTGTCGATAGAAATAAGCATCCCAATCTGACGGGACGACGGCTTTAACCGATTTTGGTTGCATGGCTGGACCTAGTGGTATAGGATTCCTATGTATCCCGTTCGCGGGGAATCAAGCCTAACGTAGTTCAGGGTGAGAGATTTAAGGCTACTCAAACCTATAGGCGACCGTCGAGGTCGGGTGGGGAACTCGGGCATGACACTCATTCGGTCAGAGGCGAAGGTTCGGGCGTGACACTCATTCGGTCAGAGGCGAAGGCATTTGGGCATGACACCAAGGGGTCAGAGGCTAAGGCATTTGGGCATGACACCAAGGGGTCAGAGGCTAAGGCATGGTCAACTTGGCTCTATGGGAGAGAGTTGACTTGCTGGGGATATGGTCAACTTGACTCACACGGGACAGATTTTTACTGGGCTTACGTCGGGGACGGCCATGACAAATTTTTAACTGGGCTTACGTCAGGGACGGCCATGACAGGGCTTACGTCAGGGATGGCCAATTTCGACAAATTTTTAACTGGGCTTACGTCAGGGACGGCCATGACAAAGGCTCTAGCCTATAATGACTATTCTAAGTCATAACTAATGGGCTTACGTCGGGGACGGCCATGACAAATTTTTAACTGGGCTTACGTCAGGGACGGCCATATTTAATTTCACAAAGCTGGGCTTACGTCGCTAGGACTGCCTGATTTTTGTCTCAGAGGGTCGCTCGGGGGACTTAAATTTTATCTCAAAAGGGTCGCTCGGGGGACCTATACTTTTCTCAAAATGGTCACTCGGGGGACCTAAACTTTTATCAAGATGGTCACTCGGGGGACCTAAACTTGTCTCAAAATGGTCACTCGGGGGACCTAGACTTTTCTCAAAATGGTCACTCGGGGGACCTAAACTTTTCTCAAAATGGTCACTCGGGGGACCTAAACTTTTCTCAAAATGGGTCACTCGGGGGACCTAGACTTGTCTCAAAATGGTCACTCGGGGGACCTAAACTTTTCTCAAAATGGTCACTCGGGGGACCTAAACTTTTCTCAAAATGGTCACTCGGGGGACCTAAACTTTTCTCAGAAGGGGCTTGACTCTTACTTGGTCAACCGGGTCAACATGGGCTTACGTCTAGGACGGCCATAATTTATTTCTCAAAGCTGGGCTTACGTCGCTAGGACTGCCGGATTTTCGTCTTCGGGAACCTAAATTTTCTAGGTTCAATTCAAGTTGCATGAGCCAAGGAGGGCATTTTTCGGTTACATTTATGACATTGGTTAGGAAGGGGCTTTAAATGGGTTGGACCACAAAGCTAACTCTCAACAAGAAATCATCAATTCTGACAGGGCTAAAGTAGCCCTACGGCTCGAGAAGGAAGTACTCCTTTTTCATTCAATTTTGTTCCAGGCCTGGTCATCTATTTAAGTGCCAGAGTCCTGAGTTCATCAATCAGTTCGTCTTTCTTCGTTTCGAGAGCTCCTTCTTCCATGGAACCCTTTCTCATGGAGAAACCAAAATTGTCCAAAATTCATCAAGAATGTTTCGAGGGTAACCTTAGGCTTTGGATGCGGTCCCACATGAGGAATCACAAGGGAACTTTCCAATCCATGTTTGGACTTCAATCCCTTTGGTCTCTCAAGGAATTCATTCCGGATCTTGAGCTATTGAGGGCCGATGCGTCCTTTTGGGATGTTAGGAGGCATGTTTATTGTTTCTCCTACAACGACATCACTCCTACTCATGAGGATTTCAAGGCTTTGGTGGGTGGCGTGGACACGGAGGTCATAGCTCTTCCTTCGGTTGATGACACCATGTGTGTTGAGAGGTTGGTTTCTCTTCTTGGTATTTCTTTGGAAGAGGCCCAATGCATGGTCCTTGATCACACTTTTATTGATATTTCGGATGTCCCTGAGAAGTTCATGGATCGCACGGATGAGGCTTCTTGGAATGCCTTTAGTTTATGCGTCCTTGCCTTTTTCTACATGGTCAGTTCCAAGGGCACCTGCCATCGGGTTTTATTGAGTGTCCTCGAGGAGTGCCGAGCGGGGAAGGATATAGTCCCCTTGATCTTGGGCGAGACCCTTCACGGTATGGACCGCTTGGCTTTGGGGAATGGTTTCATGCGCAGCGGTAGCCCTGCCTTGCTTACTTTGTGGTTGAGGGAGAGGTTGATGGCCATTCCGAAGGCTCCTATCTCTCACAATCCTTGGTCTTACTCTTTGAGAGGCATTATCTTGGACCTAGTTCAGAGTGATTGGGAGGCTTACATGGCTCGCCTCACGACTGCCGAGATACGCTGGCTAGTTCCCCATTGGCGTATTGGCTCGGTGCGGGAGTATCAAGATAATTCCCCCTTTGTTCGGGTGGCAGGGCTCTTGGGTTCATCTCATTATATCCCTTCTTTGGTCCGTCGTCATTTTGGGTTACCGCAGACTCCACTGTTGGAGTGGTCGGGTGTCAACCCGGAGCACTTAAGGCTTTCATCTCTGTCTATGTGGGATTCCTCCACCGTCTCATTTTTGTCCCGGTCGTGGACTTATTCCCTCTTTCCAGCTCGGGCACTTCTTGGGCGAGCTGCTAGCATGGTTTTGACCACGGTGTACTTGGACTGGTATGAACAGACCATGGGACAGACTCAGAGGCTCATTGAGGAGAGGCGTGAGGCCATTCTTGGTGAGACTTATGGTCCTAGCAGGATTCTAAGGGAGACCGAAGCTGTGGCGAGTGGCCATAACATTACTGGAGACGTTGTTGAGGACTATAGAGTTTTGGCAGACAGGAGGATGGCCGCGATGCCTAAGGCGGGGGCACGAATGGAGGATCTTCGGGCTCGGGCTGCCGCCAATGCGGCTTTGAGGGCGACCGGGCTCGTAGATGATGCTGGAAGAGCCTCTGATCATGGAAAAGGGGGAATTGACCTCTTTGAGGTGAAGAAAAAGAAGACCCGGAGAAGTCTAAAGAAGAAGTGGAGGGACGAAGGACAGTGATTTCCATGTATCCACCCATTGCCATTGCAGACACATTAGTTTATCTTAGGTGTTTTAATTATGTCTTAAGCATGTTAGTTGGGTCGAGAGTAGACTGTGCTTGAACTCATCAAAGAAGTGTTTTAACTGTAATGAAAATGGTTACTTATGAAGCCAATTTGAATTCTCATGGAGCTCTTGCTCAAATCCAAATTTGATTTTTATTTATATTTTAGACCGGACCAAAGATTGGCTGCCTACGTTCCCCTTTTACAAATGAAAATCTAAGGGGCTCAGGTCATCGTAGTTCATTTCTTCCACAAATTTTTAGGATGCGACCCTGTTTTTTCTCTAGACCGCCCGAATGGGTTTTCAATCTAGGTGGGTATATTCTTTTAGCACCCCTTTTTTTTTTTTAAACAAAGTAACGACGGAGCTTATCACCATTGACTGGGTGCATAAAGGGGTTGCTGTCCAAGTCTGCGAGCCTCATTGCGCCCCCTGAAAAGACTTCTTGCACCACAAAGGGACCAATCCACACGGGTTCCCATTTTCCATCGGGATTAGACCTCCCCGGGGGTTTTTCCTTAAGGACTAAATCTCCTGCCCGAATCTCTCGGGGCTTTACCTTCTTATCAAAAGCTCGCTCCATTCTTCCTTGGTAGGCACGGATGTATTCCATGGCGCTCAGGCGACGTTCGTCCAACAAGGCCAGCTCATCATGTCGGCTTCGAAGCCAATCGACCTCGTGGATCTTATTTTCCAACAAAATTCTTAGTGACGGTACTTCCAATTCTGCGGGGAGCATGGCTTCCATTCCATACGTCAAAGCAAAAGGAGTTTCTCCTGTGGCTGTTCTGACCGAAGTTCGGTAGCCCCACAAAGCTAGGTATAGCTTTTCGGGCCAATCTCTTCCCCGTGTTGCCATCTTTCTAATGATCCTCTCAAGCGTTTTATTGGCGGCTTCTACCGCGCCATTGGTCTGGGGTCTGCATGGGGAGGACTTGTGACGAGTAACTCAGAATTCTCCCAATAATCGATCGCATTCACCCTCGAAGTGCGAGCCATTGTCGGTAATGACCTCGTTCGGGACTCCATACCGGCACATGATATTCTCTTTGATAAATCCCGCCACCTTCTTGGAGGTGAGGACCTGGTATGACTTAGCCTCTACCCACTTTGTGAAGTAATCCACGGCTACCAAAACAAACTCGTGACCATTACTACCAGACGGGGAGATTTTCCCGATAACATCTATGCCCCATGTTGAGAAGGGCCATGGTGTAGTCATGCAGTAGAGATGATGAGGCGGTAGGTGGTTGAGGTTGGAGAAACGCTGACATTTATCACACCTCCTTACGAATTGCATGCAATTTGTTTCCATTGAGATCCAGAAGTAACCCATCCGCAGAATGGTTTGCATTAATGCCCTTGCGTTCATATGAGGACCACACACTCCACCATGAACTTCTTGCATTAGTTCTTTTGCCCTTTCCTCGCTTATGCACCTAAGGAGGAGGCCCTGATGGCGTTTTTTGTATAGGATGTCCCCCAGGATGACGTAGTTGGATGCCAACCGCTTGAGTGCCGTCATACCTTTGGCTTTGATCCCGTGCAAATACTCTCCCTTTTCATTCATGAAGGAAGCTTCTCCTTCTTTGAGGAATTGGTAAATCTGGTTGTACCATGGCTCCTTTAGCTCTTCCAGGATTGCTCTGATTTCGAAGCAGTATGCTGGGCTTTTCTTTCTCCCGACCCGGAATGGTTTTATCAATTCTCCCTTGGGGATTTCTACCAATGAAGCCAAAGTTGCCAGGGCGTCGGTGAAACGGTTCCGGTCCCTCGGCAGGTAATGGAAGCTGACCTCTTGGAATTGTGCTATGAGCTCTTCCATATAGGCATGATATTTTCGCAAACCGGGATCCAATGTTTTCCATTTGTTCGAGACTTGGTTGATAATCAAGGCCGAATCACCGTATACTTCCAGCTCCTTAACATTCCTTTCCAGAGCTGCCTCCAAACCGGCTGTGCATGCCTCATATTCTGCGGCATTGTTGGTGACATCAAAGTTCAATTTGATTGCGATGGGGGTGTGCTCGTCTTTTGGATTCACCAAGAGCAATCCTACACCGTTTTCTCTTTTATTGGCAGCTCCGTCGAAGAACAATTGCCATCTATTTCCTCCCTCGAGGGTAAAGATTCCTTCATCTGGGAATTTTGGTTCGGGCCCCCTTTCTTCATTACTAGGGAAATCTGCCAAGTGTTCTGCCAAAACCCTTCCTTTGACTGCCTTTCTCGACACATAACTGATATCGTATTCGGCTAAGAAGAAGGACCATTTGGCAAGCCTCATAGACAAAGATGGCTTTTCCAATAAGCACTTGATGGGGTCTATTTTGGAAATAAGTTGTATCGGATGAGCCTGCATGTAATGTTTTAACTTTCTCACGACCCATACCAATCCTGCGCAAGTTTTCTCAATTGGGGAGTAGTTGAGCTCGCTTCCTTGTAGCTTACGGCTCACAAAGTAAATGGCATTTTCCACCTTTGAATCTTTCTTCTCTTGGGCCAACATTGCTCCTATCGACGCATCAGTCACCGTTAGGTAAAGCAAGAGTGGCTTATCCTTATGCGGAGGGCATAGGATTGGCGGTTGGATGAGGTGGGCCTTAATCTTGTCGAAGGCTTTTTGGCACTCCCCGTTCCATTTGACCTCGGCATTCTTTCTTAGCAGTTTGAAGATGGGCTCACAAATGGGAGTGAGTTGGTTTATGAAGCGGTTGATATATTGCAACTTTCCCATGAAGGCTTTTACCTCTGTTTGGGTGTGAGGCGGCCTCATTTCTACAATTGCCTTAACCTTTTGAGGATCAATTTCGATGCCCCGTTCGGTGACCATGTATCCCAAAACCTTGCCACGAGAAACCCCAAAAGTGCACTTGGCCGGATTAAGTCTCATGGAGTGCTTCCTAAGCCTGTCAAAGAACTTTCTCAAGTCTATCAAATGTTGCCCGTCAGAACCCTTAGAATGCACGATCATGTCATCGACATACACTTCTATTTCCTTATGGATCATGTCATGGAAGAGTGCGGTCGCCTCTCTTTGGTAGGTAGCCCCAGCGTTTCGCAACCCGAAAGGCATCACGGTATAGCAAAAGGTTCCCCATGGGATGGTGAAGGCAATTTTTTCCTGGTCCTCCTCTGCCATCTTAATCTAGTTATACCCGGTGAAGCCATCCACAAAAGACTTAACCTCAAAGCTAGAGGTTGTATCCACAAGCATGTCGATGCTGGGAGGGGAAAGTCATCTTTGGGACTCACTTTGTTGAGATTCCTGAAGTCGACGCAGCATCGAACCTTTCCGTTGGCCTTTGTGACCGTTACTATGTTGGAGAGCCATGAGGGGTATTCTATCACTCTTATAAATTCAACCCGAAGCAACTTTTCAATCTCTTCTTTGACCTGCAGGGACCATTCTGGTTTGATTCGCCGAAGCTTTTGCTTAACGGGTTTCACCTCGGGGTCTACGGGGATCCTGTGTTCCACGATCGAAGCATCCAACCCTGGCATATCCTTATAAGACCACGCCAACACATCTACATACTCTTTTAGTAGCTCAACCAAAGCTTCCCTTTCGGCCCCTTTGAAGTATTCCCCAATCTGTGTCTCATTTGGCTCATTTTCGGTTCCCAAATTCACCTTAGTCAAAACCTCTTCGGCAGCTTGGGCACGGTTTTCCTCTTGATCAACAACCTGCTTTGAAGATTGTTTAATGGTTGGATTGTTTAGTGCGTCTGCATTATTAGGTAATTCATTATTAACCATTTTCAGATTATTAGTTAATTTATCATCTAATAAGTTGGCAATGAGGGGATACTCGAAAAGATCTATCATTTCATTCAATGCAAACGGGAATACAACGTTGGCTACAAGTTCATAATCCTCGGGCGTGAGGCCCTCGGAGGAGACAGACTCGAATTCAAAGACAAGAAATTGGGGAGACTCAACTACATTGGACCCTATGACGTTTGACTCTAGGGGACGAGGGACTCGTCCAAGTTTCGCGGTCATTTCTTCTTTGCTCGCCACCGGTCCAGAGAAGGTTACCCAATTTTTCAGAGGCATGTCCATTGGATTTGCAGGAGTGTGTGGGTCAAAGGTCGTAAGAGGTCTATCTTCAATCACGGCAATCATTTCCTTTTCGAAGTCAATTAGGTCAGGCACAACCATGTCTTCTCCGAACATTCTTTGCATTACCACACTGTTCCACTCATTGCTCATAGCATCCTTGGCGGCGCCCTTAGGAACTTCCTCCTCAAACTTGTATTCGCCATTTTGTCCCCAGACGAATCCCCTTTCCTTGCTAGCTCCCATCACAGACAAGGTTTCAAACTCTTTTACCATTTCGGGCACCCCCTTGAAGGTGTATTCGTGGCTGATAGTAGTATCAGTAGGATCTTTTATTTTGGGCGTATCCAGAAATGACCTCCTCACGGGGTTTGTCACCACCCCTCTGAACCTTTTGAGATCCTCTTGCAACTTATCCCAATTGGTCATCATCGGCTCTCTTAGCTCTGGGGGTTCGACTTGAACTCGCCCCTTCACAAAGTAACGGCTCATATCAAAGGTATAAGGACGAAGGTTGGGGGTTTTAAATGGAGTCCCTTGAGCCCTGGATTGGCTTTTCTTCCGAGCCACTTCCTTATCCATCCTGAGGTCTCCGGGGGTGGGTTTGTATCCCAAGCCATGAAGCGTGTTTTGCTCTTTGATCTCAACAATCTTGTGAGTCCCTTGGAGCTTTCTTCCTAGTCCGAGCCCCGGGAGGTAGCGCATCAGGCGCATCATTCTCATCGTAGGAGGAATCTTATCCTTGGTGAGCGTGAGATCTACACAACAAATGTGGGTTTTAGGTGCTACTTCTGTGAAGCCAGTCAAAGCCATGCCGCTTCCCTCATGCTTAATTTCTAACACAGGAATCCCATTGGTGTTGGTTCCTTCTATGGTCACGCTGTCCCCATAAATAGTTGTCAAGTTACCCCCTTGCACGTATTTCACACATTGATGGAGAGTGGAGGCGACCCCGTTGACTTTGTGGAGCCACGGGCATCCCAATAAGGCAGTGAAGGATATGGGGATGTCGAGCACTTGGAAGTCGGTTGGCATCATTTGTTTCCCAAACCAAAGGTTCAAAGTGGCCACCCCTAAGACTGAGCGGGCCGTGGAATCATAAGCCTTAACAGTGATCACGGAAGGCTTTAGGTCGGTGGTCTCAAGGCCAAGTAGGTCGATCATCTTGGCGGGGAGGACATTCATGGCGGAGCCGTTATCGACCAGAACCCAAGGGAGGCGGCGATCGTCCAATTGTATCGTGATGTAAAGGGCCTCGTTATGGCTAGCCCCAAACTTCGGCAAATCCAAATCAGTGAATGTGATGATATTTCCGTACTGAACACTTCCAATCATTTGTACGGCTTCCTCGGGGGTAGCTGTGGTGGGTACCATAGTGTGGGCCAAGCATTCCTCCAACTTGAGCTTATAAGGGTAGGAAGAAGTAAGGAGGGACCACAAAGATATGTTAGCTTGTGTCCTCTTAAGTTAGGCTAAGATGGGATCCTCTTCTCCGGAACCTGGGGGTTTTGCCTCGTCAACAAGAAGGGGAGGCGCTCGGTGTTTCGGTGGTGGAGGTTTTTTAGGGTTCTCTGTGTGCACTTGCCCTGATCGAGTTAATACGCTCACTTCCAAGGGGTCATCGACTTTTATCATCTCATCTCCGATAGGCGGAGGGTTTTGGGTACCGTACGGCCATGCCTCCCTCCTTAACTCATTTACCGTGACCATTCGTTTTGGGGTGGATGTTGACCCACAAATTTTCCCTAGGGAGATAGGGTGGTGGTTCTGGCTCTTTCCGGCTCCCACAGTTTCACGAAGCTTTTCCAGGGTGAGCATGCAACAATAATCATCTGGGAATGCTGACCCGTCAAACAGCGGCGGTGGCGGAGATAGTGGTGGCAAAGCTAAGAAATCATCCAAGGCTGGAAATTCCTCTTTTCCCAATTTCGGGGAGAAAACACAAGGAGCCATATTTGAGGATACTTCATCATCATCACTTTTACATAGGATTCGGAGCTCCTTGTGAGGTAGAGAACGAACGGCTTCTTTCATTTGGGTGAGATAATCAATCGTTTCTGGGATCTTTGCTACCTCGGACCCGTTTCGTTTAATTGTCCTCTTGCCCGTAGATGAACTACATGCCTCAATGATATGGAAGCAATCATCATGGGAAAGGCCATCCCCATTCGAGCCTTGGCTTTCGCTGTCCAACGTACTCTTAATGGACTTTTCCATCTCCTCCATACATTGTTCAAACGTTAAATCATGTTCGGTGAGTGTTATTACGACCAATTCATCGGCATTTTGGTGGGGTACCCTTGCACTCATCACATTGGCGATCATAAAGTCGGATGGGCATATCATATCTCCCTCTTGCACACATGCCCATAAGGCTTCCTTCCATTCTTCCCCAATCTGAGCCATTGGGACATTGAATTCCAAAAGGTTCACAGGTGTAGGTTCCTCGAACTCAATCATATTAATGCCTTGGTTGTTGGGGAAAGGGTTATTAATCACGCTCGGGCCACGGGGGTGTTCAAGTTTTCCTTTGTCGATGAGGTCGATGATGATGCGTTTTATTATGGAGCAATCATCGGTATTATGGCCATGATAATTGTGGAAGGCGCATCTTTTGTTTTGGTCAAAGGGTTTCTCGGGATTCCTTGGCTGATAGTTGACCAAAGGTTTTACAAGGCCTTGCTTGACTAACCCTTCGAACACCTTACTTATAGGCATTCCGAAATCCTAAAACCTTACATACTGACGCCTTTCTGCAGTCCCACCCTTTTGAGAGGCTTGCCTTGAGCTTCCTTCTTGGATGCTGTTAACCGTTCCCAGGGTTTCTTTCCCTTTACTGGTGGTCGGAGGGCGGTACCTATAGGAGTTTCCGCTATTTTGGGCCGGAGACTGTTCATTGAGAGCCTTCTCAAATTTGGATCCTGCGGTTACCATGCCTCGGAGATTGGGGTAGAAGTGATGGCTGATCAAAGCTCGCAGTTGGGGTTTCAAGAATGACTGAAATATATCCAACTGTTCATCCTCGGTGGGAGGGTTGGAAATCTCTCCCAATTTGTAGTTCCATCTTTTGTAAAACTCACTGATCGGCTCTTCGGTCTTTTGCAGTGTGCTTTGCAAATCGGTGCGATTGGTTTCCCACTCCAAGTTAGAACGGTACTTGGTGAGGAATGCTTCCTTAATCCGGTCCCATGTGGTTCGAGACTCATCCTTTAAGTTGAAGAACTATTTGAGTGCATTTCCCCTTAAGGACAACTGAAAGTGATCAGTCATTTGCTGCACGGTGCAACCCTTCACCCTCATTACCAAGGTGTAAGCGTTGAGGTGAGTCTGGGGACATGCGGTCCCGTCAAATCTATCAATTTCCGGCATTTTGAACCGCTAAGGGAGGGGGAAGACCTTATTGGGGTCCGTGACTCCTGAGGTGAACTTCTTCTCGTTCATTCCCTCGAACCTTTCCTCCATTTGTTTCAGCTTCTCAACTATCCATCCCACTTGAGGGTCCACATGGGGGTTAGAGTTAACGGATCCCATGATTTGACTTATCAATGGCACTGCGTTGGGAGGTGAAGTGGTGGAGGGAACTATCGGAGGAGGATTTGTAGGTGGCAAGTGGGTGTAGACATACCCTGGCGCCAGGTTACTTGTTGGGATATATGGTGGGGTAGTTTTGGATGTTTGGGCCATCGGGTAGTAAAGTGGGTAAGGCACTTCTCTAGAGATGGTTGGCAGGGCCGGACTGCGGCAAGCCGGCAGTAGATGGGGCCAAGGGTGCTTGACTGTTTGGGACTGTGTCATATAGATTGAACCCCGGTGGGTACATGGAAGCGACACCCGGTGGGACAAGGGGAACATGAGTGATGGGCACATTTTGATGAGTGGCGGTTTGGGATGTGGGACGTGAGGTCCCCACATTTGGGTAAGTTTGAGGGGGCGGGACCCGACTGTACCCTTGAGGCGGCACATTCTCAATTCCTTCTTCGTCAGTGATTTCCACAAAGCCTCCGTCATTTTCAAACACAATGGCTACCCCTTTCTGTCTCATGATCTCCGTAACCCTGTTCTGCATATCCTCGAGGCGTTTTCTGTCATTCTCTTCTCGGGCCCTGGCGGCCTCTAAAACCTGTACCAACTCTTCCCTGCTAAGACCGTTCGGATATGTGGCATTGTCACCCCCACTACTACTTCCTGCCGGGCTAGTCATTTGGAAAAACCTCAATGAAGATGTCGATGAACTGTCCGACTCGGCACTAATCAGGCGATGACCCGGAACTCTGACCCACTTTTTATGCGCTGCGGAGAAGGAGGTTTATTTCAGACTCAGGTATGGACTCGGGTCGGTGTTTAGGGGCAGACAGGCTTTAGGCTCATGCAACATGAAAGTTTATTATTATTGATTAATTATGTTCACGTTTACTTAAAACTGATTTATTCCTAACTGGTTGGAAAACATCGCTCTTCTTTTTCGCAACTATTCTAAATCCTAGATCAGTGGAGGCCATCACTACGCCTATAGACCCCTCGTTTTTCACCTGTATTGCACGCTCCCAAGGACGGACTATCCCGGGCGAGGGTCCTATAGGGCACGCGGCTTCCACCGATCAAAAGAAGTGAACCTAGGGTCTAGTGCATCGTAAGGTTCCCAACATGCGGGTCATCCTAATCATGGTTAAGCCCCAGTCGGAATCGAGACTTTTCCCGAAGGCTACACCGAAGGCTCCACCGACATTCCGTCATGACCTCATTTTGAATGAGGCGTCTCGATCCTTGACCACGGGCTTAAGGATGATTAAAATAACTCGTTCATTTTAACGACACAGTGTCACCCTATCCTTAGTACATGGCCCTTGCTAATTGCGGTCGTCACTAACACACGAGTTGGAGGCTGGTTAGGCCACGCTTGCATTTCATCAAGGAGTTGCAACTCGGGCATTAATTTGGACCCAATTAGCTTTTGAGCACGTATCAAGGATGTGGTAACGTGAACTAGACCAAAAACCAACCATTGTCATGGTATTTGTGTGTCACGGACAAGTGTGGTTGACTCGGTTCGGAAGGGAAGGTGGGATAGACCCGTGCGCGCATCGAAGGGAACAAGATCACGCAACGAGCTGCATCGTGGCATCCACCCCGGGTTTAAAGGGTATTTAGAACGTGCACGGTCGAGTGCGCGTGGTGTGAAGTCATTCTATGCTCCTTTTTTGAGTAAAAAGAGAGATTTTCAATTCGTTTTTCGATATCATGAGCATGGCATAAGCAAGATATGAACAAGTATGAACAAGCATGGATTGAGCAATCTATACACAACAAATCAAGGAATATAAGCGAACAAAGACCAAAACTTGTACATGTACCAAGTTGTGCACCACAAAGAATTTTGAATCAAACTTTTGCAAAAAAAATATTTTACATTGAAACCTTTTTGTGCAAAGCAATTTGTGCACAACGAGAAGACTCAAGAAAACCCTTACAAAAAGGGGTTATGCACGACGAGGTTTTGGAAACCATTTTATTGACAAAAGATCATGCATAACCAAGTTTTATTACCTTTTAAAACCAAGTTTTGGCCAAAAGAATGAAGGTAATGTGCACAAGTAAGACTATAAATTTGGAACCTGGACAAGTAGAAGCGGAGGGGGCACCCAGAATGTTGCAGCCCTGCACCAAACTGTTAATTGGCAACATTCTGGCCCCTACCCAAAGTAGCCGTACGGCTAAAGCAAGAGGGTGAAGTTTTTCTCAGTTTGTCCAACTTCTGATCATCAAGCCCCAGTTTATTGTGTTTCCAGAACGTATGTACTCAAAACAGTTCAAACAGAAACAACAAACACACAAAAATATGCAAGAAGTCAACTAACGGGAACGGGAGTTTGACCCACACAAGAATGACCCCGAACCTTCTAGAAAGAAGTCCGAAAGCACTCTTCTCCCCAGCGGAGTCGCCACTGTAAGGATCCCGTCCTCTGGGCGAAACAAGCAAGGTTCGCACGAGGACAAAATGCCTAACACGGGAACCGGTAAAATTTAACGGAGTCGGCACATTTTGTTAATTCTAAACCCAACAAAATGACAAAGGTTTGAGTTCAAAGGTTCGGAGGTCAGGTTACAACTTGAGAGGAGTTTTTACGTCCTCTCAAGTTGCCTCGGACAAAGCCGAGTCTCCCTAAGTTAGTTAAAATGTGCATATGTGTGTGTGTGTATTTAACGGAAAAATTCTGTCGTTGATTTTATTTGAGAAAACTCGGCTGAAAAGGGGGCCTTGAGTGATAAGATAAAGGTCAGAGGGCAAAACAGATAATTTTTCCCTCCTACCTAAAGTAGCCGTACGGCTGGAGGAGGCAATTCTGGGGTTTTACAGTTTGCTCAAGAACAGTCCAGTTCAGAACAGAAACAGGGCATTCTGTCTGAAGCTGGACAAACTGTTTTCGATCCCAGTTTGCAAGAAATCATTTTACAAGTTTTATAACATCATTCCTATGCTAAATGATCATCACTTAGTCCCCCAAAACAAGTATTTGGGTGTGATCATGAGCAATCATAGGAGAAAATCAAGAAAGTTGATGAATGTCCCCTTTGGACCAAAGTTGGTCATTTGGTGAGTAAAGATTGGAACTTTATCACCAAGATGACATTTTATGACTTAAAATCCTTCCAAAATTCAAAATAACACATAAAGATTGAATCTTTATGACCCAAAAGTGGATTTTGAGGCTAAACCAAAGAGGAAAATGATGAACACTAAGGTTTCATCACCCTCATGATTATCATGACCAAACAAGCATAACATTTAAATGAATAAGGAATATAAATGACAATCAACAAGTCTATGAGTGTCTAGGTTTAGAACCTATTCCATACAAGGTATGGAGGGCACCTTTGAACTTCTCATAGCTTGGACAAGGTAGTAATGTAATAGATAGATATATAGTGCTTGATAATGGACAAGTCTTGCAAGAAACAAAAGGTTCTTGAAATGGACAAGTCTTTGCATGAATGAAGAATAAATACATGTATAACCAAGATATAAGAAAGAAAATAGGAGTAAGATGAAGAGAAAGGAGGGGGAGGTGGCTTTACCTATGATGGTTATGGCCAATCTTCCTTTCTTCTCTCCTTTTTTGGTTTGTGATCACTCTCACTCTTACTCTGTGGTAATTCCAGTAGAGTGACCTCTCTAATGTGTATTTCTCCCCCCCCTCCGAAATGATCAGCAAGGGGTTCTATTTATAGGGACTGAGGGTGCCTAAACCAGCCGTACGGCTAGGCCCCTCTAGTCCCCAAAGCATCCGTACGGATCAGCCTGGCGAGCTTCCGGATTTTTCCAATTTTATACCAGGGTAGTCCTGGAATTTATAGTTTATCCTAGGGAGGTCCTGGCCTATTAGCTTATCCCTGAAACGGTGCTAAGGCTACCTCTAAGATAGGTCGGTTTCAGATTGGGGTACTTACAGAGTGTCATACCCCCCTCAAGGGTCAATCTCAACATTTCATCCCCAGCAGGAATATTTTTCTGGTCGTGGTCAACTGTGCCCGCACCCCACAATTTAAAAATTCAAGTGTGACTCCAAGTGGCACGAGACTTCAAAGCAATACCTCATCAACGGATTTCACTAACGGATTCGTCTTCAAAGGTTCACCAACGGCCTCTACAAAGGTTCACTAACGGCCTCATCAACGGATTTCACTAACGGATTCGTCTTCAAAGGTTCACCAACGGCCTCTCCAAAGGTTCACCAACGGCCTCTCCAAAGGTTCACCAACGGCCTCTACAGAGGTTCACTAACGGCCTCATTCAAGGGTTCACTAACGGCCTCTCCAAAGGTTCACCAACGGCCTCATCAACGGATTTCACTAACGGATTCGTCCTCAAAGGTTCACTAACGGACTCTTCAAAGGTTCACTAACGGCCTCTCCAAAGGTTCACTAACGGCCTCCTCAAAGGTTCACTAACGGCCTCTCCGAAGGTTCACTAATGGCCTCTCCGAAGGTTCACTAACGGCCTCTCCAAAGGTTCACTAACGGCCTCTCCAAAGGTTTACTAACGGCCTCTCCAAAGGTTCACTAACAGCCTCTTCAATGGTTCACTAACGGCCTCTTCAATGGTTCACTAACGGCCTCTCCAAAGGTTCACTAACGGCCTCCTCAAAGGTTCACTAACGGCCTCATCAGAGGTTCACCAACGGCCTCTCCAAAGGTTCACAAACGGCCTCATCAATGAATTTTACTAACGGATTCGTCCTCAAAGGTTCACTAACGGCCTCATCAAAGGTTCACTAACGGCCTCATCAAAGGTTCACCAACGGCCTCTCCAAAGGTTCACCAACGGCCTCATCAACGAATTTCACTAACGGATTCGTCCTCAAAGGTTCACTAACGGCCTCCTCAAAGGTTCACCAATGGCCTCTCCAAAGGTTCACCAACGGCATCATCCACGGATTTCACTAACGGATTCGTCCTCAAAGGTTCACCAACGGCCTCTCCAAAAGGTTCACTAACGGCCTCATTCAACAAATTCAGCCGGCAGGTTCACCTAACGGATCATGCCACCCCCTCTATCAACCAAAGCCGCTCACACAGGGAGCGCACCACTATCTCTCGCAATTTCAAATTCCTGCTTTCATCGAGTCTTTACTTTTTCTTGGTGATGTCCTCGACGGGTGTTTTTAACTTTCGTCGACGCGTTTTGCCTTGCAATCCACATCGCCGAGGGGCTCTGTAGACACCCCGCCTTGGACCGCTCACCCCTATTGCACATTTGATCTTGTGTTTCTCCCCATTTTAAGTGTTTCTCGTTAGTTTCTGTCACTTCCGTTAAGTTCCTGACTGACTTCGTTAAGTCCAGGGACTAAACTGAATAACAGGGCTGACTTTCTAGTCCATTCTGTCAAAATTGCCTTCTCTGAGTCGCGCGCATCTGGGCGTCGGTTACAGATTTCTGGCCAGGATTCTCTCCCTTGCTCAATTTACAAGATTTTGCCCGGGAAAGATTTCTTGGTGACTGAGTTTTGGCACCAAAAACATCTCTCTTTCACCTATAAAAACCCCCCTTTTACCTCCATTTTCAAGGACCGGGACCTTGGACCTTTGGCTCTCAATCTCACACTTTCAATAAGAAACCAAATTTCTTACTTTCAAAGGATTTTCCAAAGGATTTCTCCAAGTAATTCAACAAGAAGTGTTTGAAGTCTCTTGAAGTCTAGGTAAAGCTCTTTCTTTCCCCTTCTCAACTTCATCTCTTTTCTCTTTCTTTTCGTTTTATCAAAGTGCAATCACCCAAATCATTTTGGGACATGACTCTAGTGATCACCTCATCTCATTGAGGTCGGTTAAGGAGTTATCTCCTACATTCCAAACTCTATTTTAAACCCCTTTTTATGATTTAAAGAAGAAGAAGAAGAACGTTTATTATTCATGTAGATTTTGATCAAGCAAGACCAACTTTAGTTGGGCGAGATGGGTGTTTCGGTACTTCCCATCTCGTAATCTAACCCCCGAACCTCAAAACAAAGAATCTCTGTTTTCGTAATCAAATTTAGGCTATTATCAATAGGTTTTCTTATGTTCCTCAAAACATAGGTGGCGACTCTAAAACAAGTTAGACATCCTAGGATAATTCACGCGCTCTAGCCAAACCGTGGTCCCCCGGGGTATCTACAATTCCCCTTCTTAAAGCAAAACATACATTTTTCAAACCATAAAGTTTTGATTAATTATATTCTTAAACAGTTTTATTCATTGTTTAAATAATATTATCGCCAAAGTGATTAACGTTATTTAAATCCAAAATTGTTAAAGTGTTGAATGTATAAGTTGATATGTGAATGACATGAATTTTCCAAAGAAGATCTTGACATTTGACTAAATTTATACATTCATGTGGTAACAAATGAAATGAACATTAAGTTGTTTTGTTAAATGCTTAAGACGGCCCAAAGGAAGATTAAGCATTTAATTAAAATGTTGTTCAAATTTCTTGTTACCTAAGGCAATCATTTATGAGTCAACTCGCAATCCAAAGATTAGTTTTGATGTCATGTTGATTGTCTTGTTTGATGGATTTCATTGATATAATTAATCATTTATTCATTGTGTAGTTTCTTATTCATGTTTTGTATTCATTCTTGTTCTTGAAATTCCAACAGATTTACTTATTGCTTTATCTGTAATTGCTGCTATGAGTAACGTACCGATGCTAAATGGGACTAATTTTAAAACTTGGAAAAATAAAATGACAATGATCTTAGGATATATGGACATAGATCTTGAATTAAGGGAACTGTTTCCTCTTCCTCTCACTGATAAAAGCACTCAAGAAGATCTCTTAAATGCTAAGAAGCAGAAACGCTCCAACCGCATAAGCCTAATGATCGTGAATATTGTTGTCCCGAAGACTATTTTGATTAGTGTCTCCAAGGATTTTAACGCTAAAACATTCCTTGAGATCCTTGAGGAACGTTTGGCATCTACCTCTTCTCATGGGACAAAGAGAAGAGGGAAGGAATTTGTGGTTGCTAGTAATAAGAAGCCTAAGGGATCTTCTAATAATCATAAGGAAAAGAAATGCTTCTTTTGCAAGGACCTCACTCACATGAAGTACGACTGCCCTAAGTATCACGCTTGGCGTGCTAAGAAAGGTATGTCATTCGGTCTTGTTTGTACTGAGGCTAATTTGGTTTCAATTCCTACATATACATTGTGATTGGATTCTGGTGCAACAACTCACATAAGTATGTCTATGTAGAGTTGCCTGAATTACCGAAGACCCAGTGAAGATGAGAGATTCATCTATATGGGAGCTGGGAATCTGGTTGAAGTAATAGGCATACGGGCCTTTCGATTATTGTTAAAGTACTGGTTATTATTTTGTATTAAAATAATACTTTTATTGTACCATCATTTAGACGGAATTTGATATCTATCACAATATTGAACAAGAAATGTTGTTCTTGTTCATTTGGAAATAATAAATGTGATCTTTATTTTAATTCCAAGGTTGTTGGTACAAGTACTCTGTCAAGTAAAGATAATCTTTATTCACTTGACACTATTCAAACAATAAATAAGTCCCACAATAATGAAACCAAAAGGTAGAAAGTGAAAGTTATCAAGTGAAAATTCTTATACCTGTAGACACCCCGCCTTGGATCTCTCACCCCGATTGCATACAAAGTATTTTTATTAATTTCTGTTACTTCGGTTAAGTTCCTAAATGATTCCGTTAGTTTTGGACTAAACTGCATAACAGAATTAATTTTAGAGTCATTTCTGTCTTTCTGTCATTTTTTAGAATCGCGCGCTTCCGGCACTGCTAACGGGTCGCGCGCGCCTCCCGTCCCAAAGGCGGGACTCGCGCGCTGTCCGATATGGCAGTAACGGATTGCACCTTATTTCCCTCCTTTTTCTTATTTACAAACATCTTTTCTTGATCACAAAAAACCATCTTTTTACATCCACATTCATCCCCCCTCTTCTCATTAACTCCCAATCCCAAATTCTAAGCCTTTTCCCAAAAACTAATATTTCTTTCATTTATTATTTGATTTCTTTTATTTCTTTTATTTTTCTTTTATTCATTTATCTTATTTGTGATTGGCCCATTCCATTTCACATGGATGACCAATTTCCCTCCATCATTTCCCTCTCTTTTTTACCTATAAAAACCATCATTTTCTACCTTGGAAAGGGACTTCTTTTGGACTTTTTTTACACTCTTTGGAACCTTAATCTCACATTTTCACTACACCTACACTATACACAATTCTCCACACAAATTCTCCGACAAGAGTTTTTATACAACAAATTGTTCTACAACAATTTCATTACAACAACAACACTTTCAAGTCAAGGTTCCAAGTCCTCTTTCTCAAGGTACAACTCCATTTTCTTCCTTTGTTTTCTTCTTCTTGATGTATGCAATCCCCATTAATGGGACATGACCAACATGACTACTTCACATATTGAAGTTAGTTAAGGTTATCTCCCTACATTTTAATCTTAACTTTAATTCACCATGTTAATTTCTCTTCATCTCTTAATGTAATTCTTTAACATTACTTGTTACATGTAATCTTTATCATTAAATAAATAAAACAATTCTTATTTCCCCTTTTATTTCCCCTTTTCTTCTCATCACAATTGTTAGCACATTTCTATTTAATTAATTGAAGGACATGTAAATATTAGAACACCAATAGTAGCAAGACCCGCGTAAGCGGGGCGGAGTGGGTGTTTAAGTACTTCCCACTCCGTCACCTAACCTCCGAACCCTTCTCTCCCGAATCTCTGGCTTTGTACATAAATTAGGCTATTTTTAGGGTTTTCTTATGTTCCTTTAAAAACATAGGTGGCGACTCTAAACAATCTAAAACAAGTTAGACATCCTAGGATAATTCACCGCTCTAGCCAAGCCGTGGTTCCCCGGGGTATCTACAGTGGCGACTCCGCTGGGGAAGATTTAGAGGGTTAAACTTGCGTTTTCATTTTTGGTGTTCTTTTATTCTGTTTTCTGGGCATTCTGGTAAAAAGGGTAGGAAGCGCGCGCCTCCGGCCTTCTTGGCCTAAAGCGCGCGCGTCCGACCCTTATTACCAGAATCGCCCGCCTCCTTTCTTGTCCTTCAATTCCATGTTTCTGTGCTAACAAATTCTGCAGTGGAAAGTTTTCTTAATTAAGGGTCAAGGCAATCCCTTGAACCCACTGATTTGCAGGTTCTCACCCAGAAGCGGGCGCCTCTGCCCTTCTTCCTCTCACGCGCGCGCCTTCCGCATATGCAACCCAATGCGCGCGCTTCTGGGCGCATTCCCGGAACAGAACAGTGCACAGAAACAGAACAGAATGACAGTGTGTGGGCACCGGGCCTGCATACAATTTTTTTTACTTTCTGTTTATTTTTACCGGTCACACGGGTGATTCGAAAGTTGTAAATTACGTGCTTATTTGTTTTTTTTTTTATTTCCTTTGAAAAAAAAAAATGTTTTGTCACATGTTAGACCTCACACTACATGCACATATTCTTATCAACTGCTCACTATCGAGTCGCACAAGTCCAACCCCAAACCCGTCGAGGCCCGTCCTAGGAAGTTTCAAGCTCCACCCGACCTTGACTCTTCCGAAGCGGTCAACCTCAGCCCGTGGCGTAGTTCAAGACTACATGCCGGGGGTGCCTTTGAGCCTCATATTCAAGCCGAGCACAAGCCACACAATTCTAGTCTAGGGTCTAACACTCCGTGACCAAGTCGGTTTTTCATGTGCCGAGATTTTCCTAAACTAATGTCTTCAAATCATACATGCCAACTTGTTGCAATGGACGAAATAAAACTCCGTCCCCAAAAGTGGTTATTTTGGACGAAAATAAAAATCCGTCCCCGCATGTATGATTTACTACATTAATTTAGTTTAATCCCGACACATGTAGGTATCACAAGCGTGGTGGAATCCGATGAGTATATGGGACCGCGAGAAGGTCTATATACTAGTGTGACGATTCCACTATTTTTTCTAGAACCCCCAAAAAGGACTCCGTCCTTCCGACTTTGTAAATAAATAAAAAAAAAAAGGAGTCATTTTTCTTTATGTGGTTGAGTCTTTTCTTGTTTGTGAGTGAAATCATTTTACTCAAAAGGTGTTTGTGGGGCCATCCTAAGATCGACCGTGTTCTCTCAATAGGTCCAATGGTTTCAAACGGCAAAGACAACGGCATTCCCGTGTCCAACGAAGGGTTATTCCGCATGGTGGAAGCATTGAAAGGGCAAGTTGATACACTAGCCGAGAATGTCCGCCGCAAGGATGATTTATGGCGAGCCCGTTACGAGCATGTGAAAATGGCCCACAAGAAAGAAGTTGCTAAACTCAAGAACCAATTGAAAGGGCTCACGGGTGAAAGAAAGGTCCAAAGCATTGATACCGGTTTGGTCAACACTCTCATGTCCTACATTGACCAAAGGCTTAGTGGGCTAAATTTGCACAAGGGCCCAAACACCGATCTTCATCAAGCTTCTCTCCTCATGAACACAATGGAGGCTCTTCCCGAAAAGTTCAAGATGCCCGATATTGGCAAGTTCAACGGCAACTCTTGCCCCAACGCTCATGTCGACTCCTACATTTGGGCCATGCTACCAAAGAAAGTGTCTCCTCAAATAATGGCACAATGCTTCCCGCTTACTCTCGAGGGGGTCGCAAAAGATTGGTATATGGGTCTTCCATTTTCCACCCGCCTCAATTGGGATGTCGCTATGCTTGCCTTCAAGTCACAATATCAAGGCAACTCCATATTCCGCCCCACCAAGAAGGAATTGGAGAGCACCGTGTAAATGGGTGATGAATCATTTGGGGACTTCTATCTCCGTTGGAATGAAAAGCTAGCCGAGATGGTTGATAGGCCTTCCAAGAAGGAACAAATGGACATCTTCTTGAAGTGTTTGAAAATGGACTACCGCACTCATCTTAGTGGGGCTTTTCACTCCGATTTTTCAAGCATGTATGATGCGGGGGTTAGAATTGACAATTTGCTCCGAGAAGTGGCCGAGTCCTCCTATGACACAAGCTTCAACGACAAAGGGTTCCCAAGCAATGACATGGAAGAATGTAGTGACATGGAAGACTACAATGACAATGAGGACTACAACGACATGTGGGATGACGACAACAATCTCCGTTTCTCTTTCTCTACCTAGAAATAGGATTAAAAAAAAAGAGTCAAAAGTCCTCTAATGTGTGCATTAATGTTTTCTCTCGTCCTATGTTCGAGTCCATTGAGTCATCAAATAAAAAGTCGTTCTTGTCCTCATACACTCTTCCAAGTTGTTCGATCTAATTCTTGGCAAAATGATGAAAAAATGTCTAAACAAGTTTTGGAATGAAGGCCATCACTTGAACGCCTAGGGGCTAAACATTGTGACGAAGGCAACATCATCAACGACGAAGACAAAGCCAAGACATCAAAGGTGAAGCAACAACCATGGAGAAAAATCAAGCAATGTTCAAAGGGGATTAAAAAATAAAAAAAAATAAAAAAAAAAAAAAAATGCTCGCTAGGTTTAACTCTTCAAATCAACCTAGGCAAAAGTTAGAGCACAAAAAAAAAAAAAAAAAAAAAAAATCCCCCTCAATCAAAGAAGTCCACATCAAGATCAACATCATTCCATCCACCAAAGGAGGACGAAGCTACACGACGAAGCAACAATTCCATCCCGAAGAATGGAGAATTCACAAGAACTACGGTGACCTGAGCCTCTTCACTGGAGGAACGTAGGCAACCTTCGGGTCCGGTCTCATGCAAGAAAGAAGATATGTTTAGCCCTAGCGCATTATGGTGATCGGCCTTCATCTCGAACTTGTCAAGACATCTTTGTACGATTCATTTGCCAATGAATTAATCACCAAAAAGATTGAACAACTTTCTTAGATTTGGAATCATTTCGCGCTCCTTGTCGACTCTAGGGCTTCTATTCTTTCTGCATACTCCCAATTTCTTGCAATCAAATTGGGGCTTTCCTTCTCTTCTCTCTTAATGACTTACTTGCCTTCGTGAGTCATTCGATTCAATAAAAGAAAATACATGTCAATACTAGGGACACTTCCTTAGTCGAGTCAATGTCACTCATCTTTAGTGACAAAAGGTTTTCACCACAAAATCACATGTCTCTCATCCTCAGCTAGAGTTAATGCACACTTCCTCATTAATCGAGTCAAAAATGAAGACGCAAAAGAGATGCCCGCTAGATTGAAAACCCGAAAGGGCGGTCTAGGCAAAAAACAGGGTGCGTCATAAAAAAAAATGAGAGAGTGAGAGAGAGAAGGGAAAGAGAAATGGAGATCCCCGGCCTCTAAAGAAGATAAGTTCTACATTGAATCTCCTCAGCAAGTCAATTCCCCACCGAGTCAACTTTGGGATTGCAAAAGGCTCGACAAGATATAGCACCATCAAAGGTTGTCTTGGGTTATCGGCATCATTCTCCAGCAGTGTGCATTTTTGGGTTCATGAAAAGAAGGCCCGTGCTTACCAAGATCCATCCGAGAACAAGCCCATCATAAAAGTGTACGAGGTTGCACAAATAATCCCTAACTAGTCAATTGGCTTGGGCAACAAATAGCAACAACATGTGTCTCAGTTTTCAAGGCTTCTTCAAGTATGTGCTTCTAAAGTACGCCGAAAGGCTCCCGAGAAATGGAGTAGCTCTTGCCATATCCTCTCATGTTTATTCTCTCACACGAGGATGAGCCACTCTTGCTTTGCTCCACAAATGGTGACGCCCTAGGGACTATATGACCCGAGAACAAGGGCTTCTTTTGACAATCAACAAGCCCTAGGGGCTATGCTCGAAAAAAAAAAGATGTGTGAGACTATCCTCAAAGTCTCTCAAAAGGGATGTCAAAAAGCCCTCTTGTCACGTGTGCCCGTGCTCGTCCCCCCAATCAAGGATGGACCTTTCTCGCAATCAATGATGGCACTCTAGGGGCTACGATCAAGTCTTAAAGGCTCCCTCGGCAAAGAGCAATTAACTCCCCAGTAGTATCCCCAGCCAAGTCATGTGCGACATTGGAAGTTTCCTCAATTCGGCACCGAAGGTCTCAACGTGCTTCACAATCTACAATCTTTTAGGCTACGGCATTACAGTAATTCAAGCAAAGGCAGTATTAGGGCTTCGCGACCGACAGTCTTTTGGGCAACAATGCTCAAGCAATGCAATGTGGAGTAGTCTTATGGCTCCATGAAAGAGATCAAGCTTCAAAGGTCTCTCAACACTTCAAGTCAAAGGCCTCTTGGTTTTAAATGAAGACTCCGATGTTATGAATGAAGTCGATGATTTTTGTTAGAACTCACAGCGAGATTTTGAAGGAAGTCTTAGAGAAAAGGAAAAAGATTCAATATGCTAAACTCTAATCAAACAGGGTTATAGCGGAAATGCCACGGTCAATCCCAATGTTTCTGCAATTCAGCACCCCCTTCTCCAAGATCAAAAGCATAAGGTGCAGCTCAGATAAAGTTGGGCCACAGCACTAGTTGCATCCGAAGATCCGTCATTAGTTCAACTCAAGAAGAGTCAAGCAAGTATACTCATTTGGGACTTTATCACACCAAGACCTTATCATCCGCGACCTCGACAGCACCGCAAGACATTACTGCGTCCTTTGACATAAGCCCTCAGCCATTTGGGTATCGACCACAATGAGGCCATTCATCTCCCTAGTAAGAGCAAGAAGGAGATCTCTATCAAGAATTCTACCAAACGGTACATCCGCTCTCAATGCCGAGCCAATCACGAGATAATTTGGGGGCTTTACAATGAAAGGTCTTCACATCCCGCCATCTACAAGCCCACGACACTTGGGGCTTTGCAATCTCTCGAAGCTTGGCATCAACGATCTCCTCTTGGGGCTTGCTCACTACAACAACAAAGGGAGATTTACTCGAATGGGCCAAGAGCTGATTTATCTTGGAGCTATGCAAGTCCCTCAAAATTTGGCATCAAAGGCATTCTAGGGGCTTTACAATCAGCAACCCCTCATCTCGGCATCAAAAGCCTTTTGAAGCCCCATAATCGACAAATCTCTTGGGGCTAGACATCAATCTTCGTTGGGCACACCAGCGACAACAGAATTCAAGCGAGGCAATCCGGACTTCGACTGAGCATAACTTGATCTTGGGTTGGCTTCACAAACACACAATGGCTAAAATGGTTCACCCACGAACTAAAAAAAAAAAAAAAAAAAAAAAAGATTTTTTCTTTCTTTTTCTCCTTCTATTGTGTAAAATTATGTGCTTTACTTTGCTTTGCTCCTAGCCTCTCCTCCAGCATTCTCCATCATCCTTGAACTACGCTGGTCTGATTCTCTTAAAGGGATGCGTAGGCAGCCTCTTGGCACGACCAACCCATCATCCAGAGTACCATCTCGCCAACCCAACATCAAGGCATCCTCCGCGGACATCAGAAATCCATCTCCACTCAAGCGGCAATGGTAAGTGAAGGTATGAATACATCCAAAGCTTTCTTCAAATCACACCGCACACAAAAGCAATTTCTCCATTCTTGCAAAATCTCTCTCTCAAGCAATCTCTGCTTTTCAAATCACAACGCACCACAAGCACAATTTCACACTTCACACAAGCACGTATATTTGCAAAGCACACACATAACAGGTACCACAGCAAATGCGGCTTCAAACAGCATACAGCAACTGCGGCTTCAAACAGCAAGCAAATGTGGCTTCAAACAGCATACAGCAAGTGCGGCTTCAAACAGCATACAGCAAGTGCGGCTTCAAACAGCAAGCAAATGCGGCTTCAAACAGCATACAGCAACTGCGGCTTCAAACAGCAAGCAAGTGCGGCTTCAAACAGCATACAGCAAGTGCGGCTTCAAACAGCATACAGCAAGTGCGGCTTCAAACAGTAAGCAAGTGCGGCTTCAAACAGCATACAGCAAGTGCGGCTTCAAACAGCATACAGCAAGTGCGGCTTCAAACAGCATACAGCAAGTGCGGCTTCAAACAGCAAGCAAATGCAGCTTCAAACAGCATACAGCAAGTGCGGCTTCAAACAGCAAGTAAGTGCGGCTTCAAACAGCAGAAAACAAGCAAGTGCGGCTTCAAACAGCAGAAATAGCAAATGCGGCTCCGAACAGCAATTTTGGTCCATTGTGAACCACTAAAATCACCATACCTCTTCCATCAGCAAAAGTCGCTCACACAGGGAGCGCATTTCTATCTTTTGTAATTTCAAATTCCTGCTTTATCGAGTCTTTGTTTTCTCTTGTCGATGTCCTCGGCGGTTGTCTTTCTTTCGTCGACGCGTTTTGCTTCGCAATCCACGTCGCCGAGGGGCTCTATAGACACCCCGCCTTGGACCTCTCACCCCGATTGCATACAAAGTATTTTTATTTAACTTATTTTTATTAATTTCTGTTACTTCGGTTAAGTTCCTAAATGATTCCGTTAGTTTTGGACTAAACTGCATAACAGAATTAATTTTAGAGTCATTTCTGTCTTTCTGCCATTTTTTAGAATCGCGCGCTTCCGGCACTGCTAACGGGCCGCGCGCGCCTCCCGTCCCAAAGGCGGGACTCGCGCGCTGTCCGATATGGCAGTAACGGATTGCACCTTATTTCCCTCCTTTTTCTTATTTACAAACATCTTTTCTTGATCACAAAAAACCATCTTTTTACATCCACATTCATCCCCCCTCTTCTCATTAACTCCCAATCCCAAATTCTAAGCCTTTTCCCAAAAACTAATATTTCTTTCATTTATTATTTGATTTTTTTATTTCTTTTATTTTTCTTTTATTCATTTATCTTATTTGTGATTGGCCCATTCCATTTCACATGGATGACCAATTTCCCTCCATCATTTCCCTCTCTTTTTTACCTATAAAAACCATCATTTTCTACCTTGGAAAGGGACTTCTTTTTGGACTTTTTTTACACTCTTTGGAACCTTAATCTCACATTTTCACTACACCTACACTATACACAATTCTCCACACAAATTCTCCGACAAGAGTTTTTATACAACAAATTGTTCTACAACAATTTCATTACAACAACAACACTTTCAAGTCAAGGTTCCAAGTCCTCTTTCTCAAGGTACAACTCCATTTTCTTCCTTTGTTTTCTTCTTCTTGATGTATGCAATCCCCATTAATGGGACATGACCAACATGACTACTTCACATATTGAAGTTAGTTAAGGTTATCTCCCTACATTTTAATCTTAACTTTAATTCACCATGTTAATTTCTCTTCATCTCTTAATGTAATTCTTTAACATTACTTGTTACATGTAAATATTAGAACACCAATAGTAGCAAGACCCGCGTAAGCGGGGCGGAGTGGGTGTTTAAGTACTTCCCACTCCGTCACCTAACCTCCGAACCTTTCTCTCCCGAATCTCTGGTTTTGTACATAAATTAGGCTATTTTTAGGTTTTTCTTATGTTCCTTTAAAAACATAGGTGGCGACTCTAAACAATCTAAAACAAGTTAGACATCCTAGGATAATTCACCGCTCTAGCCAAGCCGTGGTTCCCCGGGGTATCTACAATACCTTATGGCATAAGCGTTTGGGTTATATCTCCAAGAGGAGAATTGACAATCTTTTGTCAAAAGGAATCTTAAACAAAGCTTGATATTTCGGAAAAATATTTTTGCATTGAATGCCTTAAAGGAAAATTTACAAACACTGAAAGAAAAGTATCCTCGAGAGCATCAAGTGTCCTACAACTAATACATACAAATATTTGTGGGCCATTCACTACCCCTTCATGGAATGGTCAAACAATATTTTATTATGTTCATAGACGACTACTCTCATTATAGGTACATTTATTTACTTCATGAAAAGTCTCAATCTTTGGATGTTTCCAAGTCTTATAAGGCCGAAGTTGAAAATCAACTTGGGAAGACTATTAAGAACGTTAGGTCCGATCGTGATGGTGAATACTACGGTCGGAATGACGGTTTGGGAGAACAACGTCCGGGTCCTTTTGCTCGCTATCTTGAAGAGTGTGGGATTGTCCCTCACTAAACTATGACGGGTACGCCTAGCATGAATGGTGTAGCTGAGAGACCTAATAGAACCCTTAAGGATATGGTAAGAAGTATGATTTCTTGTACTTCCTTACCACACTCATTATGGGGCGATGCTTTAAAAACCGCAGCTTATATTCTTAATAGAGCTCCCCTAAGGCTACTAATAATAAAACCCTTTATGAATTATGGACAAATAAGTAACCTTCATTAAATCATCTTCATGTATGGGGTTGTCCAGCAGAATCTAGGCCTTATAGACATAATGAGGGCAAACTGGACGCTAAGACAGTTAGTAGCTATTTTGTTGGGTATGCCGAGAGATCTAGGGGCTATAAATTTTACAACCCGAAAACTAGAACCTTTTTTGAAACGGGAAATGCTAGTTTCTTCGAGGATGTTGAATTTAGAGGGGAAATTAGGGATAGTTTTGAATTTGAAAAGGAAGAGGCATCGGCATCCATTTCTATACCTCTTCCCTTAGTTCCCATTGGAAATCAAGGTTTTATACCTGAAATTTAAGAGGAACATACAATTCAAAACAATGACTCCCCTATAAATATTAAACAACATGAAAATGTTGATCATAAGGATGAAATTCAACAACCTCAAAATCAGGAAGAACCGGTGCCCTTAAGGATATCCAATAGAGTAAGAAGGAGTGCGATTCTGGATGATTATGAGGTGTATCTTGCCGAAAATGAAGGACACTTAGGTTTAGTGGGAGATGAGCCACTCACCTTCCATGAAGCCATTAATAGTCCTCATTCTCATAAGTGGATCAATACCATAAATGAAGAGTTAAAATCTATGAAAGACAACGACGTTTGGGATTTTGTTCCATTACCTAAAGATGTGAAACCTATTGGTTGTAAATGGATATTTAAAACCAAAAAGGATTCACAAGGTAATGTGGAAAGATATAAGGCTCGTCTTGTTGCTAAAGGTTTTACTAAAAAAGAAGGCATTGATTACAAAGAAACATTTTCTCCTGTATCTTCTAAAAACTCTTTTAGAATCATTATGGCACTAGTAGCACATTATGATCTTGAGCTTCATCAAATGGATGTAAAGACAGCCTTTCTCAATGGAAACATTGAGGAAACTATCTATATGAAGAAACCAGAAATGGTGACTGATTTAGAGCAAACTAATCAATTAGTTTATAAACTTAAGAAATTCATTTATGGCCTCAAGCAAGCTTCTCGTCAATGGTATTTAAAATTTAATCAAGTTATTCTTTCATTTGGTTTTGAAACGAATCTTGGTGAAGATTGTGTATACCAAAAGTTCAGTGGGAGTAAATTTATATTTTGGTCTTATATGTGGATAATGTTTTCCTTGCTAGTAATGATATGAACCTTCTTAAGGAAACTAAGAAATTTCTTTCAAACAAATTTGAAATGAAAGATTTTGGTAAGGCATCTTTTGTATTAGGAATCCAAATTCACCGTGATCGCTCACGAGGTATTTTAGGATTATCACAAAAGGCCTATATAGAAAACGTATTACAAAGGTTTAGCATGCAAAACTGTAAACCACATGACACCCCTATTTTTAAAGGAGACAAGTTTAGTCTCAAACAGTGTCCTAAAAGTAATTTTGAATCCAAGTATATGGAAAATATCCCTTATGCATCAGCAGTAGGAAGCTTAATGTATACGCAAGTCTTGCATTTATTGTTGGGATGCTTGGTAGATACCAAAGCAATCTGGGGAGAGAACATTGGGTTGCAGCCAAAAGAATGATGAGATATTTACAAAAACACTAAAGAACTACTTGCATATATATTTGAAATCGGATCATTTTGAGATCATTAGGTATTCCGCTATTGGTTAAATTATATGGCTGCATAAGTTTATTGAGGGACTGCGAATTGTCAATAAGTGTCGAAAGACCACTTAAGATTTATTGTGACAATTGGGCGGCAGTCTTATAACAACAAGAGTTCATCAAAGTCTAGGCATATAGACATTAAGTTTCTTGTTGTAAAGGAAAATGAAATTAGAAATACAACTTATAGAAAAAAAAACTCCATGTTAGCGGATCCGTTTACTAAGTCGTTATCACCTTTAGTGTTTCACGAGCATGTTGCTCATATGGGTGTAACAACTTTTGATAACTTTTAATGTAGTGGGAGTTTATGTTGTTATTTCATTAATTGTTCTATTGTTTAAAGTTTTGATCTCATTTGGTTAAGTTGGACTAGTTGGAAGATTATGTATATATTCATTATGTTCCATGCAACACATCTACACTTTAATCTATGTCATTTAGTTGGATTTATATACGTGATTACTGTGGGTTTAGTTGCGAATCAATTACAACGACTGCCCCTTTAGTCCTTATACTTGTATGACTAATGGACGAGATTGTTATGGATGACAACAAGGTGCGCACATAAGGGTTATCATTTTTTATTATACTTATGATTTTAAGGAAAGACATAGTTATGCAACCCAAGTGGGAGATTGTTAGAACATGGATTGCATAACAAGTTATTAATGTTCCGTTCATGAAATCATGATTATAATGTTAGTATAAAGTGTAGTGGATTAAATAATGTGTAGAATTTCTGGATGTAATATTACCTATTTTTGATGGGCAAAGTGGTAATATCACATCACTTAATATGAAAGGGTGTAGTCCCTAAATGAAGTGCCTATTTATTTCCTATATAAAGGGTTCTCCATCAGCCCTAGAAACATACTTCATACATTAATTACTCTCTCAATAATCTCTTCATAAAGTGTTAAAGAAGATAAGAGTAAAGGCACTATCATTTAGAAGAACTCTATCCCCTACTTTCTTCATCATCTTTCTCCCTTAAAGACAACATCATGGATTCAACAGGTATACGCTTCCGCCTTCATCTCCTTCTCTAACTTATTCCATAATTGAGTATGGCATTCATGGGATTAAGATTGTTCCAACATTCTTTTACAATTAAAGAGAGTATGGGATACGTTTCTTGCCTTTGTGACCACCACCTCAAAATATTAAAAGTAGTTGGATTTAAAGTGTTTTGTACAACCTCATGTCTAGTATAGAAATATGCTTTCAACTCGTAGGGAATGCTAGAGGTAGAAGAAGAAGAAGAAGAAGCCATTCTAGGACGTTTTGGGGAATACAAGTCATTAAAAAAACTATATGGATCGTCATCCTCCTCATCTTGTGTAGCAATACCAATATCTTCATTAGGACTTGAGACATATTGAGAATGATTTCCATGAATTGCAATATACTCATTATAAAGAGTCACCAAATCATGTTTTGTATTTTCAATTTAACACGGGGATCCAACAACTATTATGCTCACTAGATCTTTCAATTTAACACGGGGATCTAACAACTTTGCAACCAAAAATAGAGAGGGAATATTATCAAAATATTTGAGCCACTTTTCCCTCATGGAAACAATGCTTAGGTTTAAAATGTTGCACTTTTATAAATTTTTAAAACTTCAAACTATCGCAACACATTGCTCAAGTACTAAAACGGAAGTTGGATAATAAACTCCCGACAAAGCTAAAGTAGCAATATTAAAAATCTTTAATAATTGACATAAATTAGTGCAAGCGTTCCATTGATAAGCAAATAAAGGAATGTCATAGCCCATAGTAAGAAAAAAATCCATGAGATGCTCTTTATACTCAAAACCATCAATTAACATTTTATAGGTAGAATTCCACCTAGTCAGAACATCCATAGAAAAATATTTTTCGGGAAGACCCTTACTTCGTAAATATTTGATCCATTTTCTTGTAATTTCATTTTTTTTTTTGCAATAAAATAAAGACCATCTCTAATAGGTTTAACATATTGCTCTAACGCATCCAAACCATCTTTAACACATAAATTTATGATATGACATAAACATCTAATATGAAAATACTTACCCCCAAGTTACGGTTGACAAATTTGCATCAATTCCGGTATACTAGCGGTATTAGCACTAGCGTTGTCGAATGAAATACTAAATATTTTTTTTGCAAAAGACCATACTTTGCCAAAATGGCGTGCAACTTTCTACAAATATTTTCCGCGGAATGAGGTGGTTCAAAACTTTCATATGCAATTAATCTTTTTTTGATAGTCCATGAATTATCTATCCAATGGCATGTAACACCCAAATAACTATTTCTTTGCCAATGATCACTCCAACCATCGGCATAAATTGAAACTCTTTGATCTAATCTTGTTAAAACATCAATTATAAAAAATTATATTCCAAAACCACCTTTTTAATATCGCGTACGAGAGTCGTACGTGGTACTTTGGAGGTGGCGGGATTTAAAGAAAGTTTAATAGACCGTTCAAAAAAATCATCATCCGCAAGGTTAAAAGGAAACCCTTTAACACACAAATTTGCACAATTCTTTCCTATAAATGACATTATTAAACTTAAATAAGACCGAAGACGTACCTTGGGTGTTAGGTTGAGAAAATTGTAATTGAGCTTGATCACTCTCAATCCCATGTTTTTCGGGATGTGTTGATCTCAAGTGAGAGTTCAATGTTCCATGCCCATTAACTTTTGTGAACGGGTAAGATTTGGTACAATAGTTGCATTCCGCTCGAAAATGTATAAAGTCATCCGGGTGAAGTTGTACTTTTCGGAAATGGATCGTAAAAGTGTCGGATTTAGATTCTCGTTGTTGACATTTCCCCCGACCACCTCTTCCCACGCCCCGAGCTCGACCTCGGCCGCCCCTATCACTTTGAACAACATTTTCTTCAACATTTTGCTCACTTTCGTCAAAATGTGGCTCAAATTCTGGGTTAAGGGAGGAAGAATCAACATGTACCTTGCCGCTCCTTCGAGATGAGGCCATTTTTGTTACAAAAATGACTGGAAATCGCTAAAAAACTGACTGAAAATGATGAAAAACAAGGATGCTGTTAAAAAAACTAACTGAAAATGTTAAAAAACTGACTAAAATTCTGAAAACTAATTGGAAAATGTTTTGAAACTGACTGGAAATGGTTAAAAAAGTGACTGGAATTTTCGAAATAAATTAGAAAAGTGATTTCATTAGAAAACTAACTGGAAATCGTTAGAAAACTGACTAATATTCTGTAAACTAACTGGAAATATGAGAGAGTGTGAGAGACTTAAGAATTAGTAGAGAGAGAAAGAGTAGAGAGAAGGTGTGTAACTAAAATGCTAGGGGGAGGTGGTATTTATGCGTAAGCAATTTTTGACAATTTTTTTTTCAATAGTGGCCGCCAGTTAACTGAACTAACGGCTAGTTTGAAAACTAGCCGTTTTTGGACAGTTTGTCAGACCTGGGGAAGTGGGGGGGGGGCTGGTGAAAAAGTGAAAAACTAGCCGTTAGGCGGTTTAAACCGCCGGTTTAACTTCCGGTTTAACTGCCGGTTTGGTTCACGGTTACTAAGCGGTTATTAACCGGCGGTTGGCTGGTTTTCAGTTTCATTAGCCTTAACCGGACCGACTAACCTACGGTTCACGGTTGAGGCAGTTGCCGGTTAACCGGTTTTGACCCGGTTTTGACCGGTTAATAACCGGCGGTTAGCCGGTTTCCGGTTTGGTTTGGACACGTCTAACCAAAGATATCAATATCCTTATGAAGCCATTGATCACCCATAGTTTGGCTTTGATGACCATTCTCAATCTTCCTCTTCGTAACTCTCTTAACAATGCTTATGGATGCACAGAAGTCTCTTCAAACATAGTTTGGACACTGCCTTATCTTGGCATTCACATAATCTCCCATCGAGTAATATTTAAATTTAAAAACAAAACAATCTGAGGCTTCTGGGTTAGCAAGAAATCGCCAACCAAACTTCCAAACAAAGTAAGATTGAACAACTAAAGATCACAAAAATTCAATTATTGTTTTTTACAGATAATGATAGAATACATAAACGAAAGTCAAGGCTCTCACCTAGGGATGTCAACGGGTCGGGTACGGGCTGGGTTTGCTCAAACCCGGACTCGGCCCGCAACAACATTCCCTCATTCCGAACCCGGCCCGGCCTGGAGTGTGTTAGACCCGTGACCAGCCCGGCCCGATAATCACTAAGCCCTAATTTTTTAGGGGTTCAGCCTTCAGCCAAATTAACAATTGAACTCCTATTTCTCAACGCCGCAGTATCAATTATCATACCTAGCTTGCGTTTTTCTTCTGTAATGTTGGCTCTAATGGTGTAATCAAATAATACTTGTTCTTGGCTCACGAATTACATATGCTTGATTCAAAAGAAGAGATTATAAATGACAAAAAATGAGCTTGCGTTTCCACTATGAATGTTCAAGATAGGTGAAGAAGACGTTAGAGGTGGAGGACGAGAAGAAGACAGTCAGAGAGGGAGAAGAAGAATGCCGTTGAATAGGACAGTCGGAGAAGAGGACCGTCAAATGGACGATTGACACCGGAGGAAGTAGTAGGAGACGACAGATGTCGTGAAGATTTCTGGACCGTGAAGAGTAGCGCCGTCGATTGGAGTTATTTTCTTTTGGCAAACTAAACCTAGATCTAGAATTAGGTTGGGTAGCATCTATATATATGCAATATACAAAGGGTAAATTGCAATTTAGTTACCTGAGTTTGTCATGATGTTTCAATTGGTTATCCAATTTTTGTTCGTTACAATTTGATTCTCAAATGTGTCTTTTTGTTGCAATCAGGTGTAATTTTGGATGACCTGTTAAAAAAATAACGAAAATGGATGAAAAACGTAACAAACTTCTTTCAAAATTGTAATGATCACCCTCACAATTTAACTTATCACACTACTCCCACTGACTCTTAACGTAAGTTAAAAAGAAAGAATTTTGAGATAAAAAACTTAGGCAAAATTGCATCATGTCATGTGACTTGCACATGCCTCTTTTTGGGGTAAAAATGGAAGAGCATGGTTATAAGAAGTTAAACACTGATCTTCGTCACTGACATATAAACATTTTTCACTGTCATTGAGCAACCTCATATCCACCATCCACCGCACAACACCACCACACTCACCACCAAACAGCCCCACCACCCCATACTGCCACTACCACCACCACCAATCAAAATCATCCACAAAATCCGATCGGACACATATAGATTATCATAATAGTCACATAAATTGAGAGCAATTGGGAAGGAAAACCCCAAACTCAAAATCCAACAATGGCGGCTCCGAACGGTAGCAATACACCAATTGTAATAACCGGAATTTTATTTAATTATTTAATGTAATTTCGGTTTTTGGTTAAACTAATTAAATGATAATTAGAATTATAAAGTAATTTAAAGAAGTGGGCCCAAGGAATTAGAATTGGCCCGAAAATAGTATTAGTAAAACCCAACCCAATTAGGAACCAACCCAAAGTATAAATTAATGAGTTAGTCAACTTAGGAAATCATTATTATCATAAACTCAAAAAAAAAAAAAAAAAAAAAAAAAACAAAACCCTAACCCTAGAGCAGCCGCCGGCCGAGCATAAGGAGGGGGGAGAAGAAAAATTCCGGCCATTATTTTGGAGATCCAATCCGATCATTCTCAAGGTAATACTAAATCCTACTCTCCAAAATTTATTTCATTGATTTTGGATTATTAAAACTTAATCTACGCATGAATTAAGAATATGAACATTAGGGTTTTGCATGCTAGTGAATGATGATAAAAATTTAAAGGATTTTGGGGTTGATCTAAATAGTATGGAAAAAAAAAAAAAACATAGTAATCTTGATACTAGTTGATTTTAAGATTGATTTTATATTCAAGTTTTGAATTGATTTATATTATGCAATGCTTGGGAATTTAACATATAAATCATTGAGGTTGAATTGGGTTTATCAAAAGAAGAAAAAAATATGGATTTCCCCTTTTGAACAGTTTCGGCCGAATGGCCTAGATCATTAAAAAAATTTATTTTGTTGATTTAAATGATCGTTGTTAAGTGTATTGTGAATAATATTGATGTTTGGGAATTTAGAAAAATTTAAAGAACTAGAAAATTGATCAAATCAATGGATTTTAGATCTTGCATGTTTCGGCCATGATGAGGAATTATGGGTGTTAATTCTTGATTAAAGATGTTAAGAATTGGGACGGAAAGTTAGTGTTTTCGTTAAGTTTCTAATGGAAAGAAAACAAAAATCGTTAAAAGGATTGTTAACAAGTTAGAAAAATAACTTGAGGAAATAGAATAAACCCTTGGAAGACCTAGAAGGTTAAAAAGTTAATGAGAAAGAATAAGATTAGAAATTTCAGTTAGTTTCCTAACCGAAAAGGACTAAACTGAAAAGAATTAAAGTTAGAAGGAATAAAAAGGAAACCTTTGAAGTTAGAGGGGCCTAAGTGATTAAGAAGAGAAACTTAGGGGACCTTATGAACAAAACCAAAGTCCAAGGACCTTTCTGTAATTAAAGGAAAGTTGAAGGACTAATCCGCAATTAATCCAAAGTGGAAGGACTAAATTGCAATTGAGTTAAAGTTGAAGGACTAATCTACAATTAATCCAAAGTGGAAGGACTAAATTGTAATTGAACTAAAGTTGAAGGACTAAATTGCAATTAATCCAAAGTTGAAGGACCAATTTGCAATTAACCCAAAGTTGAGGGACCAAATTGTAATTAACCCAAAGTTAAAGGACTTGATTGCAATTATATCAAAGTTAAAGGACTGACTAGTAAATCAAAGTCAGAAACTTAAACATAAAGAAAGAAGTAACGAAGTAAAGAAGTTAAAACGCATCTCTCAGTTAACTAAGTACAAATAGTTAACAATGTAGAGAGTACTAAAGTAAATTACTCCGTGCCTTGTAGATTTGCACAAGGAGAAGATTGCGAGGAAAAGCAATTCAGGTAAGGGATTACGTTCCTTACAGTATTTGAACTCCTGTTTATTGGAATTCGGTATTTCTTTCTAAAGACAGCTATCAGTATGGCATGATAGTATTTGAATGAACTCTGCGTTAATGAACGTTCCTTGAAATGATCTATACTTAGTGATGTCCCCATCGATCTACTAAGTATCGAAGTTTGAAACTTGTCATCACATACCTGTACCTTGGTATGTTCTCATTCTAACTTGTAAGTCGAAAAGCTTACTTGTTAGAGTGGCCAATGTCCAGTTAGAAAAGACATTGACGGACAGTCCAGTTAGAAAAGACTTGTCCTTAAACTAGGGATTGCATGAGTGATCACATGCCTTCTCTCAGGAATTGTCTGATTACAAGGATGATTCTAGACCCCGAGCATATGTGTGTGGATACCATATATGTTTCGACCCACACTATTGGCTGAAGAAGCTAGGTGTACAAATTGTACCTTTGGCATTGAGGTTATAATGTACGTTACCAAGGAATTGACGGAAACTTGAATAAATCCCTTTGGCTTGTAGTGCCATAATCCTTTGAAAGTAAAATCTAAAGTAATAAGACTGTATTGTTCTGCAGCCTTGAATCCAAAAGTAACTGAACCTATCTTTGAAAAAGTTATTCTAAGTATTCGTTCTGGTCGTCTCTCCTTAGTAACCGGAGAGGCCACGTATGAACTTACTGAGCATTCGTTCGCTCATTCCTTCTCTATAAATTTTGTTTTCAGGATTTAAGTAGAAGGACAAGACAAGGAAAGTAGCCGTGGGAAGACGGTGGATTGAAGATTCTTAATTTAGTAGTCTTAAGTACATTTATTTTGATGTAAGTTTGAAGTACATTGATGGTTAGGGTTGTTACCTACCAAGACAAGTTAAAGTTACGCTTCCGCTATTATTGTGAATTTTTGGTTAATTAAGGGGCTGTTGTGAACCCTAAATTGAAGTATTTATTATTGCTATTTATTGATATTAAATGCCATTAAATGCTCAAGATACATTAAGAAAATTCGGGGTGTTACAGTTGGTATCAGAGCAATGGCTTTAGGTCTTATGGGAGAAAACTGGAAGTTAGGACTAATGGGAGAACTTAGTACTTGACATGAATAAGATCTTACTTGAGGAAGTTCAAATGATAAAGTCTAACTCTAGGAATAATACTAAGAGTGTACTTAAAGTATGAATATACTTGGGGAAATAGGAATCTCTTCATTGTATGTCTATTTACATTCTATTAATATGTTATAAGGGAATCTTGAGGTTATGTACTAACTAAGTTTACTATTGGTGTGTGTAGGATCATGCCGAGGAGACCCATGAAGTCAGTAAGGTACAGTGCTACTCTAAGGGAAGAAATAGAAGCTAAAGAAGAGATTATTAAGCAGCTAACTAAGGAACTCCGCTCAGCTAAAAGAGAGCTTAGGAAGGAGACTCGAGGAGTTGACAGTCTACAGAATGTCATCAGAGAACGCGATGAGGATATAATGTATGTGGAAGGAAAGTTAGCAGTACAACTGAAGAAGGTCCAAAGCCTAGAAAGCCATGTGGTTAGAGCTAACCGCGAATGGAATCGAATCAGTGTACAACTGGTGGAGGAGATAGAACAAAACAATGAACTGAAAAGGAAGATAGATGAGCAAGAAGCTTATGAGGAAGGGCTTAGGGCTTCAGGCTATCAGATTTGGGCTGAGAAGTTAGAATTGCAAGAGAAATATGACCAACTTGCAGCAGAACATGCACACTGTGGGAAGTGATGCAATTAATGACATATAGTTATAAGAATAGATTATTTTACTTTATTATTAGTGGAGTAATATAGTTAGAAATTTTCTTATGACAAAGTTGAATTTTGGGTGTATTTTGGGACGTTTAAATCTCACACCTTAGTTGAATAAAATTAATTATTTAATTTAAATACCCAAAATTTTGAATTTACTATTGTTGTGTAAACAAAAGTTAACTTGTCGAGAAAAGACAAGGGAAAGCATCGGAGTGATTTGAAATAATCTCCGTAACCATGGTACGAAGTAAGACGACCATTGGAATAAGTTAAAGCTAGTTGAGTAATAAAAACTAGTGAAGTAAAGAAATAATAAACAACCAAGTAAAACGGTTGTAAATTATGAAGTATGAAAACTCCTGAACTGGAGAAGAAAGGTTAAGTAGACTAACCAAATCTGAATAACGGTCTAGTACAAAAGACCTACGAACATGAATCAAAACTAACAAGTACCCGTTAGTAAAAGAATAAGTTAAGTATACCATGAATACTGCACGTATTTGTAATGATGAATATTGCTAGAACACGAACCTGTTCTAAAGTAAAAGTAAATCTGCAGATGAATACCCGAAGCGGAAATAACAGGAACGGTGAGGGAAATGACAACACCGGTAATGCTGGAGGACAGTTGGATCCGGCCCTGGTAAATCTTTTGCAGACACTATCACAGACAGTAGCTGGGATAGGCCAAACTGTTGCTGGAATTGCTCAACCACCACCACAAGCTCCATTACGTGATCCGTTGGAGCTATTTCAAAGGAGGAATCCGGACTCATTCTCGGACACCGCTAAAGAGAAACCTGAGGACTGGATTAAGAGCACCGAGAGAATATTCGAAACTCTGAATTGTACTGAGGAGCAGAAGGTAGTCTTTGCGACCTTTATGTTGAAAGGTAAGGCTCAGACATGGTGGGAAGCGGAAAAGCGAGCTGCTGTGGCTCGTGGTGATGCAGCCTTTACTTGGACCAGATTTAAGGCTATTTTCAACGAAAATTACTATCCTGCAAGCACGAGGAATGCTAAGATAACGGAATTCCTGACTTTGGTACAAGGGAGTATGACTGTAGCGGAGTATGGTGAGAAGTTCACTGACTTACTAGAATTTGCGCCAAGATTCTTCGATACTGAAGAACAGAAGGCAAGAAAGTTTGAAGCGGGATTAAGTGATAGAGTTCGGTACAGAATCACACCGCTGGCTTTGCCTACGTACTCAGCGGTATTGGATAGGGCCAAGATAGTAGAACGGGAGTCGGATAACTACCGTAACCGACGGGAAGAGAAAGGCAAGGCAGTGACTGAAAGATCGGAAGGAAATAAGGGTGGTAAGGACCACAACAATAATAAGAGGAAAGCAGTGGATGACAGTCGAGACAAGGGCAGTCATGGGAACAAACACTCCAACAACGGCCATGGTGGGAATGGTCGGAACTTTAATGACAACAAGCGTGAGTGGAACAAGGGCAAGGGCCAAGGTTTCGTCAGTTATGATAAGTGCACTATTTGTGATGGAGCGCACAAGTCCGAGGTTTGCTGGTATAAGGAACGGCAGTGTCACAACTGTAAGAAGGTGGGACATCCGAAGTGGAAGTGCCCAGAACCTAAGAAGGATGAACCGGCTGCGGGAAATAAAGACAACGGGGGAGGAAATGGTGGAGGCCGTGGCAGGGTGTACACCATGACCGCCAAAGCAGCTGGAGTTAATGCCGATCTTGTAGCAGGTACGATGCAATTAAATTCCCGTGATGTTTATGTGTTAGTAGATACTGGCGCTACTCATTCAGTAGTTAGTAAGGTTGTGGCAAAGAAATTAAAACTACACCCAGAAAATTTAGAGATACCTTTAGTAATAGATACTCCTACTAAGGACGCTATCCCCATTACTACCTGTTATAGAAACTGCACTTTAGGGATAGGAGGCACGAATGTAAATATCGACCTCATTGAACTAGACATGTCAGAATTCGACATAATCCTGGGAATGGATTGGTTGGCTTTGCATCAAGCCAAAGTGGACTGTCAAAAGAAAATAATGACGTTCCTAGGAGAGGAAGGTAAAGAGTACAGATTTGTGGGTTCAAGGCCGAGGAAGAGGATAGGCTTAATCTCGGTGATGAAGGCCCGTAATATGTTGAGAAAAGGATGTGTAGGATTTCTGGCACACATAGGTGAAACAGAAGAAAGAGGAGTAACGTTAGAGTCGCTCGAAGTCGTGAATGAATTTCAAGACGTATTTCCTGAGGATTTACCTGGTATACCACCAGTGAGGGAGGTAGAGTTTTCCATTGATTTAGTACCAGAAACCACACCTATATCGAGAGCACCGTATAGGATGGCTCCAACAGAGTTGAAAGAACTAAAGGAGCAGTTACAAGAATTGTTGGACAAGGGATTGATTAGGCCAAGTGTATCACCATGGGGTGCACCGGTACTATTTGTGAAGAAGAAAGACGGGTCTATGAGACTGTGTATTGACTATAGAGAATTGAATAAGGTAACGGTTAGGAATCAATACCCGTTGCCGAGAATTGATGACTTGTTTGATCAATTGAGGGGAGCATGCTACTTTTCGAAGATTGATCTTAGATCCGGATACCATCAGCTGAGAGTCAAGGATGTGGACGTGGCGAAGACGGCGTTTAGGACAAGGTATGGACATTATGAGTTTGTCGTGATGCCATTTGGATTAACGAACGCACCAGCCGCATTCATGGAGTTGATGAATAGAATATTTCAAGAGTACCTAGACAAATGCGTGATAGTATTCATTGATGATATTTTGGTGTACTCGAAGACAAAGGAGGAGCATGCCAAACATTTGAGGATAGTACTAGAAATTTTGAGGAGACAGAAATTGTATGCAAAATTTAAGAAATGTGAATTCTGGTTAGAGAAAGTAGCATTTTTGGGGCACATAGTGTCGAAAGAAGGAATTTCTGTGGATCCAACAAAGGTAGAAGCAATAATGGATTGGGAAAGGCCTACGACGGTAACCGAAATAAGAAGTTTCTTAGGTTTAGCTGGTTACTATAGAAGGTTCGTAGAGGGATTTTCGAAGTTATCTGGACCATTGACAAAGCTGACGCAGAAGGCAGCTAAGTTTGTTTGGTCAGAAGAATGTGAACGAAGTTTCCAAGAGTTAAAGAATAGACTGGTATCTGCACCAGTATTAACACTACCAACGGGGACGGAAGGTTTTGTTATCTACAGTGATGCGTCGTTGAAAGGACTAGGCTGTGTACTGATGCAAAATGGGAAGGTGATAGCTTATGCATCTAGGCAGTTGAAAGTGCATGAAAGGAACTACCCGACCCATGATCTGGAGTTAGCAGCGGTAGTGTTTGCATTGAAAATTTGGAGACATTATCTGTATGGCGTGAAATGCCAGATTTTTACGGATCATAAGAGCCTCAAATACATCTTCACGCAGAAGGAATTGAATATGAGACAACGGAGGTGGTTAGAACTTCTCAAGGATTACGACTGTGAAATATTGTATCATCCTGGGAAAGCCAACAAGGTGGCAGATGCCTTGAGTAGGAAGAATCACGGAATGTTGGCAACGTTGATTCTAAGGGGGTAAGCATATGGAAGGATGTCAAGGAGATGAACTTGATAGTAAAAGTAAACGGGTATTTGGCTCAACTGACGTTACAACCTGCATTGTTGGGCAGAATTAAAGAGGCACAAGAATTAGACGAGGAGAGAGAAGCTCTAATCGGGAAAGGGCAAGCAAAAGATCTTCATATGGGTGAAGATGGAATTCTGAGATATCAAAAGAGAGTGTGGGTGCCAAGCAATGATGAGATCAAGAGAGAGATACTAAGAGAAGCTCATTGCTCGAAGTTCTCTGTACATCCGGGAAGTACTAAAATGTATAGAGATTTAAAGGAAGCATATTGGTGGAATAACATGAAGAATGACGTGGCAGAGTATGTGCATAGATGCCTGACGTGCCAACAAGTTAAGAGTGAACATCAGAAGCCAGCAGGGTTACTGCAGTCATTACCAATTCCCGAATGGAAGTGGGAGAATATTGCTATGGATTTCGTAAGTGGGTTGCCAAAGACGGTAGGGAAGTATGATGCTATATGGGTTATAGTAGATCGATTGACTAAGTCAGCACATTTCCTGGCAATCAAGAAGACTGATTCGTTGGAGAAGTTGGCCAAGTTGTACATCGACGAGATAGTAAGGTTACATGGGATCCCGGTCACAATTGTGTCTGATCGAGATGCTAGGTTCACTTCAAAGTTCTGGAACAGCCTACAAGAAGCATTGGGAACAGAATTGACCATGAGTACGGCGTTTCACCCACAGACAGATGGGCAGTCGGAAAGGACTATCCAGACGTTGGAAGACATGCTGAGGGCTACTTCGTTAGATTGGCCAAACGCATGGGACGAACACTTACCATTAGTAGAATTCGCATACAACAACAGCTTTCACGCAAGCATTGGGATGGCTCCATATGAAGCGTTGTATGGGAGAAAGTGTAGATCACCGGCGTGTTGGGACGAAGTCGGTGAAAGGAAGTTAAGTGGACCGGAGCTCGTACAAGTCACGGCAGATAAAGTACAACAGATCCGGAAGTGGCTACAGACTGCACAGAGTAGGCAGAAATCTTACGCAGACAATAGGAGGCGAGAACTGGAATTTCAACCAGGAGATCGAGTATTCCTAAAGATATCACCCACGAAGGGAGTTATGCGTTTTGGGATTAAGGGAAAGTTAAGTCCACGATATGTGGGACCGTTCGAAATTCTTGATAAGATCGGAGAAGTGGCTTATCGATTGGCGTTACCGCCGGTATTAGCTGGAGTGCATAATGTGTTCCATGTCTCCATGCTAAGGAAGTATATTCATGATCCGAGTCATGTGATTGAATACAAGCAGTTAAGAGTTCGGGCAGATTTGACGTACGATGAACGACCAATCAAGATCGTCGACAGAAAAGACGAGGTCATAAGAAAGCGTACGGTTCCCTATGTAAAAGTGCAATGGAGCAATCACTCAGAAAGAGAAGCGACATGGGAACAAGAAAGTGAAATGCGCGAATTGTACCCGGACATCTTCTCGGAGTAAGCATTATCAAAGTTTGAGGACAAACTTCTTTTAAGGGGGTAAGAATGTAATAACCGGAATTTTATTTAATTATTTAATGTAATTTCGGTTTTTGGTTAAACTAATTAAATGATAATTAGAATTATAAAGTAATTTAAAGAAGTGGGCCCAAGGAATTAGAATTGGCCCGAAAATAGTATTAGTAAAACCCAACCCAATTAGGAACCAACCCAAAGTATAAATTAATGAGTTAGTCAACTTAGGAAATCATTATTATCATAAACTCAAAAAAAAAAAAAAAAAAAAAAAAAAAAAACCCTAACCCTAGAGCAGCCGCCGGCCGAGCATAAGGAGGGGGGAGAAGAAAAATTCCGGCCATTATTTTGGAGATCCAATCCGATCATTCTCAAGGTAATACTAAATCCTACTCTCCAAAATTTATTTCATTGATTTTGGATTATTAAAACTTAATCTACGCATGAATTAAGAATATGAACATTAGGGTTTTGCATGCTAGTGAATGATGATAAAAATTTAAAGGATTTTGGGGTTGATCTAAATAGTATGGAAAAAAAAAAAAAAACATAGTAATCTTGATACTAGTTGATTTTAAGATTGATTTTATATTCAAGTTTTGAATTGATTTATATTATGCAATGCTTGGGAATTTAACATATAAATCATTGAGGTTGAATTGGGTTTATCAAAAGAAGAAAAAAATATGGATTTCCCCTTTTGAACAGTTTCGGCCGAATGGCCTAGATCATTAAAAAAATTATTTTGTTGATTTAAATGATCGTTGTTAAGTGTATTGTGAATAATATTGATGTTTGGGAATTTAGAAAAATTTAAAGAACTAGAAAATTGATCAAATCAATGGATTTTAGATCTTGCATGTTTCGGCCATGATGAGGAATTATGGGTGTTAATTCTTGATTAAAGATGTTAAGAATTGGGACGGAAAGTTAGTGTTTTCGTTAAGTTTCTAATGGAAAGAAAACAAAAATCGTTAAAAGGATTGTTAACAAGTTAGAAAAATAACTTGAGGAAATAGAATAAACCCTTGGAAGACCTAGAAGGTTAAAAAGTTAATGAGAAAGAATAAGATTAGAAATTTCAGTTAGTTTCCTAACCGAAAAGGACTAAACTGAAAAGAATTAAAGTTAGAAGGAATAAAAAGGAAACCTTTGAAGTTAGAGGGGCCTAAGTGATTAAGAAGAGAAACTTAGGGGACCTTATGAACAAAACCAAAGTCCAAGGACCTTTCTGTAATTAAAGGAAAGTTGAAGGACTAATCCGCAATTAATCCAAAGTGGAAGGACTAAATTGCAATTGAGTTAAAGTTGAAGGACTAATCTACAATTAATCCAAAGTGGAAGGACTAAATTGTAATTGAACTAAAGTTGAAGGACTAAATTGCAATTAATCCAAAGTTGAAGGACCAATTTGCAATTAACCCAAAGTTGAGGGACCAAATTGTAATTAACCCAAAGTTAAAGGACTTGATTGCAATTATATCAAAGTTAAAGGACTGACTAGTAAATCAAAGTCAGAAACTTAAACATAAAGAAAGAAGTAACGAAGTAAAGAAGTTAAAACGCATCTCTCAGTTAACTAAGTACAAATAGTTAACAATGTAGAGAGTACTAAAGTAAATTACTCCGTGCCTTGTAGATTTGCACAAGGAGAAGATTGCGAGGAAAAGCAATTCAGGTAAGGGATTACGTTCCTTACAGTATTTGAACTCCTGTTTATTGGAATTCGGTATTTCTTTCTAAAGACAGCTATCAGTATGGCATGATAGTATTTGAATGAACTCTGCGTTAATGAACGTTCCTTGAAATGATCTATACTTAGTGATGTCCCCATCGATCTACTAAGTATCGAAGTTTGAAACTTGTCATCACATACCTGTACCTTGGTATGTTCTCATTCTAACTTGTAAGTCGAAAAGCTTACTTGTTAGAGTGGCCAATGTCCAGTTAGAAAAGACATTGACGGACAGTCCAGTTAGAAAAGACTTGTCCTTAAACTAGGGATTGCATGAGTGATCCCATGCCTTCTCTCAGGAATTGTCTGATTACAAGGATGATTCTAGACCCCGAGCATATGTGTGTGGATACCATATATGTTTCGACCCACACTATTGGCTGAAGAAGCTAGGTGTACAAATTGTACCTTTGGCATTGAGGTTATAATGTACGTTACCAAGGAATTGACGGAAACTTGAATAAATCCCTTTGGCTTGTAGTGCCATAATCCTTTGAAAGTAAAATCTAAAGTAATAAGACTGTATTGTTCTGCAGCCTTGAATCCAAAAGTAACTGAACCTATCTTTGAAAAAGTTATTCTAAGTATTCGTTCTGGTCGTCTCTCCTTAGTAACCGGAGAGGCCACGTATGAACTTACTGAGCATTCGTTCGCTCATTCCTTCTCTATAAATTTTGTTTTCAGGATTTAAGTAGAAGGACAAGACAAGGAAAGTAGCCGTGGGAAGACGGTGGATTGAAGATTCTTAATTTAGTAGTCTTAAGTACATTTATTTTGATGTAAGTTTGAAGTACATTGATGGTTAGGGTTGTTACCTACCAAGACAAGTTAAAGTTACGCTTCCGCTATTATTGTGAATTTTTGGTTAATTAAGGGGCTGTTGTGAACCCTAAATTGAAGTATTTATTATTGCTATTTATTGATATTAAATGCCATTAAATGCTCAAGATACATTAAGAAAATTCGGGGTGTTACACCAATACCCCAGATTTAGGCCACGAAACTGCAAGATATCTGGAAATCTCAGCATGGATCTATTTCCGGTTTACTGCAGCCGCACACTTCCATCACAACTTCTATCCAAAAAAATTAAAATCTCAAATTTTGGTATAAATTGAAATAAACAAAAAAATAATAATTTGAATTCCCAGATCTGGGCATTAATCGAACGGGAAAGGGAGAAAGAAGCTTGTTGGAGAGAAAGGAGAAGCAAGATGGTGGTAGTGGGGAGGGAAAGGGTGGCATGGCGGATGGTTGAACAAGGAGGAAAAAAGAGATCGCCGGAGATGAGGGCTTTGCCGGCGACGCATCAAATTTGGATTCGTGCCTCCTATGTTTGTACTTATTTGTGTGTGATAGAGAAGGAAAAGGAAGGAAAGAGAATCTCGAGAATATGCTGAAGGGGAGGTCCGGGAGGAGGGGTAATTTGAAAATCAACATTTTCTGTTTTTGCCTTTTATATTCTTGAGGGAGTATTATTTTTCATTTGTTTATTTTTTTTCTTGATGAATATCAATTAAGGTCTTAATTTTACATTATCGACTAAGATTTTAATTTTAAGCCTCTTTAGATTTTAATTTAGGATTTTTTTTCCTTATATTGGTCTTTTAACATTCGTTAAGAGCTAGGGAGATAATTTAAACTGTAAGGGTAATTATGCAATTTTGAAAGAAGCTTGTCTCATTTTTAATCTATTTTCGTTAGTTTTTTAACGGATCATCCAAAATTACACCAGATTGCAACAAAAAGACACATTTAATAACCAAATTGTAACAAATACAAATTTGATAACCAACTGAAACTTCGTGACAAACTCAGATAACTAAATTGCAATTTGCCCATAAACAAAAGGTAGATGGACATAACTGTAAAATTGCACATAACTAATGATACAGGTCAGGCCTTGGCGGGTTTTGCTGGGTTACCGGACCCGACGGGTTTAAAAATCATCTTACCAAACCCGCCTCATTCAGACCGGAACATTCCGAAAACGGGCCGGGTTCGAACAAATTGCCATCTCTACTCTCACCAAGGAGAGAAGGCAATAACATCAAACACCGATTTACCAACATTTCTCTTTAATTATAAAAACCAAAGATGAAAAAATAACTAAGAATCAAAACACATAAATAATTCAAATCTTAAATTAGATTTAGAGAGAATTAGAGATTTGAATTTGAAATTAAACTAAATTAAAAATCAAAGAAAACATAACAGCAAATCTGAAAAATACTTCCTAACTTTGCATTTATTAATTGCCAAAATAAAAATTAGTAAATGCAAAATTTGGACTTTAACAAAATAATCGAATCAAGGTAGAAAAAGTAAGAAGAAGAACTTTGTAAGCCTGATTCTCCTACGGTAACGGAAAATTGCCGGAAAATTGTTAGAAGAAGGAGTTCTTCCTTCTTATTTATCGTCTATGAATATGAATAAATTTGGTTTTAGTTTTTTTTTTTTATCGAAGACAAAAAAATAATAATGTATCATGTCTAGTCAGCCATGGGAGTTACTCATCATTAATTACATTATTTAAAGGTATTGCTGGAATGGAAAAATTATTAGTAGCAAAATTGTTAATACAGTGACAAAATTGATCAAAATATGTTTACTAATTTCAGAAATAAATCTATTGAATTTCACATAAGTTTATGTTGGGTGACTCTCAATTTATTCTTGGCAAAAAGAAGATAGGACAGGAGCTTTGGGCGCTCGCCCACTTTGGTCTGGGCGCTCGCCCACATTGCTGCTCCAAAAGCCGAACTTTCTGACTTTGTGGGCAGTCGCCCACTAGGGGCTTGGGCGCTCGCCCACAATGACGGGCTGGGCTGAGTCGGGCGAGTCTTAGGGTTGTTTTTAGGGTAAACAATAAAACCCTTGTATAGGTCTTTTGTGTCTGACATCCTTGAGTCAGAGAGAGATAGAAAAAGCTAGAGTTATTTATTATTGAGAGATTGTGAGATTGATTATCACCTTGTCATCTCCTTGTACTCTTGATTGATTATAGTTGATTGTTCTTCGTCGCCCGTGGTTTTTTACTCTTCTTGTTTAGAAGGGTTTTCCACGTAAATCTTTGTGTTCATCTGTTTTCGATTTTGCTTTTTTTCCTTTGCTATTTTGTGCTTTATTCTTTGCAAGATAAGTAATTGTTAGATCATCAATCCTAACAATTGGTATCTAGAGCTTGGTTTGAGGTTCTTGTATTGGTTACCGGTAGAAGATGTCAGGGAAGTACGAAATTGAGAAATTCGATCGCAATGTCAATTTCGGTTTGTGGCAAGTGAAGATGCGAGCAATCTTGGTGGGAATACAGTGTGTCAAGGCTTTGCTTGGTAAGGCAAAGAAACCAGAAAACTTGACTGATGAAAAGTTTGATGACATGGACGAGAAAGCTTTGTCTCTGTTGCATTTAAGTCTCAAAGATCAAGTGTTAAGGGAGGTAGTGAGCGAAAAGACTGATGCTGGGCTCTGGCTTAGGCTTGAACAACTGTACATGACGAAGAGTATTAGTAATCGGTTGCTACTGATGAAGAAACTCGAAGAATGTAAACTCAAATCAGGTGAGTCTTTGGAAAGACATCTTGATGAGTTTGATGGTTTGGTCATTGACTTGAAGAATGTCGATGTTGTGATTGATGATGAGCAATTGGCGGTCAAGTTGCTATGTTCTTTATCCTCTAAGTACATGCACTTTCGGGAGACGGTTTTGTATAGGAAGGATGAGATCTCTTTGGAAGAGATCAAGAACGCTTTGCTACAACGTGAAGTCATTGAGACGCACTTGACTTCTCCAGGTGCTGAATCTCAAGGTGATGGGTTAGTAGCTAGAAGCGGCAAGAAGTCCGGAAAGGGATCGAGTGCAAAGAACTCGGGTCAATCTAGTTCAACTGGAAGGTTTAAAGATGTGATATGTCATGGTTGCAAGGAGAAGGGACACATTAGAAGGTTTTATCCAAACAGAAGGGATGATAATACAACCGCTAAGAAGGGTGAAGCTGGAATGGTGTTTGATAACACTAGTGATGACAGTGACATTGATGCACTTACTGCTTGTGATTCGGGTACCAAAATTCGTGATAATTGGATTTTAGATTCGGGTTGTTCTTATCATATTAGTCCCAATCGGGCATGGTTTTGTTCTTATAAGGCTGCTGCAGGTGGAGTAGTTTTGATGGGTAATAACACTGCATGCAAGGTTGTTGGTATTGGGACTAGATGTGTCCAAACCAAACCGGAAATCGGCTAACCGCCGGTTATTAACCGGTCAAAATCGGCAAACCGGTTAACAGGCAACTGCCTCAACTGTGAACCGTAGGTTAGCCGGTCCGGTTTAGGTTAATGAAAATAAAAACCGACCAACCGCCTGTAAGTACCCCAATCTGAAACCGACCTATCTTAGAGGTAGCCTTAGCACCGTTTCAGGGATAAGCTAATAGGCCAGGACCTCCCTAGGATAAGCTATAAATTCCAGGACTACTCTGGTATAAAATTGGAAAAATCCAGAAGCTCGCCAGGCTGAGCCGTACGGATGCTTTGGGTACTAGAGGGGCCTAGCCGTACGGCTGGTTTGGACACCCTCAGTCCCTATAAATAGAACCCCTTGGTGATCATTTCAGGGGGGGGGAGAAACATTAGAACTAAGGTTACTCTGTCGAATTCACCTCAGAATAGTGTGAGTAAGAGTGAACAAAGAGTGAAAGAGAGAAAGGAAGATTGGCCTAAACCAAGATAGGTAAAGCCACCTTCTCCCCCTCCCTTCTCTTCATCTAAGAACTCTATTTATCTTTGATCTTGTCATTTATTGTTGATCTTTACATTCTTGCAAGTCTTGTCTATTCAAGCAATATACATATATCTATTATTATTTATATTTCCTAGTCCAAGTCATGAGATGATCAAAGGTGCCCTCCATACTTTGTATGGAAGAGGTTCAAACCTAGTTTGATCATGGCTTGTTGATTGTTCATTTACATTCTTGTCATGGATGATGCTCTTGTTGTTCATTTTGCTCATTTTAAGCTATGATGATCATGATGTGGATAAAGTCTCAATCTTTATCCTCATCACCTTGATCTAGCCCAAAATTCCCAAGTTTGGGTAATAAAGATCCAATCTTTATGGTTTGTTCTTGTCCCTAAAGGATTAATCTTGCCTAGAAGAGCCATTTTGATGGTAAAGTTTCAATCTTTACTCATCAAATAGTCACTATGGCTCAAAAGGACATGTTGGCCACCTTTTTCATTTTTCTCCCATGATTGCCTTTGATCATGCCCAAACTCTTGTTTTGGGAGGTTCTTTTATGATCAAGTGGCATAGGAATGAGGTGTTAATGTTGTTTTGTGTTGGAATAACAAACTGGAATCAGAACAGTTTGGTCCAGTTCAAGCAGAATGCTCTGTTTCTGCCTGGAACTGGACTGTTGCTTGAACAAACTGTAAAATCCCAGGAGTGGTCTCCCCATCCGTACAGCTACTTTGGCCGTATGGGGAGATTGGCCATTTTGCCCTTCTGTCTTTTGTTTTCTTGTCAAACAAACCCTTTTTCAGTTGAAAAGATAAATAAAAAGTTAAAACAAAGATTTACCGTTAAAACACACACACACATGCACTTTTGTTAACTAACAAGGGAGACTCGGCTTTGTCCGAGGCAACTTGGGAGGACGTAAAAACTCTTCCCAAGTTGTAATCTGATCTCCAAATCTTTGAACTCAAACCTTTGTCATTTTGTTGGGTTTAAAATTAACAAAATGTGGCGACTCCGTTAAATTGGTCCGGTTCCCGCGTTTGGTATTTCACCCTTGAAACGTGCCCGTGTTTTTTGGGGCGGGATCCTTACAGTGGCGACTCCGCTGGGGTGCTTTCGGACTTCTTTCTAGAAGATTCGGGGACATTCTTGTGTGGGTCAAACTCCTGTTCCCGTTAGTTGACTTCTTGCATATTTGTGTGTGTTTCATGTTTCTGTTTGAACTGTTTTGAGTACATACGTTCTGGAAATACAATAAACTGGGGCTTGACGACCAGAAGTTGGAGAAACTAAGAAAAATCTTCACCCTCTTGCTTTAGCCGTACGGCTACTTTGGGTAGGGGCCAGAATGTTGCCAATTAACAGTTTGGTGCAGGGCTGCAACAATCTGGGTGCCCCTCTGCTTCTACTTGTCCAGGTTCCAAATTTATAGTCTTACTTGTGCACATTACCTTCATTCTTTTGGCCAAAACTTGGTTTTGAAAGGTAATAAAACTTGGTTATGCATGATCTTTTGTCAATAAAATGGTTTCCAAAACCTCATCGTGCATAATCCTTTTTGTAAGGGTTTTTCTTGAGTCTTCTCGTTGAGCACAAATTGCTTTGTACAAAAGAGTTTCAATGTAAAATATTTCTTTTGCAAAAGTTTGATTCAAAATTCTTTGTTGTGCACAACTTGGTACATGTACAAGTTTTGGTCTTTGTTTGCTTATATTCCTTGATTTGTTGTGTATAAATTGCTCAATCCATGCTTGTTCATATCTTGCTTATGCCATGCTCATGCTATCGAAAAACGAATTGAAAATCTCTCTTTTTACTCAAAAAGGAGCATAGAATGACTTCACACCACGCGCACTTGACCGTGCACGTTCCAAATACCCTTTAAACCCGGGGTGGATGCCACGATGCAGCTCGTTGGGCGCTCTTGTTCCCTTCGATGCGCGCACGGGTCCATCCCACCTTCCCTTCCGAACCGAGTCAACCACACTTGTCTGTGACACACAAATACCGTGACTATGGTTGGTTTTTGGTCTAGTTCACGTTACCACATCCTTGATACGTGCTCAAAGCTAATTGTGGCCAAATTAATGCCCGGGTTGTGACTCCTTGATGTAATGCAAGCGTGGCCTAACCAGCCTCCAACTCGTGTGTTAGTGACAACCGCAATTAGCAAGGGCCATGTACTAAGGATAGGGTGACACCGTGTCATTAAGCCCTAATGAACGAATTATTTTAATCATCCTTAAGCCCATGGTCAAGGATCGAGACGCCTCATTCAAAATGAGGTCATGTCGGAATGTCGGTGCAGCCTTCGGTGTAGCCTTCGGAGAAAAGTCTCGATCCCGACTAGGGCTTAACCATGATTAGGATGACCCGCGCATTGGGAACCTTGCGACGCACTAGACCCTAGGTTCGTTTCTTTTGGTCGGTGGAAGCCGCTTGCCCTATAGGACCCTCGCTCGGGATAGTCCGTCTATGGGAGCGTGCAAGACAGGAGAAAAACGAGGGGTCTATAGGCGTAGTGATGGCCTCCACTGATCCAGGGTTTAGATTAGTTGCGAAAAAGAAGAGAAATCTTTTCCAACCATTTAGGAATAAAAATGTGTTTTAAGTAAACTTGAATGATTTATTAATCGCGCGTTGCATGAGCTTGCTCCGTTCTTTCTTCCTGTCTTTGATACATTGCATTGTTTCGCTAACCAGTGTCACCCCCGTTAAGTCTTTGGAAGGATCCATGTTATCCTTCAAGACTCCGTCAAGTCCCGTTAAGCCTTTGGATGGATCCATGTTATCCTCCAAGACTTTTGATTAGTCCCGTTTAGTCTTTGGACGGATCCATGTTATCCTCCAAGACTTTTGATTAGTCCCGTTTAGTCTTTGGACGGATCCATGTTATCCTCCAAGACTTTTGATTAGTCCCGTTTAGTCTTTGGACGGATCCATGTTATCCTCCAAGACTTTTGATTAGTCCCGTTTAATCTTTGGACGGATCCATGTTATCCTCCAAGACTTTTGAATAGTCCCGTTTAGCCTTTGGACGGATCTATGTTATCCTCCAAGACTTTTGATTAGTCCCGTTTAGTCTTTGGAAGGATCCATGTTATCCTTCAAGACCTCCGTCAAGTCCCGTTAAGTCTTTGGAAGGATCCATGTTATCCTTCAAGACCCTCATTAAGATCCCCGTTGAGACCCTAGGCAAAGTCCCATAGGTCCCCGCAAATATCCCCGTTAAATTCTAGGAATGGTCCCCTAGGAAGCCAGTCAAGTCCTTGGATGGATTCTCGTTAAGACATTAGTCGTGTTCGTCCTTCCCTCTTAAGATTCTAAACCCGTTCGAACTACGGTGACCTGAGCCTCTCATCACGTGGGACCCCCCCCCCCCTCGTGGTGAGGGGAACGTAGGCAACTTCGGCCCGGTCAAATATCCCAAATAGAGACACGTGTGTCTTTAACCCAAGTGTTCACCCAATGTTTACCCGAGCCTAAACTACCTTTTTTTTTTCGTGGCTTAGATGAAGTGGAAGAGAGCATCATGTCGCCGACTGGTGCGTGTGGAGTCAGAAAGTTCCCCGGTCACTACAACCTCTCTGATCCGGTACCTCAGAAAGATCACTTCAGTGGAAAGTAGCTTGAGAAATGACGCCGCGGATAATTCGGATGGCCTAACGAACGAAGAGTTGTTCCAAGCTTCAGAAACCCCCGGGGCTGAGAAAGAAGTCATCACAGATAGCCACAGAGAAACGCAAACTCCGTCTGATGAGTCGACGAGGCAAAGAGGTGTTACAACTCTGTTTCAAATTGATGGGCCATTCACCAAGGTGACCAACCATAATGAAAGGGTGGAAGCTACCCGACCCCCGGATTGTAACCAAAGATTTCCCCCTCCATCTCATCAAAATACCGAGACCTCTATTTCTTCGCCCCAACACGCCGTCATCCACAACGATCCTCTTACTCAAATCTTCCTCACTCCGCCTCATCCCAAATCTAACATCTACCATAAGACACCTCCTATAAAACCCCAAACACAACCCACTCAAATGGCCCGCAAACCACTGTTCACACCAGTTACGCCTCAAGCATCATACTCACAACACCTTCCCAATCGTGTCCCTTCTCGATTCAATGCCATCAACCAAGTCACCAGAGATCAGTCACTGTTTAAACCATATATGGATACCCGACCAGGCATCACTAACTTGCCTCCACCAGATTTTCCGATGAGATTCCGGGGTGGCCCGTATCATTTCTATAATCCAAGACCTTTTGGACCACAAGCTCCTTGCATGCCTCAAATGTATATTCCTGCAAGCAACCGAGGTTATGGGTATTCCTACACCCATGCACTTCCACAGAATCCTCATGTTGGACCTCAGTCGGGTACGTTGTTGGGAAAAAGAAGGCAAATGGAAGCTAAGTTTGAAAGGACACTCGATGGGCACCCCTTTGCATTGAGTAGCGGTGATTCTCATCCCCACCACACTCCGGTCAACAATGAAAGAAAAACCAAGGGCCGAGCCAAGCTCCATTTCACAAAGTTTGAGGATTTTGGAATGCCCATAAGCAAAGTATTTGAAGGATTGGTCAAACAAGGCCTCATGTGGCCCCTCGAAGATTTTCGGCCAAAGAATCTTGAAAAACGTCGAGACAAGACCCAAAGGTGTGCCTTTCACAACTACCACGGCCATGATACCAATGATTGCACCGCCATAAGACGCATCATCTCGAAACTAATTGAGAAGGGAAAGCTTGGACGCCCCCACACCCCCGACACAGCCAATGACCCGAGCGTCAACATGCTCAAATCTGTGACTTCCCCGATGATCGATAAATGGAGTGGTGTCCGCCCCAAGGAAAAAGAGCCCATGGTTGACAGAGTTGTCAATCCCAAAGTGGGAGAGCCTGTTTTGGAAAAATTGACAAAATCAGTGTCCCAAATGGTGGTTCCTAAAACCAGCAAAGCCGAAACGACGGAAGGCGTTTGGAAAAGATCAGTGGCACAGAAAATGTCTGAAGGGCCAATGCCCCGGGTTGGGAAATGAATGGTGTTGCAGTTGCCACAGCAAACGACGGAGTTCTGAAACCTCTCCTATCAACCTCCCCTTAGAAGGAGTCTGTTTTCATCCTTAGGAAGAGCCAGTTGCTTTTAGGGCGTATGATAAGTCTTTAGGAAAAGTCGGTTAAGATGTCTGTTAGGTTTGGTTAAAGTCTTGACTCCCCGGTTGATGCCATGTGGTAACCATTTTGGGTCCATTGTCAGTTCTCTTAATAAGATTATTATTGCCATTTTTGCCTTGTCAAAAGCTTACAAAAAAAAAAAAAAACAAAGGTGTGTCTTCCAAAAAAAAATAAAAAAATAAAAAAATAAAAATAAAAAAAATGGAGATCAAGTTTTCTTAAAATAAAAGATCAAGTTTTTCCTAAAAAGCTAATCCGATAATGAAGCATTTTTCTCAAATCATGATTATAATTTCACCTTGAGGTTTAATATGCTAAAAGTCCTTCGCGGTTCTGTCCACTGGAAGCATTGACCAAGGAGCCCACATCCGAATTGGCGTTCGAAACAACCGTCCACATGAGCAATGAGATCAAACAATTGGGACACCGTCTACAAGAAGAAGCCCAAGCTTCGGAAGGCCAAAGGAGGTCACATCACAGGGAAATCCATACTCTCGCCGAATGCAATGCACGGAGATTACGCACCTTGAAAGGGAATCACCAAAAGGCTTGGCCAACAGGCAAGCTCCCAACTCGCCCACATGAGTAGACGACCCCGGAAATTGCAACGCCAAGCCAAGTGGAGGCCTCGCGACATCTTTCCCGACGACATGGAACCCGAGTTCCCCGTGGAAGACATGGAATATGCCGCCGACAACCCCTCCAACAACTGTGGAAGAAAATGGATCATCGTGCTTCATGGGAACCCATCCTTAAAAAAAAAATGTGAGTCTTCCAGCCTCGAAGGTTCTAGAAAGAAAAAAAAAGGAGTCCATTCTGGACCGTGTCTTTTTATTTTTACAGAGTTCCGCACTTGGACATGTATGTACAAAGTTATCTAAATAAAAGAGTCATTTTCCTTCTCTTCTCTCTAGACTTGAGACATTATTTGCAATATATGTTTACTCTTGAAATTGCCTTGCTTGTTATTATCAATTGATTGCTACGTCCCCAAAATGACGAATTGACTTCTAAGCATACTAGTCAATGACGACTCATTAAGGATGAATGGAACTAACACAAATGAAAAGTGCCAAATGCAAACAATTAATCTTGATATGAATAAATGTTGTAATCAATTGGCATGAAGAAACAATCAATGGCAAATCTTCCCTCATACATTACCCCGATACACAACCCGATACATATTTCCTATACAAATCCTTGATGCGCATCAAAGGCATCCCGAGACAATGAAAAGGCGAGGATGTTGTTGCTCAACCACCAAGATTCAACCACGATCGCGCGTGCGCAACCAAGCAAAGGACTTCCCAGATCTTCAAAAGTCAAAGTAAGAAGTGACAGAATTCCACCAAGGGGCTACAAATGAGCCAATGTCCAAGATAGCAAGTTGGGGGCTAATGTTTCCCCTCTCTCTAAAAAAATGATGAGAGAGAAAGAAATGGATAATGGAAAAAAAGAAAGCAAATGAATATTGGCAAAGAGGAAGTTTACCTCAAAAGCTCACCAAGTTCACTGCAAAAGTCCACCTCAAAGAACATCCCGAGGAGTTCACCGCAAAGAAAAGCGATCTACATCAGCAAAGCAACAACATCCTTCGAAAGGACACCAACCCCAGCAAAAGAAGGCCCCACGGCCGAACTACGGCGACCTAAGCTCCTCAAACTGAGGGGAACATAGGCAACCTTCGGGTCCGGTCACAGCATGAAATGAATCCATCAAACCTCGATCCTCCCAAAATGACCCGGTTCTCTTCCCTTGGTCCCATCAATGACCAATTTCCCAGATAATGACCAATCTCCCCATAAACACCTTTTGATCTTGCCATTAATCGAATCTTAATCTTAATTGATCACAACATTTATACATGTTAAGGCTAATTGCTTGTTATAATCCTGACTTAATAAATAAACATGGTCCATTCCAGCAATCATTTGATGATATTAACTAGGGCAAGTTTCAAATGTCTCAACAAGTCTTCTTCTCTCTACATCTTAGGAAAGAGCTAAACACTTGTATTCTGTCGAGTAAGGGCTTCCTCCCGTTCCATGATAATACATTGTTCACCAAAATAAAGGGACTCTCTCCCGCCTAAATAAAGGCCCTTGCATGTTTCATCCAAAAGATATATTAAGTCCTCGTTCTATCAAGTCGGCTGGATCACTTATATGAAAAGAAAAAAAAAAAAAAAAAAAAAAGAAGAAAGGCACCAAAAAAGTAGCCCGCTAGGTTGAAAACCCGTAAGGGCGGCCTAGGCAAAAAACAGGGTGTGCCATAAAAGACGCAAAAGAGATGCCCGCTAGGTTGAAAACCCGAAAGGGCGGCCTAGGCAAAAGAAAGAGTGCATCATGAAAAAAGGGATGGGTTCCTAACGTCATCAAAGGCCGCGAGACGACAACGGGTCCACGCCAACATCAAAAGTCGGAGGACGACTTTGGGGCTACCTCCACAAGGACATGGGGCTACTCCGAGACATTCAATGACATGGGGGCTAGGCCACCATCAACAGCAACAAGGACATGGGGCTACCCCGACACATTCAATGACATTGGGGATACGTCGCCATCAATAGGAACAAGGACATGGGGCTACCCCGACATCGACAACAAGAGGTTTCTCCACTCCCGACCGCTCCTAAGAAATGGACAAACCTCAAAAGGACTTTATGCATATAAACCTCGCGGTTAAGTTAAAACCAAAATTTGACTAAACATGTTTCGTTAAAAGATTTGCCTTCAAAAGTAAGCATTTTCAAATTTGGCCATTTGGCATCATTTATCAAAGACAATGTTTCAAGAAAAATGCTTTTGATCTCCCCTCAAAATGATTTTTCCAAAGTCTTGGACCCTTTTTGTCCATAATGAGTCTTGAAGGTCACCCCTAGGCTCTTTCCCGGTATCAAGAAAATGTGTCAACCATCCCGCAGTGTAGGCTTGACCAAATCTTCGTCCCCTGAGTGACCCTTTAGGTTAAAAAATCTTCGTCCCCCGAGTGACCCTTTAGGTTAAAAAACCTTCATCCCCCGAGTGACCCAAGTAAAGCTATGACTTAGAATAGTCGTTATAGGCTAGAGCCTTTGTCCCGGCAGTCCTTAGAGGGACGTAAGACCAGTTTTCCCGTCAATCTCCCCAAAGATGGAGTTGACCCCGGTCAAGCTTAGACTTAGAATAGTCGTTATAGGCTAGAGCCTTTGTCCCGGCAGTCCTTAGAGGGACGTAAGACCAGTTTTCCCGTCAATCTCCCCAAAGACGGAGTTGACCCCGGTCAAGCTTAGACTTAGAGTAGTCGTTATAGGCTAGAGCCTTTGTCCCGGCAGTCCTTAGAGGGACGTAAGACCAGTTTTCCCGTCAATCTCCCCAAAGACGGAGTTGACCCCGGTCAAGCTTAGACTTAGAATAGTCGTTATAGGCTAGAGCCTTTGTCCCGGCAGTCCTTAGAGGGACGTAAGACCATTTTTCCCGTCAATCTCCCCAGAGATGGAGTTGACCCCGGTCAAGCTATGACTTAGAATAGTCGTTATAGGCTAGAGCCTTTGTCTCGGCAGTCCTTAGAGGGACGTAAGACCAGTTTTCCCGTCAATCTCCCAGAAGATGGAGTTGACCCCGGTCAAGCTTGGACTTAGAATAGTCACCATAGGCCGTCCCCGACGTAAGCCCAGTAAAAATCTGTCCCGTGTAAGTCAACCCTCTCCTATAGAGTCAAGTTGACCGTATCCCCAGCAAGTCAACCCTCTCCCATAGAGCCAAGTTGACCATGTCTCGCCTCTGACCCCTAGAGTCATGCCTCCTTGCGGATCTAAGTAACCCCGCGTACCTCCGAACTACGTTAGGCTTGATTCCCTGCGAACGGGATACGTAGGAATCCTATACCACTAGGTCCAGCCATGCAACCAAAATCGGTTAAAGCCGTCGTCCCGTCAGATTGGGATGCTTATTTCTATCGACAACCCCGCTCCTTCGAAGCGACGTTGCCGAGGGGCTCTGTAAGTACCCCAATCTGAAACCGACCTATCTTAGAGGTAGCCTTAGCACCGTTTCAGGGATAAGCTAATAGGCCAGGACCTCCCTAGGATAAGCTATAAATTCCAGGACTACTCTGGTGTAAAATTGGAAAAATCCAGAAGCTCGCCAAGCTGAGCCGTACGGATGCTTTGGGTACTAGAGGGGCCTAGCCGTACGGCTGGTTTGGGCACCCTCAGTCCCTATAAATAGAACCCCTTGGTGATCATTTCAGGGGGGGAGAAACATTAGAACTAAGGTTACTCTGTCGAATTCACCTCAGAATAGTGTGAGTAAGAGTGAACAAAGAGTGAAAGAGAGAAAGGAAGATTGGCCTAAACCAAGATAGGTAAAGCCACCTTCTCCCCCTCCCTTCTCTTCATCTAAGAACTCTATTTATCTTTGATCTTGTCATTTATTGTTGATCTTTACATTCTTGCAAGTCTTGTCCATTCAAGAAATATACATATATCTATTTTTATTTATATTTCCTAGTCCAAGCCATAAGATGATCAAAGGTGCCCTCCATACTTTGTATGGACGAGGTTCAAACCTAGTTTGATCATGGCTTGTTGATTGTTCATTTACATTCTTGTCATGGATGATGCTCTTGTTGTTTATTTTGCTCATTTTAAGCTATGATGATCATGATGTGGATAAAGTCTCAATCTTTATCCTCATCACCTTGATCTAGCCCAAAATTCCCAAGTTTGGGTAATAAAGATCCAATCTTTATGGTTTGTTCTTGTCCCTAAAGGATTAATCTTGCCTAGAAGAGCCATTTTGATGGTAAAGTTTCAATCTTTACTCATCAAATGGTCACTATGGCTCAAAAGGGCATATTGGCCACCTTTTTCATTTTTCTCCCATGATTGCCTTTGATCATGTCCAAACTCTTGTTTTGGGATGTTATTTGATGATCAAGTGGCATAGGAATGAGGTGTTAATGTTGTTTTGTGTTGGAATAACAAACTGGAATCAGAACAGTTTGGTCCAGCTCAAGCGGAATGCTCTGTTTCTGCCTGGAACTGGACTGTTGCTTGAACAAACTGTAAAATCCCAGGAGTGGTCTCCCCATCCGTACGGCTACTTTGGCCGTATGGGGAGATTGACCATTTTGCCCTTCTGTCTTCTGTTTTCTTGTCAAACAAACCCTTTTTCAGTTGAAAAGATAAATAAAAAGTTAAAACAAAGATTTTCCGTTAAAACACACACACACATGCACTTTTGTTAACTAACAAGGGAGACTCGGCTTTGTCCGAGGCAACTTGGGAGGACGTAAAAACTCTTCCCAATTTGTAACCTGATCTCCGAACCTTTGAACTCAAACCTTTGTCATTTTGTTGGGTTTAAAATTAACAAAATGTGGCGACTCCGTTAAATTGGTCCGGTTCCCGCGTTTGGTATTTCGCCCTTGAAACGTGCCCGTGTTTTTTGGGGCGGGATCCTTACACCGCCGGTTAATAACCGCTTAGTTACCGTGAACCAAACCGGCGGTTAAACCGGAAGTTAAACTGGTTGTTTAAACCGCCTAACGGCTAGTTTTTCACTTTTACACCAGCCCCCCCCCCCCCCCTTCCCCATGTCTGACACACTGCCCAAAAACGGCTAGTTTTCAAACTAGCCGTTAGTTCAGTTAACTGGAAGCCACAAATGAAAAAAAAAATTGTCAAAAATTACTTACATATAAATACCCCCCCTAGCATTTAGTTCCACACCTTCTTTCTACTCTTTCTCTCTCTACTAATTCCTAAGTCTCTCACACTCTCTCATATTTCCAGTTAGTTTGTAGAATTTCAGTCAGTTTTCTAATGATTTCCAGTTAGTTTTCTAACAAAATCACTTTTCTAATTTATACCGAAAATTCCAGTCACTTTTTTAACCATTTTCAGTCAGTTTCAAAACATTTTCCAGTTAGTTTTCAGAATTTTAGTCAGTTTTTTGACAGTTTCAGTTAGTTTTTTTTTTTTTTTTTAACAAAATCTGTGTTTTTCATCATTTTCAATCAGTTTTTTAGTGATTTCCAGTCAGTTTTGTAACAAAAATGACCTCATCTCGAAGGAGAGGCAAGGAACATGTTGATTTTTCCTCCCTTAACCCAGAATTTGAGCCACATTTTGACGAAAGTGAGCAAAATGTTGAAGAAAATGTTGTTCAAAGTGGTAGGGGTGGCCGAGGCCGAGCTCGGGGCGTGGGAAGAGGTGGTCGGCGGCAACGTCAACAATGAGAATCCTATTGGGTTTTGATGCATCATGCACAGCGGAATAAACATAAGATCAAACACCCATGAGCCCGGATCCGTGCATGTTGATTAAATTAAATACAAGATGAAAGAAACATACCCTTGAAGATCGAATCCATGAACACAGACTTTAAGGTGCTAAAGCAAACACCCTCTATTGGTATCCACACGTCGAACGGATATCAAGAACACCTTCTTGATATGGATTGCTAGACCCAAGGCTTGATGAAGAAACGATTTCTTTGTAGGAATTATCTTGCTTCATTGATTATTGTATTTTGATGATCATGGATCACTAAATAAATAATCATACCTCTCTATAATTTATTGTTTCTAAAACAATGGTTATTGATTTCCAAAATCAACATTATAGGGTGTCAAACCCGGCTGCATATCTTATATGAGGGTCTGGCCTAATTCTGCTTGGGATCGAGATTCCTTGACAGTCAAGAAAACTGAACTGGTACGGGGTTGACGGCCGTACGGCTCCAGCAGAGCCGTACGCCAACCTACAAGCCGTACGGCTCCCTTTTATTTTTCCCAGTTTTTCGGCCTTTTCAATCTGTTCTATTTGTGTGTGACCCAATAGGATTGTACTAAGTTGGCAACGAGTCCGAACGAGTCAGAACCCGTAAGTCATAAGCGGACTCTAGCAAGCCATTATGACTACCCAATTTGTACAACTTTGAAAGTCCAAAGTTACCTTATAGAACATATCACAATCTTTTTGTTATGTGATATCATATTGGACATAAGTCATGGTCCACGTCAACTTATCTTATCCAATGCTTTCTCGATCCCGAGTAGATTGATATGAGCAAATGATATTGATCACATCAATTCATTTGGGTATGGCCATACACTATCATCAATCTCACTCATCGAGTGGCCAAGCAGATATCTCTCTTGAGAGAGGGACAAATACCATTTTGAATTATCATTCTTCCCTATAAGAATCCGATTATGCCAATCGTAGCCTTTATAACTACCCGGTTAGGGGTAGCGTTTGAGTACGTTAAACTTAATGTTCATCATGTGAAAGACCATGATAATCTCAGGTCTTAGGATTCAAATGATATAACTATTATGAGATTTAATTATGACATTTGACCATGACATAAATCTCATAACGGGTCCATCCAGTACATTGTTCTCCAACAAGTACCTACAAGTTTAATCCGCATCCTATGCACCATAATCATCATATGATTATCCATTAAACTCATGCTAGCCCTTCATAAGTGCTAGGGATAATGATTATTATAATAAACATACAAAAGATATAATAATCGGGGTGGTTATCTCTATAACTATGAAGCTATGATGTAACGCATAGGCCTTTCTCAAGGTCCTAGAGCATAATATCCAACAAATCCAAATCCGACACTTTTACGATCCATTTCCAAAAAGTACAACTTCACCCGGATGACATTATACATTTTCGAGCGGAATACAACTATTGTACCAAATCTTACCTGTTCGCAAAAGGTAATGGGCATGGAACATTGAACTCTCACTTGAGATCAACACATCCCGAAAAACTTGGGATTAAGAGTGATCAAGCTCAATTAAAATTTGCTCAACCTAACACCCAAGGTATGTCTTCGGTCTTATTTAAGTTTAATAATGTCATTTATAGGAAAGAATTGTGTAAATTTGTGTGTGTTAAAGGGCTTCCTTTTAACTTTGCGGATTTTTTTGAACGGTTTATTAAACTTTCTTTAAATCCCGCCGCCTCCAAAGTACCACGTACGACTCTTGTACGCGATATTAAAAAGGTGGTTTTGGAATATAATTTTTTTAATTGATGTTTTATCAAAATTAGATCAAAGAGTTTCAATTTGTGCCGATGGTTGGAGTGATCATTGGCAAAGAAATAGTTATTTGGGTGTTACATGCCATTGGATAGATAATTCATGGACTATCAAAAAAGATTAATTGCATTTGAAAGTTTTGAACCACCTCATTCCGCGGAAAATATTTGTAGAAAGTTGCACGCCATTTTGGCAAAGTATGGTCTTTTGCAAAAAAATATTTAGTATTTCATTCGACAACGCTAGTGCTAATACCGCTAGTATACCGGAAGTTGATGCAAATTTGTCAAACGTCACTTGGGGGTAAGTATATTCATATTAGATGTTTATGTCATATCATAAATTTATGTGTTAAAGATGGTTTGGATGCTTTAGAGCAATATATTAAACCTATTAGAGATGGTCTTTATTTTATTGCCAAAAAAAATTACAAGAAATTGGATCAAATATTTACGAAGTAAGGGTCTTCCCGAAAACTATTTTTCTATGGATGTTCCGACTAGGTGGAATTCTACCTATAAAATGTTAATTGATGGTTTTGAGTATAAAGAGCATCTCATGGATTTTTTTTCTTACTATGGGCTATGACATTCCTTTATTTGCTTATCAATGGAACGCTTGCACTAATTTATGTCAATTATTAAAGATTTTCAATACCGCTACTTTGGCTTTATCGGGAGTTTATTATCCAACTTCCGTTTTGGTACTTGAGCAATGTGTTGCAATAGTTCGAAGTTTTAAAAATTTACAAAAGTGCAACATTTTAAACCTAAGCATTGTTTTCCATGAGGGAAAAGTGGCTCAAATATTTTGATAATATTCCGTCTCTATTTTTGGTTGCAAAGTTGTTGGATACCCGTGTTAAATTGAAAGATCTAGTGAGAATTATAACGTTTTATTATGCGAATTTATACCCCAATGGGGACGGATTCTATGAAAGCCCGACGATTATTGTTGAAAATACAAAACATGATTTCGTGATTCTTTATAATGAGTATAGTGCAATTCATGGAAATCTTTCTCAATATGTCTCAAGTCCTAATGAAGATATTGGTATTGCTACACAAGATGAGGAGGATGACGATCCATATAGTTTTTTTTTATGACTTGTATTCCCAAAAAGGTCCTAGAATGGCTTCTTCTTCTTCTACCTCTGGCATTCCCTACGAGTTGGAATCATATTTCTCTACTAGACATGAAGTTGTACAAAACACTTCAAATCCAACTACTTTTGATATTTTGAGGTGGTGGTCACAAAGGCAACAAACTTATCCCATACTCTCTTTAATTGCAAAAGAAGTATTAGCTTCTCCCGCTTCAACCGTGGCGGTCGAATCGGCATTTAGTGTGGGAGGAAATGTTTTGGATTCAAGACGTTCCCAACTAACGGTTGAAAATTCGGAAAATCAACTCTTACTTGGTGATTGAGTTAGAGCGGAAAAGAGGGAGCAAGATATGCCTTATGAAGAGGATTTAATAGATCCACAATACCAATATGACTTGGAAGACTCTACGGGAAGTTCGGAAGGGGACGAAAATTAGATAGTTTTTATTTTAATTTTTAGAATATGTTTGTTTTATTTCATTGTAATAGTTTAGTTGAGGTTAAGGCTCCATTTTATCCTCCCTTAATTATAAAAGGGCAAGGATTGGTTGTCCCCCTCTTTGTAATTTTAATTTTAATTAATAAAATTAAGGGTACCGTCCCTTTTTTACTTAAAAAAAATTGTGTTATACATTTTAACTTAAAATAAAAAATTATTGAAGCAAATGAGGGTTATTTAAAAAAAAAAAAAAAAAAAAAAAAAAACTTTTTTAAAAATGAAGTGTTTTTTTTTATTTTTTCTAAACAAAAAAATGTTAAAAAAAGTTTTAAACAAAAGAAAAAAAAGGGGGTAACCAGATTAACCGAGTTAACCGTTAAACCGTAACTGGAGTGCACGGTTAGCCGGTTAGGTTCCGGTTAGACCAAACCGGTTTTCCTAACCGTCGGTTATAACCGGCAAACCGGCGGTTAACCACCAGTGGTCATGTCTAATTGGGACTATTAAGATTAAGATGTTTGATGAAGTAGTGAGGAAACTGCAGAATGTCAGACATGTTCCTGAATTGAAGAGAACCCTGATTTCTCTAGGCACTTTGGATAGTCTTGGGTATAGCTTAGCCATTGCGAATGGTGAACTATCGGCTATCAAAGGTGACTTGGTGGCTCTAAAGGGAAAGAAGGTGGGGACATTGTACGAGCTTCTTGGGTCTACGGTTATTGGTGATGTGTCTGTTGCAAATGGTTCTATGACTGAGGCGGAGGCTACTTAGTTGTGGCACATGATATTGGGTCACATTGGCTTGAAGGGAATGACAGAGGCTCGGTGTTTGTTGTCACAAGTAGGGTTAGGTAAAGAATTTTGGGCGGAGGCGATTAGCATGACTGCTTACTTGGCTAATCGTCCTCCTAATTCTAGTATTGAGATGAAAACTCCGGTGGAAATGTGTTCAGGCTGTCCAGGAGATTACTCGAGATTGCGTATTTTTGGGTGTCCCGCCTATGCTTATGTGAACAACGGAAACAATTTGGAGCCAAGAACCAAAAAGTGTGTCTTTGTTGGCTATACTACTGGAGTGAAGGGATTCAGGTTATGGGATCCGGTTACATCTAAGTTCCTAACAAGTAGAGATGTCACATTTAATGAATCTCTACTTCTCCGTGAGAAAAAGGGTTCTGCAGAACGGTTACACAAACAGGTGGAGACAGACGGAGATGATACAGAAATGGTGGAAATAGACTTAGATGAAAAAGATATGTCTGATGAAGCAACTCCAATTGATTCTCTAGGCTAAGAGGAGGAGACCAACAAGACGGTGGAGACTACCAGTGATCTTGGTAGAGGAAAGAGGGATAAAAGACCTCCGGTTAGATATGGCTTTGAAGAGATGGTGGCTTATGCATTGTCCGCTGCTGAAACAGTAAATGTGCATGAACCAGTCTCTTACAAGGAAGCTATGTTGTGTAATGACTCTGCAAAGTGGTCGGTTGCTATGGAAGAAGAGATGGTATCTCTCATGAAAAATCAGACATTGGAACTTGTGAGACCACCACCGAAGAAGAAATTAGTCAGTTGCAAATGGGTCTACAAGTTCAAGGAAGGTACTTCGGGTATTGAGGAAGCGAGGTATAAAGCAAGGTTAGTTGCTCGGGGCTTCACTCAAGTCGAAGGTGTAGACTACAATGAGATATTTTCACCCGTTGTTAGACACACATCTATTCGCACCTTGTTGAGCATTGTGGCGATGCAAGATCTAGGGCTTGAGCAGTTAGATGTAAAAACGGTTTTTTTACATGGGGAGCTTGAGTAGGAGATCTACATGCGCCAGCCTGAAGGGTTTGTAGTTGAGGGTGAGGAGCTTGATAACACTTGTAGGGACCGCGACCACCACCACCACTTTCCCACATTAGTATGATATTGTCCGCTTTGGGCCTAGCCCGCACGGATTTGTTTTTGGGAATCTCCCAAAATGGCTCATACTAATGAAGTGGGTGGGTGTTATTATATAGCTTGCAATTGTTTCCTCAATTGCCGATGTGAGACTTTGGGTTGTACTTCAACAATTTATGGTTGTCCACTCAATATTGAATGATGGTATTAAATTTGAAAATTTTAAATTCTTTAAATTTTATTATATCCACAACCACAAGAAATTTCAATACTTATAAGGACAAGGATAGGCACGGAAAAACTTTGATCATTTAAATTGGACTTTTAGTAGGGTGGGGATATAAACACCCACCAAATTGGTTACTACGCCCACTTTAGTAAGTTCCCCCACCACTCAAAATAATAAGTTTTTTATTTAGTAAATACACCCACTCACATACCTATCATACCCTTATTTAAAAAAACACAATGTGATATTAAAACACCCACTTAATCCATATGTAATTCACTCAAATTCTATTTCAAATAATACTAATCACACTTATTATTGGCAAGTGACAACTTACATGTTTCTTTTTCTTTTAGTAACGAAAAAACTACTAATTCAACATGATGATCCCAAATAGTAAGCCATATACCGTAATCCTGAGAATCTATAAACAAACACAAATTCAAGTCCACAAAAACAGTTCCAAATAAATTAAACACATTGTTTTAAGTTAAAACCTATATTAGCTACTTGGCATAAATAAAGATTACTGCTCTTAACAGTTTGGTTGGATGAGGGATTTGTGAATATGAGGGATGACATCACCTCCTGCAATAGTATCTTTGATCAAAGTATCAAGCTCCTCATCTCCTCAAATGGCTAGCTAGTTGCGGATGTCTTGGAGTGATTCTCTTCACCTTCAGATCTTTGCTAGTTTGTGAATACTGAACTTTAAAGAAACAAACAAAGTTATTTACACGGATCCAAGAATGGAAGCCGTTGTCGCACCAACTCGACCGTTTGGCATTTGCTTATATATAAGCTAAGCAATGGGCATAAGATTACCATTCCTATATACGATTCACATGCATACTTAACTATCAATATTTTAGAATATTATCTTAGTTTCATGATCTGTTAGTTACAAATTTACTATTTGTCAATAATTTATAAAACCTAATAAAAATTGTATTTTTTGACCTTTCAAAATATCTGTTTCATTATGTTTTTTTTAAAAAAAAAAAAAAAAAAAAAAAAAAACTGTTATGTTTTGTTTTAAAAAAAAAAAAGAAAAAGAAACCTGCTTTGCCTATGTTGATGAATTCTAGAAATAAACAAGAAGCGAAATAACAAAGTGAATAAAATACATAATCAGTGAACTGAAGCACAATATACACAGTAGTTAGTAAGGAAAAAATATCTTACTATTGATTGAGATCAAAGTTTTCTTTTTCCCAAAGAAATATTGCGATCAAAGTTAATTCACACCTATAAACTAACTTTTTCTTTTTGTCTCTTTTTGAGAAATTCAATAGAGTTAGAATGAGTGGCTGCATTAGATACTCAGCAAAATCAGAGTATTGATATTATTGAGTTTGACTTGGAATTAGGAATAGGAGAATTAGGAATAGGAGAGCAGATGATAGCTAGGAATAGGAGAGCAGATGATAGCGAGACTATGAGATGTTGCAGACGAGAGAAAGATTGAGATTTTATTGCTCGCTTAAAACAAATTGAGCAATAAATTCCCACGTTTCTTAGACCATCTCCAATGGTTTGGTGTGAAAATTGCACTATCTTTCTAAAATGGTGCAAGTTTTGCACTAAATATCTATCATGTCCAACCATCATGCTTCAAATCTTGCCATCAAAAAAGCATATTCTTAGAATATACTTTATTATTTCTTTTTATTTAATATGTTTTCTATAATTGATATATTATTATTTATAATTCAGACATTTATAAAATAGATAAGTGTATTATTTGCATTTTAAATAAAGTTATAATTAATTAGTTTATTTATCATAAATTCAATAATTCATTAACTTCAAAATATCAATCCAAACTACTCCTTCTATCTCAAAATAATGTATTTTTTTAAAAAATATTATAAAAAAATACATAAAGCTTTATCTTTTAAACGAAGATAGTAATTATCTTTTTAATATTTTATTTGTACAAGCTGCATACTTACTTGGAAAACTTATAGGTATATACAACACACAAAAAAAAAATAAAAAAAAAAAAAATAGAGGATAATGGATAGTGCAGCTCTCCAGCTCGCGTTATGTTTGACGCAATTATTCGTCTTGCGCTATTTTGAAGTCGTGATTAGCGCACGGTTGGACTCCTTTTTGCGCTATGTATAGAGTTTTAGCGTATCATTGAGGAAGCTCTTAGGAATTAATATCTGAAAACCACCACTTATCGTGGTATTCAGATGACGTTAATTGATGCGTACTTGATACCCATAGGAATTGAATACCCCATACCCTTATTCAGTATAATGAATAAACCAAACACTAGTTAAGTGTTACATAAGAATCAAATATCCATTCCTTGGCCTAGATTCCCGTATAACTATTACTCCCTCCGTTTCATAATACATGACGTTTTCGGAGCAATTTTTTGTTCCTTTATTTGGCGTTTTACTATTACCAAAAAAGAATTACTCTTGTTTACAAATTATACCATTATTCATTAATTGTGAACTATTTCTTGTATAAGCATTTAAATGCCTAGGTAATTGGATACTTTTAGGGGCACATATGTCTTTTTAATATGTATTAATTGCATTTTTTAATATGTGTGAAGAAGTCTAAAACGACATGTATTATGAAACGGGTTGAGTATTAGTAATAGTTAACCTATATAATAACTATTAGTATTAACTAATATTATTAGTTAATAATAAGAATATCAAGAGCCACTTATAATTAAGAATGGTGATGATGTGGCTTCACCACAAGCAAGTATTAGCCAAAACATGTCCACGTGGCGAATCCGTAGCCCTCCGCCTCGACTTTTAATATATACTCCCTCCGTCCCGCTCGAATTAGGATTCTGGTCAAGTAATTTATACTTTGACCAATAATTTGAAGAAAAATAATTATCATAATGAAAATCTAAAAATTGTTATTTAGTTTATTATTATCGTGATATAATAACCAATTTTTAAAGTTTTATTAGCAACATTATTTTTCTTCAAATTATTGGTCAAAGTAGAAATTGCTTGACCAAGAATCCTAATTCGAGCGAGACATAGGGAGTATAGATTTAAGACATAATTAGTTGACATTTTTAGAACATTTGAGGCAGATTAGTACGTTAACAATATTTTATATTTAGAGCTAAACAGTAGACATTATACTTGTAATAAAGAATTATTGCTTGCGGCCTTCCCAGAAGAAGACACCATTTTCTATAACTTGATGAGGTCTGCAGTATATTGACTGTTTATTTTGTTTGGTTATAGTATACTGTATTTAGTTTAATTGGCATCTGAGGATGCTAGTATTCTGGGTAGAATGATCATAAAATAATTTCAAGGTAATGGGGCACAAAAACGAAGAGAGTGAATTTTTTATAGGTTTGAAAAACAAAAAAATATCCTATTAAGTTTGGATATAAATTTAATTACAATTTGACTGATTATTTAGGAAAAATGTGTGTATCCTAATTAAATTCAGAAAATTGTAACCAATACTTCTTCCGTTCTAAAGGATTGTTCAATTATATAAAAAAAAAAAAAATCTTAAAATGAATGTTAATTTTGTTGGAAGTTACTAAATCTTCCCTTATCGTATAACAAGTTCTAGCTCATTAAAAGTTTTAGACAAATTCTCAAATGCGGCATGCCGCACCGTGCGGCAAATGGTGTCTGTTCCGCTGCTTTGCGCGCCCGGTTGCTTCCGCTACATCCGACCGTTGGATCCAGTCTTCCCACTTCCCAGATCGCGACACGTGTCCTTTTTAAAAAAAAAACCAAAAACTTTAAAATGCTATATCTTGATATTTATAACTCAGAAAAATAAAATAAAAATACCGTTGTGTTCGACGAGACGAAGAAAACTACATAGGTCATGATATGGTTTGATTTTTTTTTAAAAAAACATACTTTTTAAAACACAAAAAAAATTGATCTGCTTGCCAGCTCAAATGTAACACTCTGTTCTGATAAAAGTAACACTTCCATCTTCAAAAAGTAACACTTTCTACTGTAAAATTTAACAGCAGTTTTTACAAAAAAAAAATTGGGTTTGCATTTCAATTGTTACTTTTCTCAATAAAAAATTGTTACATTTCATATATAATGTTACGTTTAGGAATATAAACTCTTACAATTAAGAAAAAAAATGTACATTCATTTTTTTATAAATGTAACATTAGTTTTTAGTTGTCAATCCTATGTTAATTTTGGGAGAAAAAAAAAGTGTTACATTTGAAAAATGAGTGTTACATTCCTTTATAAAAAGTGTTACTTTAATTTAGTTGTGAATCTTTATGTTATCTTTAATCTATTGCATCAAATTGTGGTACATTTTTTGAAAAAAAGTGTTACATTTGAAGAAAAAAAGTGTTACATTTCGGTATAAAAGTGTTACTTGTTGTTGGAGGAAAAAAGTTAGGGTGCAAAAAAAAAAAAATCTCGGCAAAAAAAAAGAAAAAAATATATATATGGCTCGGCTCGGCGCCGCCGCACGGCGTGCGACCGTTGTACGCGAGACAGGCCCAAAGTTTTATGTACTTGTGTTACTATCCATGCTTATGTTTGACCTTCTAATAAATGTTCCTTAAATAAGAATTTGACATTTATTTAGAGATGGAAGAAGTAATATTTTAAAAGAGAATCAATAACAAATTTAGAATTTCATAAGAAATTATTTTTTTTGCATTTTTTTCAATTAAGTTAATTATCAACACTAAAACTTGACTATTTTCCTATGATGGATATGATATAAGATTGGAATGTACCCCAAATCACCAAATTTGGAATATCCTATAATACTGACCCTAGAAGAATCAAAGGAAAACCTTTCATGTATGAATAATAGCTAGGGGTACAAAATAATTACAAAAATTTACTCACAAAATTATAAGTTTAATGATTTTGTCAGCGTATTTTATTAGAGTGTGGGGTAATCCACACTCTACTAACCACTTTTTATATATTTACCTCCGTACTAACCACTTTTTTCCGATCTAACCTGCGTACTATATAATACAACAAAACTAACCAAAATCGTTAAAATTGTTAATGAGCGTTAGTTCTTAACAAATACTACTATCATAATTTACAAATTGCTTCCATAACCTAATAAAATCATAACTCACTTAATTAAGTGCTAAAATAACCCAATTCCCCTTAATCTATTATGAAAACACATTAAACTTGCACAAAAACAAAAAATACACAACAAAAAAAAAAACTTACTCTTCTTTTACCTCTCTTAATTAAGTAAGGATGTAAATATATAAAAAAATGATTAGTATGTGTGTTTTCTTGTCTTTTTTTTTTTTTTTTTTTTTTTGTCTTTTTTATATAGTTATTGTCAGTAATTAATCAGCATAACACTAAAAGACCATTAGTTAAATAGTACTGATACTCTATTTGGGTCATTTTTTTTAAAGCAAAAAACACATAATTGCATTAATAAAATTTAATAAGACGGCGCTCCACAACTGTCAGAGGCTCGTCCACAATATAATGAATGAAATTAAGATTTACTCATAAAGAGCATAACACATCTGGAGTAGTGATAGTCAAACCCGAACCAAATTTCTAGCTTGTTATTGGGAACTATAACTTGTGATGCTCAAATTCTTCTCCAGATAATTTGGACACAACTCAACATAGGCCTTTGGTAAACCCCCATATGTAAGAATTTGACTTTGAAAACACGAAAAAGTGATGCATTTGAGTCGGCAGTAAATGCGCAACCAAATATCCCAAGCATTGAACCAAAAAGAAATATTACCGTCATTCTAATGCTCTCACATCGGAGAGAAGGCAAAGACTCCAAACGATGGGGAGAATGCAAATGTTCTCAACAAAGGGGAGAAGACATAGTAATAAAACAAGAAGAAGACAACTTATTCAACAAAATAACAACAAGAAAAACAAATCTAGAAATTAATCCTAATTTTGCCTTTATTAACTATTAAATTAACAATTAATAAATACAAAATTATAATTTTACAAAATTTAAATCAAAGAAAAAGATAATTAATAGCAATAGATATAAACGAAATTGAAAATAAAGGAAAATGATGCTTCAAATTAAGAAAAGGGATTAAGAATCAATATAATAAATGTTAATCCTTTTGTTTGATTGAAAATAAATGTTCAAAAATATTTTTTGAAGCTCTCTACTCCACAATATTTCTCTCTAAAGCCTTTCGAAGCTCTTAGGCTTCCCTTGGTGGCAATGCCACCGGATGATTCCATGAGGGATCCCCCTCCATCCCCTCCTTCCTATGCGGAGGCGGTGAAAGGGGCGAAACCACCTCCTCCAGCACACACGGCTACCAAAACTAATTTAGTTTCGGCATCTTAAGTCTTATATCCACCTCTTGGTGGTTTTACTTTACCACCTCGACCGGCGGCAATGGTGAATTCTGAGCCGGTAGTTTTATTCACTCAAGGGAGATTGGTATGGTGGAGAAGAAACTAGAATTCACAATTATTTTAAATTTTCTGCAGGTTGTCCTTATCTTCGTGTAATCCAAGATCACATTGCAAAGGAGTGGCGACTTAAAGGTATGTTTATCATTGGTTTATTTGATCCGAGACATGTGATGGTATACCTTACCTCGGCTGACGATATAACACGCGCATTGTCCAAGGAATCACATATGATTAACAATTGTATGTATCGTTCATTTCGTTGGTCAACGAATTTCACATTTCGGCATGATAGTCCTCTTGTGGCAGTATGGGTACGTTTACCTAAACTCTCATTACACTATTTTGCACCGGCAATGCTTGAAAGAATTGGTAATGGGCTGGGAAGATTTCTACGAACGGATGATAAGACTTTGGCACTCACGCACCCGAGCTATGCTCGGCTTTGTGTTGAGGTCGATGTATCTCAGTTATTACCAAAAATAATTTGGATTAGCACGTCAAAAGAAGAAGGCTACTATCAGACGATTGAGTTTGAAGGCAATATTAAATTATGCACTAATTGTGGTCTTCTTGGCCATGGACTCTTTGAATGCCGAAAACGTCTAGGGAAAAATAAGATGATTTCGGAAAAAAAAAAATCAAGAAGTTCTTCATTTGGAGCCTAAGGGTAAAGAGAAAACTGAGATTTGGATTCCAGTGGACAAGAACAAAAAATTGACTTTTGGAAAACCTAGCGGCGATGCGGCTGCGAGTGAGAAAACGAAGGCGGCAGGTGGTGCTAGTTTGGAGGCTACATTAACCGGTTCTCCTCTGGTTCTTGATGAAGGGTCAGGTCCTCTTGGGTTCATCCGGGCTGACCCAATTATTAGTGTTGTAACAACGGGCGCGGCTGATAAGGAAGTTGATATTCGAAGAATTCTGAAGATGAGAATGTAGATAAATCTTCAAGCGATATGGCTATATTTGAGGAGGATTTGCCGCATGCTGAAAAAGGGTGATTTAGTTATTACTTTTGAGGCAAATAAGGTAGGTGAAAAATCTATGGATTCATTGCATCTAGACATGACAGTGAATACGATAGCACAAGAAGAAAATATGGTAGTTCAAACTGATTTGGTTGCCACAACCGAAAATGAAGGAATTGGGCCAAATTTGGTGGAGATTTCATCAATTTCAAATGAGGCCACTCCTTTGAATCTGCATTCTGGGGAGGTTATTAAGGCTGGTAGTGATAATCCCATAGTGTTGGGGTCCACGACCAGCAATTTAAATGTGTCGAATCAATTGGATATTGGGCATGGTAGTAGTGGGACCCAAAATGAATGAGATAAGGAATTATCTCACGATTCTTCATTAATAGGTTTGGAAGACCCAACTAGTGGGAACCATGTAACAAATTTGATTTCTACAACAGTAGGGTTGGAAGATCCAAATATTGTTGAAGTAAATACAGGTAATGAAATTTTGGTAGTTTCTACTACACTTGGAGCGCAATGGGGTGTTTTGGCCGTTCAAAATGAATCAGTTGCCTCTCCATCCATCCCTGTGAATGCATTTGATTTGGATAGAGAAACAAAAATGAATTTGATTAGGGAAAAGGTTCGGCAAGCTCAAGCTTCATCAGCTCCTAATTTGCGTCTG